>OX155957.1:22234757-22565712 GCA_944548615.1 Micropterix aruncella
ATTCATCTCCATGACATTTCTGATAGAACAATTTTTTCAAAATTTAAATTTAAAAAAACTGAACATAGAGAAATGGGTTAATAATATTTTGCAATATCGTTATAATACACTATAACCGACCTTGAAAAACATTATTGATAATGATTTTTAAATGAAAAATATTAATAAGCTTTTAATGAATATGTCTGAACAAATATAATTACTGTATTAATTTTGCCTATTCAGACCGGGACCCTTGCAAGCGCCTAAAATATTTATAAAAGCCAACTCCCAAGATTTAACGTCTCTTTCTTTAGCGTTATCAAAATATAAACAATTTTACACTTTTTACTTACTTATTTTGCTATCACATGTATCACTATGAACGAATATAATTATTGGTTAAATCAGGTTAATTATCATTCTCGTAAAGCATCACAATTTACAGGACATGTAGAATATCTGTCAAAATGTCTAAATAATCATATATGTCCCAAAGGGTTAATACCTAAATTTCCTTTCTCTGCTATAAGTCCAGAAATCCAATATAATTTCCACACTTTAAGGTTTAATTATGCAATGGAGATTACATTTGTTTTACACAATGAATACAAAGTTTTGGTAGATAAACATTTAAGGTCTCTTATATATTATGTTGATTTGATAGAAATGTATTCTCCAATGCATTATATATATGCTAGTGAAATAGTTAGCAGTTCTGTAATTGATTTAAACAATATTAGGCTAAAACACGAAAATAAGTTTCATAATTTACAAATTTTTCACAAAATCAACAACTCTACACAACAAAATTATACGAGATATAATTCAAATCCTGTTTCAAATTATAACAATAACGAAAACATTCCCTTATATTCATCACAAAACAAATTCTCAGCTAATCGTCATTTTATAAACAATTATTCTCATGCAGATATGCATCCCGAACCTACACAAGTTCCTTTAGAAATCCCAATTATTGAAAATTTGATACCATCAGTTACAAATTCTAATGCTGCACAGGTTCCTATAAATAACGATAGACTTGTCGTAAAAAACTTGTCCTCAAAAATTATAAACCATAATGAATATTCAGTTTTATCTAAAGGGCTAAATTTCACACCAACTCCCAAAGTTGACCATTTCAGTTTTGGAAATGATATAGCAAAATTTTGCCGTAATTTGAGATGGCGTGAGTTTTGGCATTCAAGGGACAAAAATGGTAATAATAGTAAATTACATGACGCACTGGCAAAATTTCGACAATATTCTAATAAAGAGCCACCCTCTCTTCCAAAAAATCATCCTGTAGAAATATTTATTACAGTTTTAATGAACAAAGTTACACAACCAACATTTTTAAACAGCCTCAAACCTACACCTAACTTAACATCTGATGAACTTTCAGCTCTTAACAACCTAAGCAAAGATACCAATATCATCATTTTGCCAGCTGATAAAGGTTCAACTACAGTCATCCTTAATAAAACAGACTATGTAGCTGAAGGTTTGAGGCAACTCAGAGACGAAACTTCCTATAAAAAATTATATACTGATCCGAATCAAAATTTTGCTAATACAATAAAAAAATATATTGAACAACAAAAAACCATTGAAAAATTATCAGATGAAGATGTTAACACTTTAATTCCTAACCCTATCAGAACACCAAATTTGTACTTATTGCCAAAAATTCATAAACCTAATAATCCAGGAAGACCGATAGTAGCTAGTTTTAACTCACCCACAGAAAGAATTTCAGCTTTTGTCGATTACTTTCTACAGCCATTTGTAAAAAATCTCAAGTCACACATTAAAGATAGTTACCATTTTATCGAGATTCTAAAAAATACCACAATTCCTAAGACTGACAACTTATTACTTGTTACAATTGACGCTGTCTCTCTTTATACTAATATTCCCCATGATTTAGGCTTAGAAGCGATTTCCCATTACCTTAATCAAAGGCCCAGCCCCCAAATTCCTTCTACAAATTTTCTTTGTAAGTTGGCTGAATTCGTCCTCACTAAGAATGCTTTTTCTTTTGAAGATGAATTTTATCTCCAAATTAAAGGTACAGCAATGGGAACAAGAATGGCCCCTTCTTATGCGAATCTTTTCATGGGGTTATTAGAAAATAATTTTCTTCTTACTCAAAATTTACAACCACTAATGTGGTATAGGTTTATTGATGATATTATACTGTTTTGGCCACATGGACATGACACACTCACTGACTTCCTTACAGATTTAAATAATTTCGGACCCTTAGATTTTACATACACTATATCAGAAAATCAAATTACATTCTTAGACGTTGATCTAACTCTATCCGAAGGCACCATTAAAACTGCAATTCATATAAAACCTACAAACAAAGAGCAATACCTACATTTCGATAGCTGTCATCCATTTCATACCAAAAAGTCAATTCCATATTCAATGTCAATTCGCGGACACCGTTTAATTAATAATAAAGAAAATTTAGATAAGTACCTTTCCAATCTTAAAAAATCACTAATAGAAAGAAATTATCCTGCCTCTTTGTTAGATAAAAATATAATAAATTCCGAAACAAAATTTTCACCTAAACCTAAATTGGTTTCAAATTTAAATCAAAATAAAATCTTTCTGAGTACTACTTATTTTCCTGGCACTGAGAAACTGCGACCTATTTTAGCAGATTTATTCCCTATTATAGCTAACGACCCATCAACCAAAGGTTTATTAGATATACCACCAATTTTATCATTTCGAAAACCTCCTAATTTAAAATCAATACTTAATAAAAATAATCGAAATTATCTTAGTAATAACATAAATTTTGGCCTACAGCCTTGTGGTCGATCACGTTGTAAAACATGTCCTTTATTAGATCGAAGCATTTATTTTACTAGTCCTAACACTCCTAATAGTTACAGAGTTCCTTTTAATAGTAGTTGCATTTCAAAAAATATTGTATATCAATTACTTTGCCAGACCTGCAATGCATTTTATATTGGGGAAACAACTACACCTCTTAGCATTAGGTTAAATAATCACAGGGCCAGCGTAGGCAATGATAGTCAACTTCCAATAGCATTGCATGCTAAGGCACACAATTTAACTTTTGATAATTGTTTTAAAGTAAAAATTATTAAGTGCCTTGGCGATAACGCTAAAGAAAGAGACGTTAAATCTTGGGAGTTGGCTTTTATAAATATTTTAGGCGCTTGCAAGGGTCCCGGTCTGAATAGGCAAAATTAATACAGTAATTATATTTGTTCAGACATATTCATTAAAAGCTTATTAATATTTTTCATTTAAAAATCATTATCAATAATGTTTTTCAAGGTCGGTTATAGTGTATTATAACGATATTGCAAAATATTATTAACCCATTTCTCTATGTTCAGTTTTTTTAAATTTAAATTTTGAAAAAATTGTTCTATCAGAAATGTCATGGAGATGAATACGACTTGTGTCGAAATATTCTCAATCATATAATTTCTTCTAAAATAAGTTACTAACATCCATTTCTGTTACAGAAACCATCCTCCTATACTTATTACATCCAAGGGCATACAGTAATTCGGCTGCAATAACTAAGAACATCATAAATTATCAATTGCGGAAACAGGTGCTGCTGCCCTAAGTATTTAAAGAGGACATTAACTATCGGTAAAATGTTTCTGGTCCACCAGGACCCCAGATAAGTAACTTTTCATGAATCTAATTTTATATATTATTGAAAATAATTTAAAAAAATTTACACCCTTAAAATATCAAAATATAAACAATTTTACACTTTTTACTTACTTATTTTGCTATCACATGTATCACTATGAACGAATATAATTATTGGTTAAATCAGGTTAATTATCATTCTCGTAAAGCATCACAATTTACAGGACATGTAGAATATCTGTCAAAATGTCTAAATAATCATATATGTCCCAAAGGGTTAATACCTAAATTTCCTTTCTCTGCTATAAGTCCAGAAATCCAATATAATTTCCACACTTTAAGGTTTAATTATGCAATGGAGATTACATTTGTTTTACACAATGAATACAAAGTTTTGGTAGATAAACATTTAAGGTCTCTTATATATTATGTTGATTTGATAGAAATGTATTCTCCAATGCATTATATATATGCTAGTGAAATAGTTAGCAGTTCTGTAATTGATTTAAACAATATTAGGCTAAAACACGAAAATAAGTTTCATAATTTACAAATTTTTCACAAAATCAACAACTCTACACAACAAAATTATACGAGATATAATTCAAATCCTGTTTCAAATTATAACAATAACGAAAACATTCCCTTATATTCATCACAAAACAAATTCTCAGCTAATCGTCATTTTATAAACAATTATTCTCATGCAGATATGCATCCCGAACCTACACAAGTTCCTTTAGAAATCCCAATTATTGAAAATTTGATACCATCAGTTACAAATTCTAATGCTGCACAGGTTCCTATAAATAACGATAGACTTGTCGTAAAAAACTTGTCCTCAAAAATTATAAACCATAATGAATATTCAGTTTTATCTAAAGGGCTAAATTTCACACCAACTCCCAAAGTTGACCATTTCAGTTTTGGAAATGATATAGCAAAATTTTGCCGTAATTTGAGATGGCGTGAGTTTTGGCATTCAAGGGACAAAAATGGTAATAATAGTAAATTACATGACGCACTGGCAAAATTTCGACAATATTCTAATAAAGAGCCACCCTCTCTTCCAAAAAATCATCCTGTAGAAATATTTATTACAGTTTTAATGAACAAAGTTACACAACCAACATTTTTAAACAGCCTCAAACCTACACCTAACTTAACATCTGATGAACTTTCAGCTCTTAACAACCTAAGCAAAGATACCAATATCATCATTTTGCCAGCTGATAAAGGTTCAACTACAGTCATCCTTAATAAAACAGACTATGTAGCTGAAGGTTTGAGGCAACTCAGAGACGAAACTTCCTATAAAAAATTATATACTGATCCGAATCAAAATTTTGCTAATACAATAAAAAAATATATTGAACAACAAAAAACCATTGAAAAATTATCAGATGAAGATGTTAACACTTTAATTCCTAACCCTATCAGAACACCAAATTTGTACTTATTGCCAAAAATTCATAAACCTAATAATCCAGGAAGACCGATAGTAGCTAGTTTTAACTCACCCACAGAAAGAATTTCAGCTTTTGTCGATTACTTTCTACAGCCATTTGTAAAAAATCTCAAGTCACACATTAAAGATAGTTACCATTTTATCGAGATTCTAAAAAATACCACAATTCCTAAGACTGACAACTTATTACTTGTTACAATTGACGCTGTCTCTCTTTATACTAATATTCCCCATGATTTAGGCTTAGAAGCGATTTCCCATTACCTTAATCAAAGGCCCAGCCCCCAAATTCCTTCTACAAATTTTCTTTGTAAGTTGGCTGAATTCGTCCTCACTAAGAATGCTTTTTCTTTTGAAGATGAATTTTATCTCCAAATTAAAGGTACAGCAATGGGAACAAGAATGGCCCCTTCTTATGCGAATCTTTTCATGGGGTTATTAGAAAATAATTTTCTTCTTACTCAAAATTTACAACCACTAATGTGGTATAGGTTTATTGATGATATTATACTGTTTTGGCCACATGGACATGACACACTCACTGACTTCCTTACAGATTTAAATAATTTCGGACCCTTAGATTTTACATACACTATATCAGAAAATCAAATTACATTCTTAGACGTTGATCTAACTCTATCCGAAGGCACCATTAAAACTGCAATTCATATAAAACCTACAAACAAAGAGCAATACCTACATTTCGATAGCTGTCATCCATTTCATACCAAAAAGTCAATTCCATATTCAATGTCAATTCGCGGACACCGTTTAATTAATAATAAAGAAAATTTAGATAAGTACCTTTCCAATCTTAAAAAATCACTAATAGAAAGAAATTATCCTGCCTCTTTGTTAGATAAAAATATAATAAATTCCGAAACAAAATTTTCACCTAAACCTAAATTGGTTTCAAATTTAAATCAAAATAAAATCTTTCTGAGTACTACTTATTTTCCTGGCACTGAGAAACTGCGACCTATTTTAGCAGATTTATTCCCTATTATAGCTAACGACCCATCAACCAAAGGTTTATTAGATATACCACCAATTTTATCATTTCGAAAACCTCCTAATTTAAAATCAATACTTAATAAAAATAATCGAAATTATCTTAGTAATAACATAAATTTTGGCCTACAGCCTTGTGGTCGATCACGTTGTAAAACATGTCCTTTATTAGATCGAAGCATTTATTTTACTAGTCCTAACACTCCTAATAGTTACAGAGTTCCTTTTAATAGTAGTTGCATTTCAAAAAATATTGTATATCAATTACTTTGCCAGACCTGCAATGCATTTTATATTGGGGAAACAACTACACCTCTTAGCATTAGGTTAAATAATCACAGGGCCAGCGTAGGCAATGATAGTCAACTTCCAATAGCATTGCATGCTAAGGCACACAATTTAACTTTTGATAATTGTTTTAAAGTAAAAATTATTAAGTGCCTTGGCGATAACGCTAAAGAAAGAGACGTTAAATCTTGGGAGTTGGCTTTTATAAATATTTTAGGCGCTTGCAAGGGTCCCGGTCTGAATAGGCAAAATTAATACAGTAATTATATTTGTTCAGACATATTCATTAAAAGCTTATTAATATTTTTCATTTAAAAATCATTATCAATAATGTTTTTCAAGGTCGGTTATAGTGTATTATAACGATATTGCAAAATATTATTAACCCATTTCTCTATGTTCAGTTTTTTTAAATTTAAATTTTGAAAAAATTGTTCTATCAGAAATGTCATGGAGATGAATACGACTTGTGTCGAAATATTCTCAATCATATAATTTCTTCTAAAATAAGTTACTAACATCCATTTCTGTTACAGAAACCATCCTCCTATACTTATTACATCCAAGGGCATACAGTAATTCGGCTGCAATAACTAAGAACATCATAAATTATCAATTGCGGAAACAGGTGCTGCTGCCCTAAGTATTTAAAGAGGACATTAACTATCGGTAAAATGTTTCTGGTCCACCAGGACCCCAGATAAGTAACTTTTCATGAATCTAATTTTATATATTATTGAAAATAATTTATATATATATATATATATATATATATATATATATATATATATATATATATATATATATATATATATATATATATATATATATATATATATATATATATATATATATATATATATATATATATATATATATATATATATATATATATATATATATATATAATTTCTTTTTATAAGAATTTGTTTAAAGGACGACACTTTGATGAAAAAATAAAAATAATAAAAGCCACTTACATAGGTAGCTGGAAGGTTTTCCCGGACTGGATTGGGAAATGCTTATTTTAAATGAGATGTATGCCTGGATGAGCACCACTTTCGACAGTGCAATGTAGGTTTAATGGGATCCCTTTATCGCTAGCGAACGATCGCCCTTCATCCACATCTCAAAAACAAAACGTATCCTTTTGCAAACCAAAATAAAATGTCTTTATTAAAGACAAATTAAAGCAAAAACAATGAAAAAAATCACAATGAATCGACTCTTAAAAACGGTATCACGGTCCTTATGTCATTCCGCATTTAAGAGACGATTCATTGTTTTTGCTTTAATTTGTCTTTAATAAAGATATTTTATTTTGGTTTGCAAAAGGATACGTTTTGTATAATAAGACATTTTATTTTGTATAATCCGATAGTTTAACACAAATAATGCGTAACAAAGGCTAATAATTCCTGCGTAGCAAAGGCCGAAAGGCCAAAACCATTATAAGGTGTTTTTGATCTCAGTTTCTCGTATAGATTAATTCCATATAAAAGGAAATCTCCAATATCTAAAACTATTATTTTAAAAAAGCCAAAATACGAAAAGAAAATTTCTTATAGGCACAATTGAAGTATGTGACCTATATCTACCAAGTACCTACCATCTATTCCAACGCATAGACGGTTTATTTTTAAATGCAGCTTTGGCTATTTATGTATTTGCAGCTATTTAGTATGGTTTAAGCAGATATAGTATGTCTAACTATAAAAACAAAGAAGCTTCTATTTTTTTCTGTACTCTGACTAACTCACTCTGATTCTGTTAGTCAAGAGGCAGCGACAAAAAAGTGCAAGAGTTTTGTAAAAGCTGATACTTTCAGATCAGACAGTATTATGGCAATAGAATGCTGGGGTAGAATAGTCAGTAGGCCAGACTCCGGGACATTTGGCGCTGGCGTACTAGGAAAGGTGTAATTTTGTGAAATCCATTATATTGCGCTGCGACCGATACGTAATAGTTACCGACAAATACGTATCGGCGTATTTGCAGGGATTTCATTTTTGTGTGTTGTATGGAGTAATGCTGACGCCACGAATTGTATTGTTAAGCAATCTGACCAATTTTTCGAGGTCTTTATTGCATCCACTGTCTACTGATGAATTTTCGGCTTTTCCAAATCTTTTTGGGGGTACTAATTAAAATTACACCTTTCCTAGTACGCCAGCGCCAGGTGTCCCGGAATCTGGCCTGCTGACTATACCCCGGCATTCTATGGTCAAAATACTGTCCGATCTGAAAGTATCAGGTTTTACAAAACTCTTACACTTTTTTGTCGCTGGCTCCCCAACTATGTCACTTTCTATACGTTTACAGTTTCAGTGTTTTCGGTTTCAGTGTTTTCTTTTGTCAAATAAGGATATCCCTCATCGACACAAAATAGCTACATTATTCAATTGCAACTGCATAATACTTTTACTTCCTTGGCTCAGCAACCGACCGGAGTATTGGAAATTATTGTGAACGTGCTAAAATTTTTTTTCGGGAGGAAGGCGGATTTATCCATTTTCAGCACCCCTAAAACGATTAAGGCCATTTCCATATTGCACTTTGTCTGTCCGTGTGAATCTCTCCACGATAGCGCCTAAGTACGTAATCCGATTGAGCTGAAATTTGGCCCGCAGGCATCATTTAATCATGGCCAAAGTTGTAAAGATTGTGGTTGAATTTGGTGTACCAGGGGGCGCACTAGTCTTACATTATCCACGAAATATTGGACTTAGAGACTTAAACCTTTCGTTTGGTACACAAATACATAATTGCGCCGATATTTCGTTGTGAAATTTCGGTCGGAATAACACATATACAAGCTGCACTAATAATATTTAAATTCCGCCATGCCTACATATTAATCAAATGTTAACGACGAACCGCCCGAGGCTAGCCGAGAAATGAACCGCGTCGGTTAAGGCGGTTAGGTAACTGAACCCAAATGGGTTCATCCGTCGGCCGAGAGAGGGTGAACATCGATTTTATTTAGGAACTTAATATCCAGATGAAATCAGTCTTTTCCTACTTGCCGGGAAAGTCTTGGAGTGACGCAACGGATTTTATTGTTAACCGTCAATAATGATGTGTACATGTTTTTGTGCCTCTATCAATGTCAGTGCATTGGTCCTATCTTATTTTATCTTTAAAATGTGCGGGTTAATTATTGGAATCGCTAGTATACACGCTTTGGATCGAAATAATAATACCCGTCTATTAGCCGTGGCTTGACACGTCATAAACTTATCGTTTTCATGCACTTTTGTGACGTTTATTGGTTAAATTTGCACTTTACTTTGTTGCTGACTCAATACCATGGCATCTAAATTAAATGATATTTAATATCATACGTTGGACACTATTCATAATTTAATTGTAGTTTTGATTGATTTATATACCGATTGTTAAAGTTTACATGTGTAGTGAAAAAAGAAACATAATTATTTAGATCTTATAATATCTTGGGTATCTACACTGAAACTATAAAACAACTAAAAAAAGTTAGTACCTACAACTATACGTGATTTTCGTAACTCGCAATATTATATATATATATATATATATATATATATATATATATATATATATATATATATATATATATATATATATATATATATATATATATATATATATATATATATATATATATATATATATATATATATATATATATATATATATATATATATATATATATATATATATATATATATATATATATATATATATATATATATATATAAGTATATATATATATATATATATATATATATATATATATATATATATATATATATGTATATATATATATATATATATATATATATATATATATATATATATATATATATATATATATAAGTATATATATATATATATATATATATATATATATATATATATATATATATATATATATATATATATATATATATATATATATATATATATATATATATATATACATATATATATATATATATATATATATATATATATATATATATATATATATATATATATATATATATATATATATATATATATATATATATATATATATATATATATATATATATATATATATATATATATATATATATATATATATATATATATATATATATATATATATATATATATATATATATATATATAAAAAGAGTTGAATAGGTCCTATATAAAGTTTTGGATACCTATATAAAATTTTGGATAGGTCCACCTATATAAACCACACGTAGAAGATCCATATCGTCTGAATGCCGCGATGATGTATGCATTTTTAATAACGGAGTTATGTGGATTACAGGCTTCGGTAGCTAAAGCGACATCGGTTTCAAACTAAAACCATGTATGAATGTATTTTTTATAAACTTTTAAAAGCCTAGTGATTGCAGACATTAAGAACCAATCTTTAATAAAACATACATACATACACATACATAATGGATTATCAAGGTTTACGAATAATCAGAGAAATTATACTCTAGAGCGGGAGTATATATAAAAATTGGATATTCGTATTTCTGTCTCTCTGTCCTAGCTTAAAAGAGCTTGACACCGTTTGACCGATCACCATGAAGTTGACACGTATTACTTGGGCCTAGGTATTTAATTGTAGTTTCCCAGTGAATCATTGCCCAGTTGTTTTGGATTTTAGCTATATCCACCTAACTTCTTCCATCATAGGGCCATTTTTATTCAATTTTAATGAAATGCCTATACGACATACAAGTATTTCCGCAAGGAGACGTAAGCAGTGGCACGCTCCCCGAAATTATTGCAGCAATTAAGCTCAAACTACTTTTACGCCACAATAAAATATACGACATGCAACTTTAATGGCATTCATATCATACGCTCAATACTGTGCCTTTAAAGTTGCCTGTCGTATATTTTGTTGTGGCGTAAAAGTAGTTTGAACTTAATTGCTGCAATTTCGGCGTGCGTGACACTGCTGACGTCTCCTTGCGGAAATACTTGTATGTCGTATAGCGATAGCTAAAATACAAAATACTGGGAAACTATTTTTAAATGCCTAGGCCCAAGTCATAGATATTTCCGTATTCATCTCAAATAAAAAAATCCACGTTTACAATACATTCCCTAACCGTTGATTGGCCAAGAAGTTTTGTAAGGAATAACCGCAAATCTCCCCGTTCTGTGATATTCAATCTGCCACTTTTTTTTTGTTAATAGTTTTGTAACGATAATAAAACTTTTTTCGACAAGGTATGACGAGGGAAAGGCTATCAAAATTTTCTCGCAATTTACCACAGCCCAGGATATCTTTCTGGTATTTCTGCATGCAGCCAAAGTATTTGATAGCCTTTTATAAATGTCACCTTCAGATCCTCAGTGGTGCTAAGCTCAAGTAGCTCTTCTCTTAATACCACGTTCGTCACTTCCGTTTCATTAAATGGATTTATGATCCATGGTGGTAATTTCATCGTCAGAATATCTAAAATGTATTTTTGAAGTCATCATGCAGGGCATTAAAATTTTAAACGTATTTTTCGATATCCTAAACCAAGACATTCTGCCTGTGACAAGTTTGGAAACTGGGAGAATTCGTGCAAATAAACATTGTTAGGTAAAGCCATGCCAACATTTTTCTTTATTACTATTGAAACCAGATTAAATTTCGTGGTACACCATACTACTTGTGAACCCCCATTTTTTTCACGCTAACGTAGACCCCCGTCGAGTCTTTCGTAGACCCCTGGGGGTCCACCTAGACCACTTTGGGAAACACTGATCTATACCGTTCAAAGTTGGAAGTTCAAAAAAAGTTATGAAACCATGTTTTTTGAATAAAGACAGCTGAAGTAACATAGGCTACTTTTTTATGTGCAATAATTAATTTTCTATCTATTATAACAATGGCACATACATGGTTTTCGTATGACGCGGCCAAAGTTCCAGAAAAGTATCGACCGCGCCCATAAATTTTAATCCTCTGGCGCATAATTGCCGGCTATCGGAGCGAGTATCATTTCGGGTTCACGCCTAAGAAGACGTTAGATGAACGCATTGATAGCGATAATTATAACGTGCGAGCGCGTAATGGCGTTAATATTCGACGCGAATGTATCGCAAGTCGGCCGCATCGAATGTTTTCATCCGTTTCGAGAGATTTATTCCGCGCGCGGGTGGCAATTAACTCGTATCATACGCTCAATACTGTGCCATTAAAGTTGCCTGTCGTATATTTTGTTGTGGCGTAAAAGTAGTTTGAGCTTAATTGCTGCAATTTCGGCGTGCGTGCCACTGCTGACGTCTCCTTGCGGTAATATTTGTATGTCGTATAGCGATTTCATTAAAATTCAATAAAAATAGCCCTATGATGGAGGAAGTTAGGTGGTTATAGCCAAAATCCAAAAATACTGGGCAATGATTCACTGGAAAAGTACAATTAAATACCTAGTCCCAATTCATAGATATTTCCACATTCATCTCAAATAAAAAAATGCACGTTTACAATACTTTCCCTAACCGTTGGTTGGCCGAGAAAGTAAAAAATCGATTGTGTCACCCTAAGACTTTTCCAGCAAGCAGACTACCCGCCATGCATGCCAAACCCCTACCCCCCCCCCTTCCCCAAAGTCCACCCAACGCAACCACCCTTCACCCCCACCCCCTTCAGCCCTAAACACTTGGGTATCTATTGAAGCGCTCTAGATAAGGGGGGATAGGAACCCACGAAAGAAGAAGAGTATTTTCTTCCGGGAACTTTATACATCCTGAGTACTTGGTCTGTTTTCTTCGAAGTTAAAGCTTTCTAAATAAGGCGGTATAGGAACCCACAGAAGAAGAAGAATATTGGAAGAAGGAGAAAAAAATCGACACCCTTCCCTGTAGTGATTCATTATGACAGCAAATCTAGTACATTTATAGTATTATTGTAGTATCTCCGTGGTATTAAAGTGGCTGTTTTCCAATATGGTTCGTTTATCGGATAGCCTAGGCCCGCTTGACGTAATTATTTGATTAAAATGTATGTCGGAATTACTGCCGGTATGATTAATGCGCCGATTTATGATCCCCTGGTAAACTGATTTCAACCACAATCTTATCAACTCTTGCCATAACCAATTGATGCCTGCATGCCATTTCAGCTCAATCGGACAATTAGGCGCCATCGTGGAGAAATACACACAGACACACAGAAGTGCGTTCACATTACTTTCCTCTGCCAGGAAAGTAAAATGTATCTTGAAATATAAAAAATATAAAAAATCATGTATCTTGAAATCTCAACCTGTTATAGCAAAAACAATTGGAATATTATCTCTTGAATACCGCTATAAAATCGCTGGTAAATTTATGACAGGTTTGTGAAGCACGGTGTGAAGTGAAGTGATAGTGATACCTATTTTATATATTACACTTAAAATTCTATGCACGATTCTATTGTTGATTATACCCGTTAACCGTTTTTTTTACAATTGGCAATCGTTGATCATTGGCCACTCGAATGATACATGCAACATGCAAATTAAGGCAATACAATCTTGTGCACGATCTTGTAATATAAACGGTAATATAAACGG
The DNA here is from genome assembly GCA_944548615.1 of Micropterix aruncella. Classification (NCBI taxonomy): domain Eukaryota; kingdom Metazoa; phylum Arthropoda; class Insecta; order Lepidoptera; family Micropterigidae; genus Micropterix; species Micropterix aruncella. Next base: position 22,248,720 of record OX155957.1, read on the forward strand.
CACGATAATAAATACCATGATTTTCATTTAAGTGATATCTACTATTTAACAAGTTAATATATTAAAAAGAATCAAAAACACGACTGCCGTTACAGAAAGAGAATTATTGTATTTATAATTAGTTTTGTTGCGGTTTTTTTATGAAATATTTGTGGAATATGTATTTATCCATATAGATAGATATATATTTCCGGAATGTACTTTATTATGCCTTTAATTTGACTTTAAGCGTGGTATATTTATGTTAATTGATTGACTTTTTTACATTAAGACAAGTATTTTTTGACAAGTTAACAGTTTAGGTATCCTATAACACTTGGGATGACATAACGATTCTAACAATATCACACGCTTCTTATTCGCTTTAAGCATTTAGAAGTTACGTAGAATAAAAAATCAGGGTTTCTTCAATAATATTACATACCGGTTTTTTTTCGAGTAGGTACAATTGCGTAGATTAATAATTTTCCAAGACGTTAGATTGGAATAAATTGTAAGAACCAAAAACGGTTATTTAAAAATTGGTAATATGTTGTGTGTGTAATAATTAACCAGTTTGTATAATTCAATTTGCTAAATTAATATTCTAAATATTTCTCTTCATTTTCAGGTCTACCGGATCTAATATTCTAAATATTTCTCTTCATTACTAGATCTATTCCGGACGGCCGCGAAGAGGAATATGGGAAAAACTGAACTGACAAATGATGAATGTCACACGCACCGCGTAACACGAGACGCTGCTGTTCCTTATATGATAGCAAATGGATGCGGCAAGTAGCCTATGACACTCAGGAGAACGATTCTAACAATACGACACACTTCTAAATCGGTTAAGCGTGTATAAGTTATGATAGAATAAAGACACGGAAAGAAAACATACATAGATAAACCCTGAACACATTTCACTCCTTTTTTGTTAGGCATTTTCTAAATAAAATTATTCTTAAAAAATGGGAGTTTTTTTTTAAAAAACTTTTACTTCTTATTGGTTATTCTGCAAAAATATACGAGGTAATTGAAGATTGTTTCTCCGACACGTACTACGAGTATTTGCGGAAGTAGTCGATCTGTCAAATGTCTGTCTGCAAAACGCTATTTAGACAGTCTAAAATTGGTGCCTCAGAAAACAGGAGCGTTTATTATAAATAAGATAAAAACTAATTTACTGCGTGAAGTTTGTAAGACACAACGTTTCAGCGATGCTGCAACCGCCGTTTTCCATAGTAGATTAAAGTTCTGCCAATTGTCATCTGCAAATTATAAAAGGTGCTGGGGCGGCAGGTTCGGCGCGGGGGAATTTTAAAAATCCGCCGTGCGTACAACACAAACTGTTTCTTGCGTTACGTCCTTGCGCGCGGCAATGGGCATTGAGAACATTTTAAGAAGAGGGTTCCACGTAGAAGAAAGTTTGTAACCGTTCGGATTTATTCTTATTTCAATGGATTTTCGAATCATGCGAGGAATGTAAAATAGTTCTTTGAATAGCACAATGGGATTTTGAAACTTTGCCCAGTTCTTAGTTTCACTATCCAATATGTGTTCGCAGATCGCCGATTTTTCTTGCTAAACTATTTTAACAGCTTTGATGTGTTCCATCAGTCGAGTGTCTATGTGCCGTTTCGTTTTTCTAACGTAGGCTAAACCACAGCTGCGTTCGATTTTATACACACCGGGGTTTGAAGTGGTATTACATCCTTTACAGATCGATCGACCTGTTTAAGTCGGCTTGAAGATCGTTTTTATATTGAATTTATTCAGCATTTTACTTATTCAACCTGACACGCCTTTAATGTATGGTAAGAATGCTTGTGATCTGCTAGGTTTCTGTTTTTTTTCTAGTGCGTGTCTAGTGATAATTTCCTTAACCTTTGGGTTATTATTCAAAAAGTAAGTAAGAATTCGTTGGGTTTTTTTCATTAGATTTCTTAATGGCAATACTATTTTACAATACACTAGAACTAGTTATTCCATAATTGACCCATTTATTACCCTTATTTGTATTATAATCGTAGAAACAATTTGACATATCACGTGGGTTTTTTTTTGCTCACATTTTTTTTTTACTTGATCGTAAGAGATACGGCTTTTTGCTTTCAGGCGATAATATAGCCGACGTATCACGTACGTTCGTTTAATAAAAATTATAATAATTTTACTAATTCAAAAACGTAAATTTACAATTGTTATAATTGCAGAATCTGTCTAACTACGCCATAGCCCGTACCAAGGAAGACTCTATAGGTATAGGGCGGATAACTATTTTTCTTAAGGACACCATTGACATGTTCCATTTTCTGGAGGTGTTAGTATTTCATGTTCTTAGTCTTTAAAATCTAAATCATATTTTTATTATAATTTATATTATTATTTTTATTAATATTTACTAATTATAATCCCACACATATACGATTTGAGTATGTTTCCTTTGTCTTTGCTAGGATGAGTCGGTTTGTCTTGGTTGGGTAGTAGTAGTATAGAGTTGTCAACTACAATGGGCGAACCCGTCACCTCAGGAAGTTTTAACGAAATAATCGTTCTATCTCCCTTGAAGTGACCGCAGAAAACAGGACAAAACAATCCACCGTCAAGCTCCGCCACATGCCCGTAAGAGCCAGGAATGTTACCCAGCGGGCATACACTCACGCCCTTACTTCCAGTCGAGACTAGATTACTCAGGTCTCTCGACTGGTTACGAGTTCGAGGTCACTTGCGTGGTACTCTCCCTTACGTAGTGGTGAAACGGTGTCAATCGAATCTATCACGGACCACGGTATCCTTTGCCTGGCTCTTGACCCGGAATCGGGTAGCCGATGGTCGTTTCAAGAGCAGTCACCGGAAGGTCAGCAACCACCCCCGCTCTATAAAAAAACAGTACAGCTTCAAGACTCCCCCGACTGTTAGTCAGAATGCACAATCGATTGGCTTACGCCGCACGGCGCGCAGACCGTCCAGGAGCGCCAGAAGATTGACTCCTAGGGGAACTAGCCCTGAGGCCAGAGTCCTAACCGGGCTCTCGCTTCATGCGTGGTGGCCACCGGATGGGTGTTGACCCGTGAGTGTGGTCTTCGTGGCCAACTCAGCAAAGGCCCATTAGCTCTTGGTTGAGTAGTATGCTGACTGGGCGGGGGCGCCTTATCTTGATATGAGTTTTGGCATTTTGATTGGGAAGGGATTATAGGTATTAGAAGTACTCGGCCATAAGCCCTTTGATTGTTTTTTTCCGCTATTTCGCTTAGTTTTATCGAAATTACGCAGCAATATTTTGAAATATTTTAAGATTTACTAATATTGGCTATCTTCTCTATCTATCTATCTATCTAATATTGGTTATATTTCTCTATCTATCTTCCGATTGGAATGACATAGTCTAATTAAAAATTAATTAATGAATGCGATGCCTGAAGCGTGAGTCTGCATTTCGATTGCATATTTATAAGAAGTCGTGATTGTATCATTTTTCTCCGCAGTCTGTTTTGGTAGCAATGCGTGTCGACGTTATGCGCACGGAATATAAACTCGATTCCACTATCTATTACATTTACCTGTAACTACGTGGAACATCGTGAAAGGAAAAGTTAAGATAGATCTGTGAAAGTGGCCACCCTTCACTAGACTCCAATTGATTGTGAGCGAAGGGTGGTTCTCATCAAGTTGTTTTCTCCGTTATTGAAAGTCGTTGCAGTTGAAGTTGAAGTGTTTATTCAGAAGGTCTGTAGTAGGTTGCCAGTTCGTAACGCCTTGATCGGTATTTCGCCGGTGTGTAGATAGTGTGGCCGCGAGGTGAAGTCGTGGTTGTGTGTCCGAAGTGTGAAGCGCCGCGATAGATTCGAAGATAATGAGGATCGCGTATACTATGCGTAGGTTGGTTGACTCGAAGGTAATGAAAAGCGCGAGTACTTGCAGATGAGCGGTTACTGTCCGCCAGGGAATGATGTGTAGCCGCGGTAACTGTCCACTAAGGGAATGATATTGATCGATCGAAATGTACTGCGTTTTATATGGTATGCAGTGACGCAATAGTCATAGTCATAGTCATAGTCATATTTTATTAATTCCAAAAAGTACATACTGTGGAATACGTCATTTTACATTTTCTAGAGGTTATTACAACTTCATTACGTGTACATATACTTTTTATATGTAAAAGCAAGACACCATCGGATCAATTATAAAAATTCAATCTTACAGACTCAAATAACAAAAAAAAAAAATGTAAACAACATTTTTAAATAATCTATCGATAAGTTTTAAAAATAGTCAATCAAGAAATTTTAAAATAATCAGTTAATAAACAACAAGTTTTACAATGAAATCAAAACTACGGTGACAAAATACAGAACAAATTTGATAAAAGCTAATTTATTTTTTAAAAACTAAGACGGCCTTGTCAAATTCAACCAAATTATAGAGAGCATGCATGGCTAAGTTTCCTTTTATGCATTTCTTAAATGCAACCTCTTGAAGTATTTTAATTTCTGCTGGCAATGAGTTGAAAAATTTAAACCCCAAATATAAATATGATCTCTGGTATAAAGAAAGCCGCACTTTGGGGATTACTACATTATTTTTATTGCGAGTGTTATGTTCATGCAGACTCGAATGCTTTTCCTCGTTTTTCAAATTTGCTTTCGCATAAATTATGCACTGATATATAAATTCAGATTGAAATGTTAATATTTTTTTATTTTTAAAGATCGGAGCACAGTGGTCGTCTCTTTTTAACCCAAATATCGTCCTGAGAGCTTGCTTTTGCAGTAGTTATAAGTGAGGTGAGAAATGAGCGTGTTAATTCGTATCGATCAGGAGAAATGACATTAGTCATCGTTTGACCGTGCATAAAATGCCGAATTTAGTTGGAAATCAATTGCAGCTGACTCGTGTATATTCCAGCGAATTTGCGGTTTCGATTCTGTAGAAATTACTTTTTTGTTGTGGGTATGTTGGACTGAGGCTCCAACAGATCCTTGCATAAAGCTGAAGCGTCATGTCCAATTCGATACCAGGGATGTACCTACTAAAACTTCGTGGTTTGAATAATTCTGTTCTTCCCAGCACCATATTTTTTTAAAATTATAACCAAGTGGGTTTAATACAAACAAACAAACATATTTCAATTTCAATTTCAATTTATTTCTGCTCCAGTAGGTAGGCTTTCCTACACTTGGATGCGTCTTTGCCTCTAAAATTTTAAATAATGTAATTAATTAAAGAATATTAACCATCATGATATAGTTGTGGCCATATAAATTAATTTTAGTAAATTATAATTGGTTTGAAATCCATTGATAAATAGAAAATAATCTAATAATAAAAATTTCTGATCAAAAAAAGAGCTCAATGTCTGTAGTCATAATTATCAAGGCAATAATATGATGGTCATGAAAATAGATAAGGGTATATTAAAAATATCTAAATTTAAGTTAATTGTCAAATCTAGCAATATAGCCGTCGTCGATAAAAATAAAAATAAAAATTACGCTCTTTGGCAAAGTTGATTATCATGAATTTTCCGTTATTTTACATTAGGATGCTCTTGGAATAAGAATTCAGCATTATCCAAATCTCTTAAGTCATATACAGGATTCTTGACTAGGCCATTAAATAAGACTTTTTTAAATTGGTTCTCTCCAAGACTTCTGATATGTGTTGGGACCTTGTTATAATAACACAGGCTTTGGTGAAGGAAACTGTTGCGCACTTTACTAAGCCTTTGCCGATTTAGATGTAGATCAAATTTATTTCTTGTATTGTGTTGATGGAAATCGCTATTCGCCGGGACATCCGATATGTGCTTACGAGCGAACATAATATTTTGTTGGATATAGCACGAGTACATCGTCATGATTCCCGACTCGATGAAAAACGGCTTACACGAAGTTCTTGAAGAAGCTCTGTAAAGACTGCGTAAAGCCCTTTTCTGAAGGATAAGAATCCTCTTCGAATTTGCTGCCATTCCCCAAAACATTAGACCATATGTCATCAAAGAATGAAAATAAGCAAAATATACAGATTTAGCAGCCTATATTTTTTAAAGTTGTGCTACAAATGCTACAAGGATTTTTTCTATTTGTCAATTTACTGTAATACTGGAATTAAAACATGCAATTCATGAGCAATGATTTATTCCGATTTCGAAGTGGATTAAAACAAATACAATGTGTTGATCGAATGGCCTCTACATTCGATAATGAAGCTCTATCAAAAACTACAATTAATCGGTGGGTTTCGAAATTTCAAATAATATGGCAAGGGACTTGTTTGATTGTTTGAAACATTTTATTGCACACACAAATTGAGTACAACATGATGGGCCTTTTGCCAAGTGGCCATGTTTATGTAGGCAATATAACTAGTGGGATTTTTGAGGTCATAATAAATAAGTACAGTTGCATAATACACATAATAATGAAAATAAGACAGAAATTATTAACCTTTGTCAATTCCATATCGAAGGGAGGAATGGAATATAAGAATAAGCTAAGAGCCTGGTGGACGAGGGGTGGGGGTATTTAATCATTAAGTAAGTCTTATTAAGAATATGTTTTTTAAACCCGATCAGGTTTTTAAGTTGTCTCAGTGGCAAAGGCACAGTATTCCAGTACTACTTGCAACACCGTCCACCACAGACATTCCTACCCACATACATAAAACATATAAATAATTAGTTAAAGACTTAAATTATTTTGTCAAATGATTATTACGTATTTTGAGATTTAACAAATGGATAGAATGGGTTCAAGAGCCTATCTACGATATTCCTTAGAATGGGGACTGCTCGTATAACAATAATATGAGACCGTTCATTTGAATGCCTCGCATTTATGAACCGATTATTACTGTTGTTTTAATTAGTCGCTTACCGGGCGTGGCTAACTTCTTGCTACTTTGCAATTTTTGCCAACATTGCAACTCAACAAATGCCGAAAAAATCTAGCACCGCGATGCAACACGTATACAAAACTGGATATAGGCAGGTCTGTGTATAAAGATGAGGTAAAGAAAATGGTAGTCATCATTATGGCTTACGATATACTGCTACGGGGAAGGGTTGCTGACGTAGAATCTATGTATATGTCTGCTAAAAATGGCTATAAATATATGTCTTTAAAAAACAATCTTGGATATTTTGCTTTTACAGGAGATACATTTATACCAAATTTGATGTGTATTTTTGTTGCAATAATAATTAATAATAACAAAATAATCATTATAGGAAAACCGACTTAAACTATACATATACATAACCTTTTGTTAAATAATATGTAGCATTGCTATATGTTATATCTAATATAATAAAATATAATAACTATTAAGCATTGAAACTTAATCAGAATTTATATTTTAAATAAATAAAACACAAACAGAGCTATCGACAGCTGTCTGGCAGAATGCGAGCACATACCTTACTTTGCATCTGAGACTTTCAGGAGAATGATAAGTTTAGAGACCAAATCGACCAACATAATCCAATCGTAAGCTTTCTCGATTATTAAGAACGTATTGAAGGGGAAAGTTTTTTGTTTGTTGAGCCAACCCGCCCAACGGTATTGGGGTTTGGGAGAGTACTCTCAAATCCTTCTTTGCACGAGCCACTGGGAGTCTAATCACCTCCTGAATAACAGCAAGGAGTTTATCATGGGCGTAGGTGTACCGGCCTTGACCTTGAAATATGCCTAGCTATGCAAGGGGTATTGCAACAGAGGGGCCAAGAGCTATTCTCTGAATAGCTCCAGCAAGGTTACTGGGGACTGAAAGAGTATGCTGAAAGGTAAATACATAAAATTTCAGTATCACTGGTGTCGTCATACAACATTATCTTCCAGTGCATTGTAGGAGGAATGCAAAACTCACCAAATGTTTCCCAGTGATTTTGTCCCAAAAATGCAAAAACATGAGCCATACTGTTGCTGACATAATCTCCTCATAAGAGGGACTTCTTCGGGTCCACGAAGCTCATTGGTGTACTGCCATATCCCAGAAAAGTGCTATTTTGCCTTATTTCTAGCACGAAACATTTTATGGAAGTCCACGCGGAGTTGTAAATCGTTTGATTCACTACAGCCTGGTACTGTGTGCTTCAATATTGTCGCATCATCATTAGAAGTGGACAAAATCGAGGTTTCGTTTATTTCTTAAGCTGGCATAGAGCAGGAAGAGCAGTTGTGAGCTAAGGTTGTAAAATTGTATTTGGACTTGAAGGTAATGGAAAGCAAGGATAGACTAGCCCTCACCGTCGCATCCAGGTGGGATAGTTGGATTTTGGCTAAATCATAAATGATAAAGGACCATGGCAAATAAGAAATCAGGTATTTGTCATATCTCCAAGCCTTTCGAGATTCAGAAATTGGCAAGGTATCTTTTCGCTTGTCTACTATTAAAATCTTCTACTACATGATCGGCGGAGAGATCTTTCCCCTAAGGAGGCCTGACGAAGAATTTAAAATGACTATTGAGGTCAATGAGAGAATTGTTAGAGCCCTTATAGACCGATTTGGGACCATATCAGCTCAATTTTGTGCCTCTTCAAGCAAAGCCAAGAAAAACAAACAAAAAACACAACATAATTATCTAGGTCATGATTAGAAGTGTTTTTATATAGTAGACCTATTGTATTTTTTTAAATATTCGAATTCGTTATGCCACGTTTTTAAATATCTTTCGTTTTTATAATTTTAGGAGTTAGAGAGTTAGAGATAAATTCTTGTCGCGAGAAATAGAAATCTCTCATCCGAAGGCTGTTCCAAACACGACTTCCAAACAAAAAAGGATTGTAATGTGTTCAGGGCTCATCTATGTAAATATGTTTTCCGTTTCTTTATTCCACCATAGCTTTCAAACGATTGTACTCATTTACAAGTATGTGATATTGTTAGAATCATTATGTCATCCCGAGTGTCATATGGTATAACTATCCAAATATCAAGTAAATAATTGTCTAATTGTCCAAATCTCCAAATGTCAATAAATTTACATAATTATATCGGGTTTGGTGTCAAATAAAGAGGTCTGATAGAGTAAATTACAAAAATCTTAATATATCTATATGGATAAATACATAAACCACAATTATTTCATAAAAAAATTGTAATAAAAATAATTATCCATATAGTAGTTCACTTTTTGTATTGGCAGTAGTGTTTTTAATTCCTTTTAAGATATTTACTTGTTCAATTACCTATTATTAATCAGCTGATGTTACCTCAAATAGCTACCCTTTTGGAGTGAGCCTACCAATCGTGAAAAGTGCAGCAGGACGGTGGGATGTCAATGTCAATATAAGACATAATGTTATTACCCGCCGATCGTCCTATCCGAATGATTATGCCAGTTTTACGTCGCCATTAATTAACGGCGGGACAAATTTAAATGGATCATTTTTTATTAGCTCATTAGGCGAGTGCGAATCGCAATCGCGTGCAGATGCACAGCAGATATGTTTCTGTTTATCGGCAACTGAATCGTACGCCACGGGAATTTATAATTACGAATATTTTTTGCAGCGGCCATAGGAAATAGATACATGGGCGGCGGCGGCGTTGCCAATTGCGTAAATCGCAAATAAGGGGTAAACTCTGAAATTACTGAGTTGAGATAAATTTCATCTGACCCCAGTAGTCTTAGTCTGGGATCTAATCTGTTGCCTGTTGGAGTTGGCCACGAAGACCCATTTCGTTCAGGGTCGGTCATACTCAACCTTTGGGCGCTCCTGGACGGTTTGCGCACCGTGCGGCGTAAGCCAATCGATTGTGCACTCCGACTAACAGCCGGGGAAGTCTGGTAACAGTAATGTTTCCTATAGAGCGGGGGGGGGGGTTGTTAACCTTATGGCAACTGCTCTTGAAACGACCATTCGGCCACCCGATCTCGGGTGAACAAGCCGGGCAAAGGACGCCGTGGTTCGCGATAGATTCGGTTAACACTAAATAGCCGCTTCATAAGGGAGAGGCCTGCGCAAGCGACCTCGATGCTGTAACCAGTCAGGAGGTAGGAGGTATCCTGAAGGTTAATTCCAGACGGAGATAACCTTCAAAACTGGTAGTCAGGGGGCAAGGCTGTCCGCTGAGGGGGCTCGCCGTAAGGCGTTAGCCTCTGACGGGCAAGTGGCGGAGCTTGACGGTGGACTGTTTTGTCCTAAGTCTTCTGCGCTCACCTAACGAGAGACACAACAATAAATTTCGATATAAGTTCCTGAGGTGACGGGTTCCCCCGTTGTAGTTGATAGCTCTAGTTAGTGTTAGTCTAACATCCCAGTATACCACCCTGGGGTGACGGGTTCGCCAGTTGTAGTCGACACCGCCCAACTTCCCAATAGTGTATTCTTGTGGTGAAAATGGGCTAAATAACTAATTACACGATTGCTCAACAAAAAAGGGGTGTAAGGTGTTAGGGATTCATCTATGTACGTTTTCCGTTTCTTTACTCCACCATAACTACTAAACGCTTGAGCCGATTCAGAAGTGGGTGGTATTGTTAGAATCGTTATGTCATCCCAAGTATCACAGAGCAACTGTCCAAATATCAAGTAAGTAGTTGTCAAAACGTCGAAATGTCCAAATGACAATTAATTCATATAAATATATCGTGTCCAATGAAAGGTCTAATCGAGTACATTCCAGAAATATACATCTATATATGGATAAGTACCTACATAAACCACAAATATTTTGTAAAAAAACCGTAACAAAAATAACTATAAATGCAATCGTTTACTTTCTGTAACGGCAGTCGTGTTTTTATCCTTTTTACACAACTACCCAACAAAAAAGGGTTGTAATGTGTTCAGGGTTCATGTATGTATGTTTTCGGTTTCTTGATTATACCATAACTTCTAAACGCTTGAATCGATTTAGAAGTGTGTAGTATTGTTAGAATCGTTATGTCATCCCGAATCTCATAGAATGCCTCTCCGAGTCTCTAAGTAATTGTCTAAATGACCAAATGTCCAAATGTCAATAAATTAACAAATATATCGTGTTCAGTTTCAAATGATAGGTTTAATTGAGTATAATCCGGAAATATACATGAATCTATATAGATAAATACATAAACCACAACTATGTCATAAGAAACCTTAACAAAAATAACTATAAATACGAAAGTTCACTTTATGTACTGGCAGTCGTATTTTTATCTGTGTGATATTGTTAGAATCGTTATGGTATCCCGAGTGTCACAGGGTACCTAAACTGTCCAAATGTCAAGAAATACTTGCCTAAATGTTCAAATGTCAACAAATTAACATAAGTAGGTATATAGTGTTTAGTGTTAAATGAAAGGTCTGATTAAGTATAATCCTAAAGTATATATCTATATGGATAAATACGCAAATAGTTCATAAAAATCGTAACAAAAATAACTATAAATACAATAGTTCACTTTCTGTAACGGTAGTCATATTTTTGTCTTTTTAATATTTACTTGTTATTTCACTAATTATTTTTTTGTTTACAAAACTAACAAACAAATTGTAATTACATGGTTAACTTTAAAATGCATTTTGAAAATTTTAAAATTAAACTAAGAGGGGTCTCTATATTTTGATTTGTTTTGTATCCCTTATTTTAAATGGCTTCCAATAATCCTAGCTATGCCGAAAATAAACATGTGTAGGTACCTTATTTTAAGAAGAACGGATTATACTAATTTAATTTCCATACTTTTCCTATATGATTGGAATTATGTTAGAACTACAAGTTGATCAAGTTATAAGATTTGTTAAATATTTATTTTTAAAAAAGTAATAAAGAAAAATTGGCTTACCATGAACCCAAAATTTTATTCGTTAATGAGTTTCGTGGAAAGCTATTTTTGTCGTGAAAACGTCAGTTAAAAATGCTCCCATACTGAGTTCTCACCATGAAACGCCGAAATGAAACGATGACACGTTTTTGTTGCCCGCAATTATTTAAAAATATCTCGTATAATCGTCAGTTGATAAGCCTATTCAACTTGCGTGTGTGTGCTTACGTCATCGAGCGGGGGGAGGCGGTTAGGGGTCTTGGACTGAAACGCCTAAATAATCAGTCATAACTGCAATAGAAAGAGGTTACACAAACGATTCTTACTTGGTCATCTCTATCTAATCCTTATTCATCGCCGGTATTCTAAAATGCGAGCTGAGCCGAAAAAAATATCGTCGGGCGAAAATTAATGGTTTATGAAACACTTTTTTCCGCAAAAATTACGATATTGTAGCGATACTTCCCACCCCGTTTTTTTTTTGTTGGCAGAAGTAGACTAATAAGTTCGTGGAAAGCTATTTTTTATACCTTTTTAGCATCAAACAATGCGGTAAGCTGTCGATAAGACTCTTTTTGAACCACCTTAAAATGACGTCTCAAACATTACTTTGCTTTACTATAGAGAATATTTGTGATGAGTGCTCCTAATTATGAAAATATTACGAACATTTATGTTTGAGCAAAACTTTCCCTATTCGTATGGAATAGTACAAAAAGAGTTGTCAAGTACAACGGGCGATGTCAAGTTTTAACGATCAGTCGTTCTATCTCCCGTGAAGTGAGCGCAGAAGACTTGGAATAAACAAGCTCCGCCACATGCCCGTAAGAGGCCAATGCCTAACCGCGAGATAACCAGGTATGCTACCCGGCGGGCTTATACCCACGCCCTTACTTCCAACTGCGACCAAATTACTCCTGTCTCTCGATTGGTTACGAGTTCGAGGTCGATTACGCAGTCCTCTCCCTTACGAAGCGGTGAAACGGTGTATACCGAATATATCGCGGACCACGGCATCCTTTACCCAGCTGTTCACCCAGGATCGGGTAGCCGATGGTCGTTTCAAGAGCAGTCGCCGTAAGGTCCGCAACCACCCCCGCTCTATAGGAAACAGTATTGCTTCCAGACTCCCCCGACTGTTAGTCAGAGTACAAAATCGATTGGCTTATGCCGCACGGTGCGCAGTCCGTCCAGTAGCGCTAGAAGGTTGATTAATGGGGAAAACTAACCCTAAAGCCAGAGTTCTGCCCTGGCTTTCACTTCATGGGTGTTGAGCCGTGAGTGTGACCAACCCTGAATAGAATGGGTCTTCGTGGCCATCTCAGCAAGGGCCCATTGGCCGATCTCGGTATTTATGCAATTATCGGCTCTATTTCTACCTCCACTGCAGTAAAAGTCGCCTGTCATAGAATTAGCGACTATTATGTATTAGTATGCGTGCACTAACACACCCTACAATTTTTAAGGGTTGAAAACATGCCGTCCTAGGTTGAAGATACTCGGCTTTTTAAATTGTTTATATAAGCATTATTTTGTCATGAACCTCACAACAATTTCTTGTATTACTGTGTAATATTTATTGAGGTTAACGTAAATATAAATAAACAGCCCAATAAGTCAAAAACAAGCTTTTATTCATATTTGGGAGAGAACAATCGATTGTTTGGTAAACCTAGCTAGTCTGGATTAAGTATTTATTATATAAACCTATAATATACACGAATCACAAGATAAATGATTAGGTAACAAAGAGAGATCTCATAAAAAAATATATTGTTAGTATTTATATAAAAAATCATCCGAAAATACAAAGACACGGCATCGTTTTTACGGGCGAATATTGCGTCAGATTAGCTGGCTTTTGACGGGTGGCGTTTGACCGTAGATTCAAACCGGGCTTGCGACATGGGTCGCTTCTATTGGAAGGTCCAGGGCATGCGCTTGGCAACGCCGTCAGAAAGATATACGGGCGTTCCATGGGTGCGCAGTGCGCAGCGTACGCAAAATGGCAAGTTTTTACCTTCTTTTGATCGACAGAGCGAGTGGCTTAATTGATCATACCCAGAGGGCACACAGGGCAGTGAAGAAATGTCATTTTGCTGCGCAAGGGCTAACGCGATCGCGTTAAAGTTAAGGGCTCTCGATCTAATTAGATTCAGATCGAGAGCCCTTAACTTTAGCCTAGGCACGGGAAGCGAGGCCATGACTAGATGACACCTAATTGTGTTGTATTAAGTAATTTAACTCTATACCGCACATTATCAAATTCATGCAAGGACCAGCATTCAAGCATGCATTAAAGCACTGGCTCAAAATAAAATGTTATTACATCGTAAATCATTTTTTAAAACGATAATGACAAATAAACATTGTATATAACATATTTTTATTGTACTTCTCAGGTATTTTAAACCAATTTTTATTTTATTCTAGCTTTATTTTCTGTCAAACCGTAGATACTTCAATAATTCCTGGATAATATTTTAATTCTAATTCAAATTTTCATTTTACATAATATCTAGTAACGGAAATTTACTATAATATCTCTAGATATTATGTGTGATATACTATAATATCTCTAGATATTATGTGTATTATATTACTTATTCTTATTTACCTTTATCTTTTTTGGATTGGATTTCTATTTACCTACTTTTGTTTAGCTACCACACATGTTTACAACACGTATTGTTTACTACACGTATGTATTGTTTACTACACGTATACTACGTATATTACACGTACACGTATACAGGTATACATGTATACTACACGTATACTACTACACGTATACTACACGTTTACTATACGTATAGTACACGTATTGTTTACTACACGTATTGTTTACTATATTGTTTACTATATACTACGTATTGTTTACTATCTTGTTATTTTTAGATGTTATCTTGATATTTTTATAGTTGATTTTTTCTTTATTTTTAACCATCTGCGTGATGTCATTATACGTTAAATTTATTAACTGTGATTAGCTCATTATATTTAGATTTTTCAAATATTTATATTTGTATTATGTTTAATTACTTTGGTTCTACTAATACGTCAATGTACAATATGAATTGAGTGAAAATATATTTAATTATATAACGTATTGTATGCCTATATAGGTAAACTGTATCGCACATAATGGACCTAGATTGCGTTTCTCCGTGAACTAAAAAGGGAGCTTTGTTCAACCGAATGACACAGAGCAATATGTTAAGAGCGGGATATGAAATGAAAGATAGTATATTTTACCGAACCAAAACTATATGTCAAACTTATAGTCGCCCGAAAAAGTTAGAACATATTTCGTGCGGTCATAGATTTAGCTGCTTTGGTGGGTAGCTTTAAAGCGGAAAGTGACAACCGTTTATTACACATTTAACTCTAACGTACTGCCCTGTCCTGTTCTTATGAACTAATATACGATGTTAGTTCATGAAGGAACGCCATCTAGCTCATATAGAGTACATATCGATATGGGTACTATATATGGGCTAGATGGCGCTATACGTTCTACGTTCTACTTAGTACCTACCAATAAAAAAATAATTAAAAAGATATATTTTAAATTATTTTATTTTATTTTACATCATGTTGAAATGTTTAATTTTCACAAAACAAGTTCACAAAAAGTTTTAGGAAAATTAGCTGCGCTACTTATTTATAAAATATAATAATAATATTGATAACAAGTAAATATATTAATAGGAATAATAAACACGACTGCCGTTTACAAAAAAATACTGTATTTATACTTTTTTTAAAAGCTTTTTATGAAATGTTTGAGGTTTATTTATTTATCCATATAGATACATATATACTTTCGAAATGTACTCAATCAGACCTTTCATTCGACACTAAATATGATATATTTATGTTAATTTACTGACATTTAGGGATTTGGACATTTAGATTACTATTTACTTGATATTTTGACAGTTAAGGTACCCTATGACACTCGGAATGAAATAATGGTTCCAAAAATATCACGTACCTTTAAATCGGTTCAAGCGTTTAAAAGTTATAGTGGAATAAAGAAACGAAAGACATACATAGGTAAAACTTAAACACTCCTTTTTTGTTGGGCAGTCTTGTAATAATAATAAAATGCAGTATGTATACTTTTAGGCGTTCTGAACCTTGACGTACTGAACTTGACTCGTATATTTATTTATGTCATTTTACCCAAAATCTCAATTTTTCTTCACATAGCTAAACGATGGGACAACAGTCTCAAAAAAATGTGCTTATTTAAAACATTGCGGTCAAAGAAAAAGCTTCACGTAGTCACAGTCTATAAAAGCCAACGGCGGTAACATTTCATCGCGAGGCTCTTTCCAGTGAAAAAAAAAATAGAAAGAAAGGATTTGCGAACAGTATCCATTATGAAAAAAAAATGCCTCTGAAAACATTCTGTGTTGCGCGTTTAAATTATAATAGTAACGACAGTGATGGCATGCGCATCACTATGCAAAAAAATTGCTTGTTGTCGTAGTCAAAGCAGGCAAGGATCTACTCATGATAACCAAACCAGAAACAAAGAAATAGACGAAGTTAGTGACAGGCGGTATCGAGACATTTCCATAATCGTGACGTTAGTAATTATGATAATTATACAACAAATAGTTATTTATATTTGAATTTTTCATTGTTGTTATCTACTTAATCGTTAAAACTTCCTGAGGTGACGGGTTCGCCCGTTGGAGTTGACAATTCTATTTGTTGTAATCTACTTTTAATTAATTTTACTTTCCTGGCAAGGAAGGTATTGTGGACGCACTTGTAGAGGAATATACAATACATACAGTATTGTGGAGGAAAGTATTGTGGAGGAATATACACATACATACAGACAGACACACGCTGTGTGTCTGTCTGTATGTATGTGTATATTCCTCCACGATAGCGCCCAAACGCTTTATCCGATTAAGCTAAAATTCGGAATGCAGGCATCATTTGCTCTTACAACCAACCCTAGGTACTATGACGTGTTATATGTATGTGTGCGTGTAAGATGTCTGTAAGAGTGTGTTTTGTTATTGCATTCGATGTACAGAATTGAATATGCAATTACGTTAATTTGATCCCAACGGAAAATGGTGACCCAGCCGGGAATCGAACCCGGGACCTTACAATGTAAGATCAGGCGACCTAACCACTATGCCACCGAGCCGTGTACTTCAATCTCGAAATATTAGACTTGAAATTCGGTACACAGATGCGTCGTAGGGTCGAAACGACATTGTAAAATTTTGTTAAAAAGGGCGGGAGGCGAGGGAGAGCGGAGAGTGGGGGGAGGGGGCTTGAGGAGGTTTAGGGGGAGGGGGGTTGTGGGTGGGTCCGAAGGAGGAGGAGGCGACTGAGGGGGAAAGAGGGGTGAGGATGGAGGAAGGGGGGGGATTGCGCTTAGCGGGAGGTTGGTTGGGGGGAAAGGGGCTTGGGGTGAAGGGGGAGTGGATGGGTGGGCGGGGGAGTCGGAGGGAAAGCATTGTGGGAGAGGGGGGGGGGGGTTAGAGGGTTTAGGGGGTTTGACGCGCGGGGGTTGCCTTCTTGCCGGGAAAGTCTTGGGATGACACATATTATGGTTTTTCAAATATCTAATTAATAAAATTTCTCTTAACCTTTTAGGTTTTTTACTTTTACTGTAACTCTATAGAACGTCAACGTGGCGGCTATGGACGCTACAACAAATTAAATCATTTAGTTACAGTTACATTTACAAATTTTAATATTTTTTGTGAATTGCTTTAAATACATAAAATATCGGGAATATTGTTTATTCGCGGTATTTTACCTAGTCCTAGATGGCGCAGCGCGTTCAACACTTGTTAAACTTTTATTTATCAGTCAGGTTTTCAAATTTTCAAAAAAAAAACATATATTTTATTTTATTTCAACAATTTTCCATCAAACGTTGCTTATTTGCTCGTACTGATTTGCTCACTTCAAGGATGTCACTAATTAAAAACTCATGCTGTATGTGTACCCAACTAGGTATATATAAATAAAAATAAATATGTATCTTTAGAATCAAGATATCTGCGGTAAACCTGTTTTAATAAGCTTAATGTTTAAGCAGAACATAACTAAAAGCTTTTACTCTTGGGACACGCTGTATAAAAGTTATCGTGTGCGGGAGCAGTCGCATCTACCCACTTGCAAGTGTTCCACGGTCCTTAATTCCCAATCGATCACAGCACAATGCCTCACCTTGCCGCTTTCATTCTAAGATGGCAGATGAATTTGAGATATGGTCAATGATCTTCTGCATCTGTAACTTTGAGAAATGACGCTGTGAAACTGGCTAAGAAGATGGTGCGATATTGGTATACCAATGTAGCGTAATTTTTGGATTCTTCATCGCGAAATTAGGTAAGGTACAATTTTCTAACCGGTGATTTTTTTCACGAAATTAGTTCTTATAATTACTATGGCGTTTAGTTGTTACATGTGAGTATTTCATTGTAGCTTACGTAACCAAATTATCTAAAATGGGAAGCGAAGAAGAAGAAACAAGAAACACAGCCGATGTTAGTACTCACACACTTCTTGGCATCGTTTTAGGTAATCACTTGGATAGAATGCGCACAGAGAACAATTAAGAGACAAACTTTCTAGTGCCTGTTTTCTGCTGCGCCAAATACGAAAACTTATTAGTTCTGAGGTTTTAAATCCTCATCTTTCCATTTCTATACGTTTTAGAATGCGTTAAATTGATTTTAAAAAACATAGCTAAGCTTCCGATACAATCAGATGCTCATAAATATTTTACCAGAGGGAGAAAATAATTTGATTCTTCCGCTAGAAAATAGAACATTTTAAAAGGGATCCGAACTACATCGGAACGATATGCTACAACAAACTACCCCTTAGTATCAAAATATATCTTCTTCTTCTTCATCAGCGCGCATTTTTTTAATTTTATTTTTTTATTTTAAACCAGTTGATAGGAGTTCCTACACTTGGTTATGTCTAAAGTAATAAAAATAACAAGTATAATATTGAAATAAATACCTATTAAGGTATAAGATATGAACGTCGGTATTGCAAGGTATGAACGTTGAACATCCAAGCGCAGATTTTCTAGGTTATATATGTAGAGGAAACAACATTTTCCAATATTTTCAATCAAAATTCTTAAGTGATTTCGTAAAATTTTCTATTTAATTTTCTATATAATCCTAAGTACTAAATAATCAAACAAATATTGGATAATTTCACAAATTATCATACGGAAAGATATTTTAAAGAAAAAACACAAATACAAAGAAATCAGTAATAATAATTATAGTCAATAAATAGTTAGAAGACGAAAAAAGAAAACGCAATTGTTAAATAGTCAATAATAGAAAGAATAAGGAATAATAATAGTCAAGTAGGTCAATAGATCTGCGAAAAATTGATATTGTCGAAATCCTCAATGCTATAAATGGGGTTTTTAGTCAAAATACCCTGTGCCTTTTTCTTAAAGTGAACCTCCCCAAGCCCCCCCCCCCCCCCCCCTGATGTGTAATGGAAGTTTGTTGTAGAATAAGTAAGATTGGCAGAGAAAGCTATTCCGAACCTTACTCAGACGCACCTTAAAATGACGCAAGTCCTCTTTATTTCGCGTATTATGCGAATGAATATTTGAGTTATAAGTTGAGGTAGTCTCGATATTTTTTCTCGTATACCTACATGATGTTTTGGTATATATACGCGGCGCACAAATTCATGATACCAGATTCGATGAAGTACTGCTTGCAAGATGTTAGCGAAGATATTGAGAACAGATTTCTAATCGCTCGTTTTTGTAGGCGAAAGATCCTTATAACATTTGCCGCCATTCACCAGAACATGAGGCCATAACTTAATATGGAATGGAAATAGGCAATGTAGACAGATTTGGAAGCTTCAAATCCACATAACAATTATTTTTTATGGCAAATGTGGCGCTACTTAATTTTTTGCTCAGTTCTTCTAGGTGAGTCGACCATTGCAAGTTGCTATCAATATGAATGCCTAGAAATTTCGTATGAAAATTCGTATTCGCCCACCGTTGGGCATACGCCTCTCCAATCACTCTCCATCCGGATCGGTTGTCCGTTTCCCTCATCCAGACAGGTCCAGCTGTCTCCTTGATGTCCTAAGGTTGTACTGTTCATCATGATTGGAGGTATTTAGCCCGATACCCGCCACGTCGGCCATATGTCTTGGCGAGCTCCACACTTTCAGGAAAATATTTCCATTTCCTATGCTTGTGGCAACCTGGTCGGGATACTTAACCGCCGAATATTCACTAAATTTATTATTTAATTATTATTTATTGTTGAGAAAATTTCGAATATATATGTTGGGTAAGAATATATTCTTACCCAAAATATATGTTGGGTAAGAATTCAAAATATATCTTATTGAAAGAGAATTCCACAATATTAACTATCTATAAAGACTGTGTGCATCTTAACTGTTTCAATTTCTATAATAGATAATCAATCGATATTCTATTTGCTTAAAATGTATCGACTGTTTCGATTACTACGTACATATTAATAACTTATTGACTATTTCTATTTGTAATGTAATCAAATAACGCATGTTATTTTACTTACTTTCGACACTACATTTCTTATTATTATTATTATTTTCTTTGACTTTTTTTATTTTTATTTATTACTATTACTTATTCATAAATTTTGGTGACTATTGTTTGATATCATTTGACATTTTCTTTTATTTTTATTTTATTAACACGATTATTTATTTTTGTGTTTTATTTCCTATTGTGATCATTAGTTAGTGATTATTAGTTATAATTTGTAATGGTGACGGGAATATATATATTTCTTTTCCTTTTTATTTTTTTTGGTATTCATTGCCGAATATATGTGATATAAAAACCAGAGAGCTAGCTGCCCTGGAACAAGTCCTGGCACTTAGTTGGGCAGCAGCAGTACTTAAATGCTAATGCTCATATCGGCCGTGTTAAATTTTAATTTTAATTTTAATTATATATATTTTTTTTTATTGATATGATTATTAGTGATACTTGTGCACTTGTAAATGAATTGTTAAATTAAATAAATAAATAAAATAAATAAAAATTTATTGATTTTATATAAAATATATTATCATTTTTATCGTTAAAGAATTGTTATAATATGTTTATATAAACTTTCTTATTTTTATTATTTTCATTACATTATTCATTGTATTTAATGCAATAGAATCACAATATAATGAGTTAATATTTACATACATATCTTACTCTGCTTGCCGGGAAAGTCTTTAGTGCAAATAAAGAGATAATTATTATTTTCATATCTCAGCTTTACCCTGTAATAAATTATATAAATGATTTCCTAAGTTCCTTAAATGTATTTCACATAAAATTTTAATTACGTTAAACTTGCTAAGTGTATTTACGCAGGATTATCAAGAGAGGCCCGAAATAGCATCAAAAGGCTTAGGCTAATGGATTCCGCCTTCAACGTGTTTTTAAAAATTTGCATTCGTGCACTGAAACCACCATTCCATTGTATTACATTTTTCCATTATATAAAATGAGCAACTTACAGCCGTTATAGCCACGGAAATTTCATAAAAGTGAAAGCTTTCAAATAGCTCTATAAACCTACTGGTTGATTAGAAGGTTGTAAACCTTCTGATTCAGAATGTTGATATGGTTGGTCAGAATGAAGCTTTATATTTCTAGTTAATATTGATTCGGATTTTGACAATGACGAAATACGTATGTGTTTTAAAGATGACTCTTCTCGCATACATTTTTAAGTAATATGCAGTTATGTAAATGCTAAGTACTGACCAAGGTATTGACCACGCAAAGTACTGACCACGCCCGACGCTGCTTAACTTCGGCGATCTGACGGCAACTGCAGTGTTCAACGCGTGTTCTCGAATCTCGAACCAAATTCAAATAATATGATATTATATTATTATTATTATTATTATACCGTTAGATATATACCGTTACCGGAAATTTATATTTTTTAAATGGAGTGATTAGCGTAGATCTACAAAAGGCATACTGGATTTACCCGCGCTTTAAGTACAGTGTGGCTTTAAAGGATTTAATTACATCGCTAATTGCCCTCTTAGTTCAAATGGCATTGACTTGTCGCCGCCGCCGATACGATGTTTCAATATTGTATTTTTTGCGCTGCGTGTAATTATTATATTTTGTAATGGATAAATGCTTAAAAAACAAACAGAGTAATTAATGTCTTAATTATAATCGATTTAATTATGCGTTTAACGTCAAATGATAAATCATTCGAGTTGCCTAATATCGTAGACGTATCCTTTATAATCTGAGCGTGACTGGCATCTTCGTTTAATGGATTGGTGCTATGATTTACTCGTAATAAAAATATTAACTTGTAAAAGAAGAAACAAGTAAAAGAAAAAATAAGGCAATACAAAATAGCATTGTTTTGCCACTTATGAAAATAATATGGTCTTATAAAAAGTTTAAGAACGAATTTACCCCGTGAATGTTGTATCACCCAAAGTTTAGATGCGGCGGCGGTTAAATGCGACATGAGACCTCAGAAAAATATCCGAAATGGGCGGACACTCGAAAAAATAGGCGGGGTCAATTTTGTAGGGTTTGGCCAATAAAAATCCAGCGTTGACGAAGCGTTAAGCGCAGATTCAACGGTCCCACCGGCGACCATGCACATACTAAATGCTCTATCACAGCGCTAGCACATAATAACTATCTTTACGCAGTGGTGGTATAAGGGTGGTAATGGCAAAGCATATTTAGCGTAACTCTCAGAGAGCTCTCACGTTTTAATTAATTGTAATTAATTTAGGGCCTAAATAAAAAATGTGGCTATGTGCTGCTTAGATAATTAACCAGTTAATATAATGAATGCGCCTGACAGTTTTCGAAGGCAGTTTTTTGCCTGAATGTTCAAGGCAATGAGCAACTTTTTTGAGTCCAAAATTTCAATTTGGTTCCTTATAGAGGGATTCACTTAAAAACTCATAAAACTAAAATTCTTCCGATATGGTCGTTCCCAGGTATCATGTCACCTTTATATAATATGCCTGCCTAACGGTGCCCAATATGGTTTAAGGTTTGTACCAAATATGGCCTACCTAAGGTTTGTGCCCAATATGGCCTACCTAAAGTTTGTGTCCAATATGGCCTACATTAGGCCTGTATCCAATATCCCCTACCAAGGTGTGTACCCAATATGGCCTACCCAGCTAATATTTATAAAAGTTGTCAGGGGTGTAAATTTGAAAAAAATGTGAAGGCGTGTGGTAGACCATAAAATTAAAGAGTTAAGAATTGAATATATATTTTTGTTGTTTATTTTTAAAATGATAGAAAATAACAAAACAGCAAAGTAGATTTTGGCCATATCGAGCAGTTTGTATACTCAATATGCGCTATAAAATCGAATGAGTAAGACAACTTAACAAAAAATGTCGTCATCTTCTATTAACTATGGACATTCTTCATGAACACAACTGGCATGATTTTAACAACGTCCATATCTATTGCCGCACCTTTCCAAATGTTACGTTACCATGATTTTTTTTACAAATGTTTTCTGCTTTTTTGTTGAAAATATTACAGTTTTTCCTTTCGCTTTTTCTTACCCTTCGACTTTCGATTCTACATTTGCACTAACTTAGGAAATATTTTTTAATAAAACATTGATAAAAATATTTAATAACAAATATTCACTCTAATGAAATTAGATGCCATGTCACAAAGTTCTGTCCAAAATCCGTTAGTCACAAGAGGCTCGTGAATTTTAATCATCCGAGTTGAGATATCATTACCACATCGTGGATACAGCTTATTTCCTAAGATCTAAGGAATGGGCCATTTTAGGTAACAGGCCATATTAGGTTCAGTTGATTTGGAATTTATGTGGAGAAGTGCGACAGATCAATATCGTGTTTTTAAACTACAGAAATTTGCGGGGATCTAATGGGCCCTTGCTGAGTTGGCCACGAAGACCCATTCTGTTCAGGGTTGTTCACACTCACGGGTCAACACCCATCCCTCGGCCTCCACGCATGAAGTGCGAGACCGGGTAGGACTCTGGCCTTAGGGCCAGTTTCCCCTATGAATCAACCTTCTGGCACTCCTGGACGGTCTGCGCACCGTGCGGCATAAGCCAATCGATTGCGAACTCTGACTAACAGTCAGGGGAGTCTGGAAGCAGTACTGTTTCCTATAGAACGAGGGTGGTTGCGGACCTTACGGCGACTGCTCTTGAAACGCCCATCGGCTACCCGATCCTGGGTGAACAGCCGGGCAAAGGATGCCGTGGTCCGCGATAGATTCGGTATTTTATTTTATTTTTATTTTATTTTCTTAAGGATAACTTACAGCCAATAATTTTGTAGTGAACAAAAATAGGAAGCTTAGAGCCATTTACAAGTTATACCACTGATAATGACAACAATAATAACGTGAATTTAGAACTGATATTAAGCATAAAGAAGATATTAAATAAGAAGATACTAAATTGTGCAGTAGAAAACATGTTGACAACTGTAATAAAATAAGAAAATGCTAAGCCTGGTCATCACAAAATCGCCCTACAACCTGCTTCCTTATAGTATCTCCATTCGTAAAAAGGGGTCAATATCAATGTCAGCATTCAGGGTGTTGAAAGATTCGCATACCCTTATAAAATAAGAATTACGCCTGTATTTGGTTTTGAAGCCAGGTACAAGAAGGAGTGCCCTATTTCTAAGTGCCCGGCTAGGAGTGTGGAGAGATATTTTAGATAGTAGTTCAGGACAATCAATCGAGCCATTTAAAATTCGTAGTAAAAGTGAGATGTCAGCTATGTTTCTACGCAAAGCCAATGGCAGCAAATGATGGCGGATACAACGAGAATAGTAGTCTGGATCACGTATACGACATTTATATTCTATGTAGTGCAGACATTTTCTTTGGATGGCCTCTATTCTCGATGCGTACACCTCGTAACAAGGGTTCCATAACTGGGATGCATATTCAAGATACACCGTTTCACCGCTTCGTAAGGGAGAGGACCGCGCAAGCGACCTCGAACTTGTAACCAATCGATACCGGAGTAATCTGGTCGCAATTGGAAGTAAGGGCGTGAGTGTAAGCCCCCTGGGTAACATACCTCGTTATCTCGCGGATAAGGCGTTGGCCTCTTACGGGCATGTGGCAGAGCTTGATGGTGGACTGTTTTGTCCAAGTCTTCTGCGCTCACTTCACGGTCACATTATTTTTATATCCATATTTAGGCTAAAATGAACTTCACAATCTGTAAAACACCCTACAAATAACATTCTTACAACACCAGCAATAAAGACAGTGGCATAAGTTACTAACTTAACCCCCTACTTACTTACTTTATTTATATATGTATATATATATATATATATATATTTATATATATTATTTATTATAAATTTCACTACTTAGTTAAATTAAACCCCTACCTACTTACTTTCATTATGTTATATAGGATGTATATACTGCATACCTTGCTACATTACATATTTATAACGTAGCTATATTATAAATCGGCGTTCACATTTGAGGCTTTGCTTGGAACATGTTGCGGAACAAATTCCCAAAAACTTCAGCGTGACATGCGGTATAACATAGAAATATTGTTGTGAGAGAATGTTCAAAAAAATTGTTCCTATATTATTACGACGCTATAGTGCCAATATTTAATTTCTGAATTATATTTCTCGACCTTTGAATGCTGGTGAGAAATAAAAAAAACAGTTTTTACTACTAGGTATAGGTAATTAGAGTAGAACTACCAACTGCGAAACTTGTATGATCAAAAAATGTCAACATAATATACCAACATCAGCAATTTTAGCCTTTTTTGCATATCTGCATATTTAAATTAACTACATGTAAATGTACTTAGTGTGTTTAAATGTACTTAGTGTGTTTAAAAAAAAAAAAAAATATTGTTGTTTTCGTCATGTTTTTTACTCTGCAAATTCATTGAACAGTTTTGATAAACTTTTCGACTTCCTTAGCTTCCTCGATGGAACGTGAATAGAATTTCCATTTTGAGCCCTCGGCTTACTTACGCCACTGGATAAAAAATAATTATTCTCTTTAAGCCAATACAAGAGTTAATGTTTGTACGTAAGTGCAAAAATTAAGTCTTGTAGATTAATCTAAAGATTAATCTATAGAAAGGCAACGTTTTCTCTAGATATAAAATTAATTCAAAAGATTTTATTTTAAAAAATGCGAAAAATATGACTTTGAAAAGGTCCATATTATAGTGGTTTTTATCCCTAAAATTAATTATTATATTTCTAAAAATCGCTGATACCTTGGTAAGTTAATATTATTTTTGATATAGTTTATTTATTTATTTATTTATTTATTTATTTAAGAATTAATTACTATGAAACATTAATTAGCTTATAAAAATAACAGGAACCGAATGGCAAACCCTTAACCTTTTGCTTATTTGTTTCTGTCACCCAACTGGGACTAGCCCGTTCTAGGGTGGACAGGACTCCAATATTACAATCAAGATTGCTTGATTGCTTGGCTAATTTGATTATTTGTATTTTTAAAGGTTATTTCAATTGATTATTACAACTATCGATCTCTTTTTAGTTTTATCTTGAGATCGAAATGAAATGAAAAACATATTTCAATTCCATCATAATTGAAATATTTCAAACACATCAAAGTTAAATATTTTTTAATCTCTTAATATTAGTTATTATACATAACAGTTAATATTAGTTATTATATGAAATAAATCACATCGACTATGTACTATTTTTATGTATGTTTTTGATGGTTTTACTTTCTGATTATCTTGTTCTTTACTAAATTTTATTGAATAGTTTTTATTCTGCATTTGAGTAAAGTCATAATATAGATAAATACATAAATTGTTAATTTCTTTGGAAAAATAGTTTGTTTCCTAACGAAATAAAGAAAATAAAATAATATAATATATTGTACTATTATTTTTTTAAGCTATTGCATAGCTTTTATCGCGGGCCTAGGCCAGCGCGGCGACCGAATGAAGAAATTTCTTAACGAATATTAATGATTTTTAACTGATAATTACGTCTAAACGAGTACTGCTTACGATTTGAAAAAAATATATGTTAAACAAGAACATTTTCCTAATATTCTTAGCTTTGAATATTTTAGATTTTGTTTATATTACATAGTGTAAATTATTTGTGAAATTAGGTCTAACCGAACATAAAAACGACCACTTCGCAAATACTATCTGGCGTAATATTACGAAACCTACATCATTTCAAAGATAATTTAATTATCTATCTTTTTATCTACGTTTTTTTTCGAATAATCCGTTTTTTTTTGTTTTATCGAATAAAAAATTCGTGCGAGGCGCTCTATCGGAAGACGTTTAAATTATTCCGAATCATTTGCTTTCGCAGCCGCAAATGATTCGGAATAATTTCAACGTTTTCCGATAGAGCGCAGTTATCTGATATCAGAAAAAATAAAATAAATAAATAAATATAATTACATAAGTTGTTAAAAATGCTATGCAATAGCTTTACCGCGGCAGTCCCCGAGTGCCACACGTATTTTTTACTATTTTTTTTATTTAAAATCATACGGCAAACAATAATAAAATATAAATATAATATCTAGCGATAGCAAAGGCAATGATGTTTTTAATAATTTATAATATAATTTATTTTCTTTTAATATCATTTGATGTTAAATATCTTGATTTTGATTATTTCGATTTGTGTATTTATTTGATTATGATTATTTGGATTTTTTGTTTTAAGATTTATTTGATTTAGTTATTTTATTTTAAAAATCATATACCTATGTATCAATAATTAATAGGTGTGTCTTGAAAACCAGGATAAGAGATATCCTGAGGATACCCCTAATTTGCAGCGTTTGTAGCTTTATTTCATAGTCTTTGTCTATTTATAGTTTTAATTTTTAATATGTGTGTTCTTGTTTTTTTTGTACATGTTTTTTATAACAGCTGCAAATAAATAAATAAATAAATAAATAAATAAATATATTAATAAGGAATAGAAAATGTGCAACACAATACAAAGAAAATAGGAAAGAATTTACATAGGAAGAAAAGTTGGCTATTTGTGTTTATATATGATTATGTGTGTGCATCTATAGGATGCATGTGTATGCGGGATGCTAACTTAATTCAATGTGATCTCCAACTTTTTGGGTACTTTCTTAACAAAGGATAAACTACTGTTGTGGTTAAATACGTCAATCACGTTAAAGCCTACTTTGTATGCACGGATTGTATGTGGTAATAACAACGGCAATGCTATTATTTATAATACAAAATTATATACGTATTCCTTTGTTACGCATACTTTAAACATTTGACTTCACCGGCCTACGTAAGCGACGAAAAGATATCGTAAACGCGAAGACGGTTATATACATAATGAAGACGGTTATATACATTTTCACCCCCCCCCCTCCCCCCCCCCCCCCCCGAGACGATTAAAACCATTTCCAGACTATCTATGTGTCTGTGTGTCTGTCTGTCTGTATGTATTCCTCCATGATAGCGCCCAAACGCTTCAACCGACTAAGCTGAAGTTTGGCATGCAGGCATCAATCAGTCATGGCAAGAGTTGAAAAGATTATGGTAGAAACCGGTCCACCAGAGGGCGCGCTAGTCATACTTTAATCTGAAATATTGAAATACTTAGAGACTATAATAGTAAAAATACCATTTGAATAGCACCTAAAATATTACCAATATACTAAGAATTACCGCGCTGGGGGTAGGGGGAGGGGGGTCTTGTCTACTTGCCGGGATAGTCTTGGGGTGACATAACCGATTTTTCATACGTTATAGAATTTATATAGGCCATGGAATATAAACTATAGAGCAAACCATTCTAAATAATAATGGAAGATTATTTTCGGGAGCCTAATTAATATTTTATGCAATTGCAGAATCCCCACAAACCAATGCGAGAGTGTACTAAATCCGACCGCTTCGCCCGTGGACTTGAGGAATTATCTTGTATTTCGCCTTGCAAATGGGTTCCTGTAAATTAATAAAGAGGGGGATTAAGTAGTGCTTCGATATGAATTCGTTTGATGCTTTTTGGTTGGAAAATATAATACGGTAATGTGCTATACCTACATACACCGTGTAACAGTGTTTTATCCGAATATTTTTTATCCGAGGCTGTCCTTAGCTCACTAGGCGTCTAGGAATAAAGTATATAATATACACATACAAATAATTTCAAAACACACAGAGCGAAAATGAGAATAGCAAAGACTATAATTTAAATACTTATATCCTATCCTACATAATAATATATCCCATTCCTCTGCTTTTGATTCACCTAATAAGAAAATAATATAGGAAACAATTAATCGGCGAGCGAAACACTGTATTAAGATAATTAGTCATAATTAATGAAGGGCTCTATGTATGTTTCCCGAAAATAAATAAATAAATATTTAAAATCTTACGTATTTCACCACTTACAAGGTCGACCAGTTTGATTCCCGGCTGAGTCAACCATTTTTCGTTGGGATAAAATTAACGGAATTGCATTTTAATTCTGTCCAGAGAATGCACCGCGAACTGTCAAATCTCACAAGTAATAAGGACTTTCTCACATATAGATAAACCTGTCACCTTCATAAATATAAAAATATCGTGTCACTACAAAACTTTCCCGGCAGTTACCAAGTACCTGATGGACAAGGAAGGATTTTAAGAGTGATGTCCCTTCGGGTAGTAGGGTGACCTAATTAAAAGCGATAATCGACAACGAGCGCAGATAGTAGTGATTCACGAATAGCAATAACAATAACGTGTGATATTTGCAATCACGAAGAACGCGTTACGAGAATTTGAAAGAACATGCTATTTGAATCACGGCTACGAACAGCACCGCGTTGCCATCACTCGACGCCGCTACGACGCGACCAGTGATTGGCCGTTCTCACTGATCGCTGTCGAACGACCGCACGGCGCGCCACTGAACGATGATCGGTGAGCGCCTAATTGAACCGTTCACTTGGTTTCGTTCATTCTTATATCACTATACAATCACGAAAATCACGGATCAGTGGTCCGCCGTTCGTTCTGGCGAACGCCCGCGCCGGCTGGACGATGACTGATGAGTGGGCGATCATTTCATTCGTAACGTGAATTTGGACACTGTTATCGTATGAATTTGGACACTGTTATCGCTCGCGTCGTAATCGTTCGTGTAAATGAGTTTGCTCATGATTTGTTAAAGCAATAAAATAACTTTTGGGGACAAGTGGCTTACATTATTTCAGAAAGACGAACTCGGCTTAGCACCAAAAGAACGAGAGAGTTAATCTTTCTGAACGCTAATTCTTCTAATTACTAATAAATATTAAGCAAATATAATGCGCGTTTCTGTTATTAGTTATCACATTGACGAAACATTGTTACTTAACGTTTCACAGTACATTTCAGTACAATCACGAAAATCACGAGTAGCAGTTATTATCACGCGTGATAAAATACCAGTAACGTGATCGTCGCGTGATTTAAAATTGAGAATCACGCCCATCACTAGCAGATAGTGATAATGTAACGCGTTAACCTTTTGACGACCATAAGATTACATAAAACTGTTAAGGAGCAACGTAAATAACATGTACTCGTATATCAAGTTTTGTAAATTTTGGTGTAATAGATTTTGTATAAATGTATGGGGCATAAGTCTCCCTGATGGCCATTAAGAAGCAAAGTTACAGCTTTTTCCAAAATTTCATAATTTTAATATTTAACTTATAATTCTACAGGAATCATAAGTGGGTACTAAAAAACGTATTAAAAGAAGAAAAAAAACTAATTGAGAAAGTCACCATAAATATTTATATAAATTTATATATTTACTTTAATTTATATATTTACTTTCATTTTATTTATTTATTTCAGTAATTCAAGAATAATTTAAAACAATTTTATCTTAGGAACTATGCATAGAAATATTTTAAACATTGAATAAATAGCAGAAAATGAATACATAGAAAAGTCCAGTGACAACGCCACCTAACTAGGCCGGGACCTGTTCTAAGGTGAACGTTTAATTTTGTGCGTGCTTGTTCAATATTGTGATTATTACAAAAAACAAAATATTTTTGTAGCAAAAAAATAAAAATTAAAAAAAATAAATTTTCGTAAAAAAATAATTATTTGATCACAAAAGAATAAACATGCAACAACTACCTTAAAAACTATTAAATACTTAAAATTAGGACTAGAAAATAAACATGTAACTAAGATTAAGAATATATATACACATATATACATACATACATACACATACAGATATATTTAAAAATAATAATATTAAATACAATAATAAAAAGTATTTTAATATGATATAAAATATAGTATAACATAAAATTCTAAATATTAATGTGTTCGAATTAGTATATTAATATATAATGTCCAATATTTTTGTGATTTTTTGTCGTCCCTCTTTTATAAGCCAATTTGTAAGTAGCCTTTTAAAGTGGGTCTTATTTTGCGTCGATTTTATATATTTACTTTAATTTATATATTTACTTTAATTTATATATTAACTTTAATTTATATATATACTTTAATGTATATATTTACTTTATAGATAAGTTTTTTTAATGATATACATCCACATCCAGGTAATCACATTGTGTCTTTTCTAGGAATAAACGAGTACTCCAGGAGGATTCGAACTCAGGATCTCCGGTAGGAAAGTTCGAATTCTTAACCACTGAGCTGCCTACACAGCCGTCTCCCTCTCCCTCCCCCCTCTTGGGATAGAATGCCACGTGTGGCATTTCACGTGCGCCGGTCGGCTCGCTTTCGAAAAGGTGGCAAGGCGACATTACGCCTGGATTCCCACACAGAACAGACCCATTCCGTCCTCCGTCCCGCTCCCGCCCACGGCCGGCCCCCGGCAGCGGTCTCTCTCTCGCATCCAGTCCTGTAATTGAAATGAGCAATTCCACTTTTTGCTCGCGCCCCGCTAATTATTATTATTTCTTTATTGCCGCGTCGCGAAAGCGCTGCTGTTCTGTGGAAGAGCTCCTTTATTTTCGTATACAACTCACCGCCTGGCTCGAATGTCGCCGCACATTGTTCGGCGGGCTGATGATAACCACACGAAATGCTTAATCACGTCATTCAAATTCCTTCAAGAAGAAGGAAAAGCATTGAACCGCGTTTGGGGAGGGGTGGAAGGAAGGAAAGGGGAGTTCGGGGGGGGGGGGGGGGGATTTATTTGCGAGTTGGGGGGGAGGGTTACTTGCCGGGATAGTCTGAGGGTGACACAACCATTTTTTTTCCTAGAAAAGATACTAGCTTCACGAAACCGTGGTAGTGAACGATTCAGCTCCTATTCAGAAGCCTCCTCGAGTGGAAGGCTACCCCGGGTAAGGCTTCCGTGTCTCAGGCCTCAGAGCTGGTGGACCTTCTCCCGGCGTGATTACATCCCGGCACCACTGGACGGTTTGCGCACCGGTCGGCGAAGCCAATCGGTTGTCCATTCTGACTAATTGCTGAAGGGGTCTTGAGACTATGGGAATACACTGTTTCCTAAGCAGCGGTGGTGGATGTTTCACCTGATGTCATGCCACTCTTGAAATGACCTTAAGCCACTCGATCCTGTGTGGCACTACAAGCAAAGAACGCCCAGGTCCGCGATAAATTCAAACTGAATTACCGCTGTAATACAACAGGTAGAGGTTGCGTAAGCGACTTCGGACCCGTAACCAGTCGGGAGGACGGAGGTATTCTGAAGGTTAATGCTAGACGGAGATATCCAGCCAAAAATGGTAGTTAGGGGGTGAGGCTGCCCGCTTGTTACCTTTCCCGGTGCCTCGCCGTAAGGCGTTGGTCTCTAACGGGTTGCTGGTGAACTAGACAGTAGATTGTCTTGTCTCCAAGTCTTCTACGCTCATCCCACGGCTGAAAGAACTATCTATATCTTTATACCAGCCCGGGGTGATGGGTTCGCCCGATGTAGTCGACACCGCCATCCTGTGGGCACACACGGAAAATAATATTGATGAATATTACGAAATTCCTTGCATATTTTACAAAACCTATATGTTAATATACATAGGTCCTATAGAGAAAAATGTTGCTACTACCAAAAATTTTTGGTAAAATTTTTTACTAGTTTTTACACTTTTAGTATAACTTAACAATACTTAAGTTAATGTCACCTCATCTAATTAAAAATGCAAATAAAGTTTAGTAAGAAGTACAACTCTTTTGATAGATTTGTCAAAATTAATTTAGTATATTAATTGATTGAACTGATTATAGATGGTTTTACTGTTAATTTTAATATACGTAGGATAAATTAAAATTTTAAATATTTTTTACGAATCGAGTCCCTGTTAAATTTACTTTAGTAAATATGTACATTTTACTAATAACGACAGCAAGGCTTACCAGTATTTATTTATTTATTTATTTTTATTTTTTTATTTTTAATATTTTTTTCAGGAACATTTTTATTTATTGTCAGTAGTTTTTGCTAAATAAAGATATATTTTATTAAATAACATACGTTGCTTAACTTTACTATACTCTACGATTCATTGTACTTGTTGGAATAAGTAAATTACATAAATAATCAGAAATATAAAATCTACCATAGCTTATAAGTAATTTTAATACTTGCTTTTGTAATTAAGTTAACAATATCTTTCTGGTAATTTTAACATTCTTGTTTTGTAGCTACTTTTGTACATTTTACAAGAACATACGTTAACATTACAAAACTTATTTTAACAACGGCTATTTCGTAAAATTAACCACATATTTTTTTTCCGTGCAGTATACCGAGTTAGAGCAGTAAGCGCACTCTCGAGTGGCAAGACGTTGAGGGGATAAGGAAACCACAGTTATTCATATTTATGTCAATCACGAAATATTGTACTTGTACTAGTGATGGGTGTGATCACGAATAGCAATAACAATAACGTGTGATATTTGCAATCACGAAGAACGCGTTACGAGAATTTGAAAGAACATGCTATTTGAATCACGGCTACGAACAGCACCGCGTTGCCATCACTCGGCGCCGCTACGACGCGACCGATCACGCGTGATTATATGATCAGTGATTGGCCGTTCTCACTGAACGCCGTCGAACGACCGCGCGGCGCGCCACTGAACGATGATCGGTGAGCGCCTAATTGAACCGTTCATTTGGTTTCGTTCATTCTTGATGTGATCGGCGATCAGTGAATCAGTGATTTGCCGTTCGTTTCTGGGCGAACGCCCGCGCCGGCTGGACGATGACTGATGAGTGGCGCGTTCATTTCGTACGTAACGTGAATTTGGACACTGTTGTCGCATGAATTTGGACACTGTTATCGCTCGTGTCGTAATCGTTCGTGTAAATGAGTTTGCTCATGATTTGTTAAAGCAATAAAATAACATTATTTCAGAAAGACGAACTCGGCTTAGCACCAAAAGAGCAAGAGAGATAATCTTTCTGAACGCTAATTCTTCTAATTACTAATAAATATTAAGCAAATATAATGCGCGTTTCTGTTATCAGTTATCACATTGACGAAACTTTGTTACTTAACGTTTCACAGTACATTTCAGTACAATCACGAAAATCACGAGTAGCAGTTATTATCACGCGTGAAAAAATAGTACGGTACAGTAACGTGATTGTTGCGTGATTTAAAATTGAGAATCACGCCCATCACTAACTTGTACTCTGTAATATAAAAATTTGGTACTCAGATGTCTTTTTGGGCCGAAATCACATAGAATTTTCGCCGGTCAGTATTTTTGCGTAAACAATTGAATCGAACATGTTTAATGCGTTACATTCTCGTCGCCGACTATCAGTTTTAATCAGGTCATCGTCATTCCGAGGGGACATCACTCTTAAAATCCTTCCTTGTCCATCGGTTTCTTGGAAATTCAGTTAAAGTTTTTTTGTGACAGAACATTTTTATATTTAGGAAGATGACTGTTTTCGTTATGTGTGAGAAAGTCCTTATATGACAGTTCGCGGTGCATTCGCTCGACATAATTAAAATGCAATTCCGTTAATTTTATCAAAATGCAAAATGGTGACGGGAATCGAACGCGCTCGAACCTGTAAGTGGTTGATTACGCAAGATTTTCAGTATTCGGATAAAACAACTGCTACACGGTGTCTGTATAGCGCATTACCGTATTATATTTTCAAACCAAAAAGCATCACACGATTTCATATTGCAGCACTACTTCCTCTTTATAAATTTACAGGAAGCCATTTGCAAAGCGAAATACAAGATAATTCCTCAAGTCCACGGGCGAAGCGGTCGGATTTAATAAACTCTAGCATTGGTTTGTGAAATTGCATAAAATTTTAATTAGGCTCCCGAAAATAATCATTCATTTATTATTTAGAATGGCTTGCTTTTATCGTTTATAATTCAAGGTCTATATGAATTTCATATCGTATAAAAACCGTTTCCAGCACCCCAAGACTTTCCGGGCAAGTAGAGAAGACCCCCCTTTCCCACCCCTCACCGCGTGCCAATCCAATCTCCTCCGCGCGCCAATTCGTAACATATTCGCAGTATTTTCCGTGCTATCGAAATAGTATTGTGGTAGTATGTAGTGATTAGTGTAAAAAAAATGGAGTATTGTATAGTGTATAGTATAGAGTATAGAGTATAGTGGATTTAAAATATTTTTTGTGTCACATATATACGAAATATTCCAAGCGAAATTTCTTAACCCTTGGAGTAAATGGGTATTTTCATGGATGCATCTATCTCTTTTGCAGGATTTTCGGCGACATCGACCTTAAAGTACTATAACTACGAAACTACTACACCAATCATAAAAAGAACAACTGCACAATGATTGCATTGAAATTTCGAATATAGAATATTGAAATATCAATTTGTAAAACAATTAGATAATTATGAATAAATATGAGAACGTCAAAGAAGTGAAAAAAACGCGGAACCAGATCTGGTCGTATCATACTCAACGGATAATTGTTTAAGAACCAGATTTGGTCGTATCATACTCAAGGGGTTAAGGCAATTTTGGTCGAACGAAGCATCTGTGTACCGATTTTCAAGTCTCTAAGTCCAATATTTCGAGATTGAAGTAAGACTAGCGCGCCCTCTAGTGGACTGATTTCAACCACAATCTTTTGAACTCTTGCCATGACTGAATTATGCCTGCATGCAATGATGCATTTCAGCTCAATCGGATATAGCGTTTGGGCGCTATCGTGGAGGATTACACACAGCAGATAGACACATGTATACACAGACATACTTCAGTCTGGCCATCGTCTTAAACGTCTCGTGGGGGGGGGGGGGGTTATAATGTATATCCCGATTTCATCTCGAGAAAAAATTGTTTGCGCATTCCCAATACTTTACCTCCTCATCGTTTGGTAGGCCGTTAAACGTATGTATAACATAGAAATACGTATATCATTTTATATTATATTTTATAACATTGCCTTTGTTATTACCACATGCTATGCGTGCATACAATGTAGGCTTTAACAAAATTGACTTATTACCCACAACGCCAACCTAAAAAGCTGGAAAAAACTAAAAAGCTCGAGATCTGATTGAATATAGTTAGCATCTTGCATTCCCACACTCACTCTACAGATACACACACACACACACACACGCGCGCGCTTACCATCACACAAACACACACCATCCCCTATAAACCAATACCTACATAAACACAAAAAGCTAACTTACATATATTCGAATTATTACAATATTACAATACGATTATTTACAATATATTTCTTATTAATATATTGTAAATAATTTAAAACATCATTGGAATTGCTACCGTTAGATATTATGTTTATATTTTATTATAGTTTGCCGTATATTTTTAATTGAAAATAAATAAAAAATATTATAATATAAAATATAAAAGTATTTCTTAATTTCCTTAGGAAAAAATATTTTTCTAAAGAAATTAACAATTGAAGTACTTGTCTATATTATGACTTTACATGCTTTAATGCAGAATAAAAAGTAATCAATTAAATGCAATTAGAGTCATAGTAAAGGACAAGATAATCAAAAAGTAATAACCATCAGAAAAATACATAAAAGTATTTTTATATCATTATCAGTTTAATAACTAATATTACCAGGTTACAAATTAAACATTTTTTAAATGTTCAGTTCAGCAGAATTTAAATTATTCAGCAGAATTTAAATTATCAGCAGAATTTATCAGCAGAATTTAAATTATTATGGATTTGTAATATTTCTATTTCAAGATCTAACTGAAAAGACATTAGAATACAAACAATACAAGAGAAGAGAACCTTAGAAATGCAAATAATCAAATTACCCTTTATTTAAAAATAGATCAATAAAATATTTTATTTATATTATTTTCTTTTATTCAGGAAAATAACAGTGTATAAAAGTAAGTAGCCAAACAAGATAGATATACAAATTACACCAGAGACAATTTTCCACTAAATGTTAACATCAAGATTATCTAAATGATAAGAGACAGAAAAAAAACGAGAAAAGAAAGAGGATAGGAAGGGAGGGACCAGGAAGGGAAGGAGGAACATAGGAAAAAAATACATTATGTTGATGGGTATTTATGGTTGCTCAACGTGTAAATAGTCGAACAACGGCGGGATCATAACCGTAAATAAATTATAATAAAATAAATAAATAGATTTTAATATGCGGGTACTTCACAAAATGAGACAAAATCGATGCGCGCAAATCCTTTTTAACATCAACACGTAATCATATATATGTCTGTAAAACACCGACTGACCTGTGATGATGATCCTCTCCTAGCTGAAGTCCCAGCACTGCTACGGACCCTCGAGGTTCCTGCTGGTGGATTTTTCACGCAAGTCTCTTCAACAATGCCTCACACAAAACTCACTCGACGCGGATTAGTTCCTTCGCGGAGTTTTAACTATGCTTTTGCGAAGCGGTTAAATAAATAAAGCGGTAAATAAAGCGGTTCGGAGTCGCGAAAGTATGCAAACTCTGATAAATATATGTGCAGTCGTCGTGACGGCGCGGCGGAATAATTGTTAACACTAGCGGCGGGTAGGCATTTTTGAGCGATCGCAGTACTGGCGGCGTTGAAGTAGTTGTTCTTCTTCTTCGGAGTCAACATCTTTCAGTGAAATCGAACATCCACATATACTAATTAAATGCTGATGCAAAAGATACTTTGCGCGCAACCATGCTCCCCACCTTGGAAACTCGCATAGTTTTCAATAAAGAGAAGATAATGTTATATAAAATATAATAAGATATGTATAGGTATGTATATATATATTGCGGTTAATTAATAGCGGTTGAATATAATCTATTGAGATTGTTTGTGGGCGGTTGAATATTGGCGGTTGAAATATTGGCGGTTGAAATATGCGGTTGATTATATTGGGAAGGGATTGGATAAAGCTTCACTACAGGGCGTTTGAAGGTTCCAAACCTTGTTTTCACCAGAGCAACTCTAACTACACCGTCGGTGCCTGGATAAACTGCTGTTATTCTACCCAGTGGCCAAGTTAGCGGGGGGGTATCCTCTTGACCAACCAACACGATTGTTCCTATTTGAACAGGGCGATCTGGACTAGACCATTTCTGCCTGACTTGCAACGTGTGAAGGTACTCAGTACTCCACTTTTTTCAATATGAATGGACCATGCTATCAAATAGTTTCTTTCGATTGGTGAGACTGATACGTTCATCAGACAAGTCAGATGCGGGCAAATATTGTAGCGGTGTGGACATAAGAAAATGAGCGGGCGTTAGGATATCAGGATGTGGATCCGTCGAAATTACGCAAAGTGGACGTGAATTCATGATGCTTTCAATTTGCACAAGAACAGTCTGTAATTCCTCATAAGAGAGTATTTGACTCCCAATAACTCTATACAAATGAGTTTTGAGACTCTTTATGTTGGACTCCCACATAGATCCGAAATGTGGTGTTCGTGGTGGTATCATTTTCCACTCAATGCGACGTTTTGTAAGTTCCTCATTGAAGGAGTTCTGATACTGAGAAGTAAGTAGAAATTTATACATTTCGTCCAGTTGTGCTTTCGCACCAACGAAATTCGTCCCATTGTCTGAATACAAACAGGAAACTGGACCGCGGCGTGAAATAAAGCGCTTAAACGCGGCTAGGAATATATCTGAAGTTAAATCTGAAACGAGCTCAATATGTACAGCTTTGGTCACAAGACAAACAAACAGACAGATGTATGCTTTCTGTGATTGTTGACCGCGACGGCGCGTGAGCGTAATTCGAAGTGGACCAGCATAATCTACACCGGTGGGCACGAATGCTTTCGCTTCTTGGACGCGGTAAGTCGGAAGATCAGCCATTTTTGGCGTGGGGTGCGTAGGCTTCACGCGGAAGCACGCGTTGCACTGACGCACAATCTTCCTGATAGTAGTTCTGGCATCCAGTATCCAGTAGCGTTGACGAAGAATTGACATAAGCAGACCAGGTCCCGTGTGACAATTAATTTTATGAAAATGGTTTATTATAAGACCAACTACATGATCCTGTTTTGGCAAAAGAGCGGGATGCTTAACTTCGAATGGTAAGTCGGATTTACATAGTTTTCCTCCTATACGTATAATTTCGTCTTCGTCAATGAATACACTCAGATTTTGGAGTTTTTAAGATAATCTTTGATTTAGTTTTATGCGGTGGATATCTTCTGAAAAGTGTACTCGCTGTACTGCTTTAATGACAGCCCTTTCAGCGATTAACATCATTCCGACAGTTCCAATATTAAGTAGCCTCTTTATAAATCTAAATACAAGGACAAGAATGCGGAGTAACTTATCCCAAGAAGATATTCTCTGAGACAAGTCATAGCATATCGATTGTTCACATTGAACGACAGCAGTAAATGTTTTTAATTTGAATTCAGGAAGCTTATCACACTCGATGTGAGATGAAGTCTTTTTAGGCCACTTAGTCGGCGCAGACATAAGCCACGAAGGCCCCTTCCACCAAAGTTCGTGAGATATGAGCTGAGAAGGCAACATACTACGCGAGAGACAATCACTAGGATTTTCGACACCTGCGACATGTCTAAAGTTAGTTGGAGTTAAATTCTCAGGACATTGAGCTACGCGGTTACTCACAAAGACAGACCATCGATGGGGCGATGAATTTATCCATGCGAGCGCTATAGTAGAGTCCGAAAATGCATAGACTCCGTTGATTGAAATGCGGGTCACATAAGTATCTAAAACTATTTTAACTAGTTTAGACATTAAAAGAGCGGCACAAAGCTCTAAGCGAGCTAGTGTTGTTATTTTTGTGGGTGAAACCTTAGATTTGGAACACAAAAGTCTCACTGTTATGTTGTTTGCAGGATCGGTAATATGCAAGTATATGACACATCCATAGCCTTTTAGACTTGCATCACAAAACGCGACGATATTGACAGTACATCCATTTGATACTCCAATATGTCGTGGAATCCTCAAAGTCTCTAGTAAAGGGAATTCTTGTACAAGAGCAGAAAAGCGATTAATTATGTGTTCGGGTGGTGTTTCATCCCATCCAATATTGCAAAGCCAAAGTTCTTTGATCAGCAATTTAGCATAAAGTATGACTGGAGCTACCAGACCTAGAACGTCAAATAAGCGAGCGACTAATGAAAGTATGCTTCGCTTTGTACACTTCTCATCAAATAGAGAAGTAGTTATGGAGAATTGATCATTAGCGGGTTCCCATGAAAGGCCTAATACCCTCGACGTAGCATTATCATCAGAAAAATCTACAGATGTTCGATGCGAGTCAGGGAGGCTCTCAAGGAGTGCAGGTGAATTACTTGTCCATTTCACTAGATCCATGGACGCAGATTTAAATAAGGCGATTAGTTCTTGAGATAGGCGTTTAGCGGTGTCTTCAGTAGGGGCGGAATGAACTAAATCGTCCATATAGAGCTGTGACTCAGCTATCTTTGCTCCTTCAGGATAGCGGTGCACATTCTTTGCAGCTAGATGGCGTATACATCGCATGGCTAAATACGGACTGGGTTTAAGTCCAAAGGCCACGCGATCAAAATTATATGTACGGACGGGTTCATTGTCACTAAAGCGGAATAATATTTTTAAGTATTTACGATGGTCTTCAACAACACCAATCTGTAAATACATCTGTTTGATATCGGCGGTCATCGCAACAGGAAATAAACGAAAATTTATCAAAAGTAAAAATAGATCAGCCTGTAGATTAGGACCAGCATAGAGGATGTCATTAAGTGACAATCCTGTATGAGTTTTTGCACTAGCATCCAACACAATACGATGACGTGGCTTGACTGCCCGGACGACGGCATGATGCGGAATAAAGTAACCGTCGACATTATTATCAGATTCAGGCACTTCGGATAGGTACCGGTTCTGAATATAATCCATAATCACTTCATTATATTTTACGCGGAGCATAGGGTCGTTTTTAAACTTTCGTTCCAGAGCGAGAAGACGGCGATATGCAACGGTTCGAGAATTACCTAAATCGGCAGGACTCTTTGAGAAAGGTAGCGCAACAGAATACCTACCTTGCTCATCGCGAGATACGGATGCGGTGTATATATTTTCACATTCCGTTTCATCCGGACTGAGAAAGCGTTTCGTGGGCATTTCTTCTAATTGCCAAAATTTATGTAAACATGCTTCAAGATCATTGCGAGCAAGAGCGGTGACGGAATAAGCATTCTTTGGATGCGGATTTCTATGAGGATAATCCCCCATCAGAACATATCCAAATGCGGTTAAGATTGCGGGCGGAGCGTTAGTTTTAGATTCCACCTTATTTCCCAAATAAATATATGGGAATAATTGGGCACCTAATACTAAATTTATGGTAC
This sequence comes from Micropterix aruncella, assembly GCA_944548615.1. Taxonomy (NCBI): domain Eukaryota; kingdom Metazoa; phylum Arthropoda; class Insecta; order Lepidoptera; family Micropterigidae; genus Micropterix; species Micropterix aruncella. The sequence continues at coordinate 22,290,348 of OX155957.1, forward strand.
CTGGAATGTTCCAAGTGAGATCAGCTAGTGGTAGATTATTTATATGTGTCATGTCACACGTCCTTTCGATATAGTGTGAGGGCAGTTGGTCAGTTATACAATCGACCACTAAAGCGTGAATATTATATTTATTGTTAGGTTGAAAGCGAGACTCTATGTTCAAATACACAAAGCCATGGATTGGTGTTGACGATAAACCAACACCTTTTATATATGAATTATTAAGAGGGATAATATTTAAATTTAATTGTTGGCAACACTCAACAGTCACTAAATTATTTTGTGAACCATTGTCAATAAGGCATCTCACTATAATTTTTCCATTAGCATTATTAGGCTGGGCATATACTTGTGCGGTGGATAGAAGTATAGTAGGAGATGGTCTTGACTCAACCTTGAGCATTAGTGACGTATTGTTTTGGAGTGGCTGCGAAGGATGAGATAAATTCTCGGAGGATTTAGGAGACTCCATATAATTCGTATGAGTATGCAATTGCGTCTCGTTACCTTTTGCAGATCCTTTATTTAAGGATGTATTCTTTTCGAAATGCAAATAAGTATGATGTCGTTTTTGACAAAGGTTACATACATGCCGTGAATTACATGCAGAGACAGCGTGTGAAATACTCAAGCAGTTAACACAACCATTTTTTGATTTAATGTAGTCAAACCTTGCCTGCGGTGAAATCATATTTTTAAATTGAGTCATGCGTAAAGGTGTGAGTGATCCTTATTAGCGCATAGCACACATGAAGCGGACGAAGAGGCTATGAAGGCTTTTGACGTTTGAGGGCCTCCATTTGCGGCTGAAGGTCTCGTGGATGTGCCTGGGATTCGTGGATTGGAACCAGAGTAATTGCTACTAGATCGTTCCAATATTTTCACTTGATCCTGAACGAAAGCAATCAAGTCTTCAGACGACGGAATTTCTTTCTGGCGGACTGACATTTCAAAATTTTGTATTGTTTGTGTGTCAACCTTTCTTAGAGCACAATGCAATAAAATGAAATCGAATGGGTCTGCTATTTCCAATTGTTTGATAGCGGAGATCGAATCTGAATATTTTTCAATAAAAAGATTAAGACTATTTGCGGTGTTTTGGCACATTTTAAGTTCCAAAATATTATTTAAATAATGTGTGCCCAATGCACGTTTATCCTGATATTTATTTACTAAACTGTTCCATAATATTTTATAAGTTTTACTCGTAGGTACAATACCTGATGTTATTTGTATTGCACTATGAGTCAATTTCCCCATAAGATACTGGACGCGCTGTGAATCAGTCAGCTGATTATTATCGTGTATATTCGCCTTAAATGATTCATAAAATTGCGACCAGTTTTCCATCTTCCCATCGAAGAAGGGAATTTCAATTGGCGGCAGTTTAATAACACATTTATCATTGGACGCGGTGGCTGTGTGTTTTGACACATCAGCTGATATGGAGTTTATTTTATTGCGTATACGTTTCACTCGAGAATACAGGTCTTCAAATGCAAACAAAGATTTATGACTGACTTTAAAATCTGGATTTATTTTTAAGTTTATAATATTCATTTCATCAATTATTTGTTCATATTTCATCTGCCAGTCATCAATAGTTTCTGTTTCAGCCATGAAATTTTCATTTGCCCTTGATTCGAATGAAGTAGAAGAAGAAATTGTTTTTGATAATGTAAACAAGTCATTCATTCGTTGAAAAATAGCTTCCTTCTTCGAATGTAATAACTCTAATTTCTGTTCATCTGGGATGTTCGCCATTATAAGGACTAATATAAAGAGATGAAAGAAATTATGATAATATAAGAAAATATTATAAGTATAAATATTATATAGAAAATAATAGACAAGTAGAAAATAGTATAAGTATAAATTATAAATATATATCGTACGAAAAATCTATAGAAATTTTACCAAAATTACGTAAAAAAGACTATAAATCACATTTATATAGAAGCTCTACCAATGTTACGTAAAACTATCTAATAAATTTACAAAGAATAGGCACTTTATTCACCAAATTTACGTAAATAAAGCATCCATATGCGGTATTTGAAATATAATTTCGCCAAAAAAATACGCAAAATTTACTATATACGCAAAATATACTAAATTTAAATGAGACAAAATCGATGCGCGCAAATCCTTTTTAACATCAACACGTAATCATATATATGTCTGTAAAACACCGACTGACCTGTGATGATGATCCTCTCCTAGCTGAAGTCCCAGCACTGCTACGGACCCTCGAGGTTCCTGCTGGTGGATTTTTCACGCAAGTCTCTTCGACAATGCCTCACACAAAACTCACTCGACGCGGATTAGTTCCTTCGCGGAGTTTTAACTATGCTTTTGCGAAGCGGTTAAATAAATAAAGCGGTAAATAAAGCGGTTCGGAGTCGCGGAAGTATGCAAACTCTGATAAATATATGTGCAGTCGTCGTGACGGCGCGGCGGAATAATTGTTAACACTAGCGGCGGGTAGGCATTTTTGAGCGATCGCAGTACTGGCGGCGTTGAAGTAGTTGTTCTTCTTCTTCGGAGTCAACATCTGTCAGTGAAATCGAACATCCACATATACTAATTAAATGCTGATGCTAAAGATACTTTGCGCGCAACCAATGGGTGTCCACGTATTTAACAAATTTACCAGTACGATATTTGAAGTTGAGACAGGTACGTTGGTATGAATAATATTGTCATACTGAGGTATCACCGATTTAATAAATAAAATAATTAGTTTTAAGGATTAAAAACCACTATAATGTGGCCTTTACAAAGTCATGTGTTATTGCATTTTTTAAATAAAATCTTTTGAATTAATTTTATATATAGAGGAAGCATGTCTATTTTATAGCTTAAGTATTAAAATTAACTCTTGTATTGGCTTAAACGGAATATTTCATTTTTATTGCTGGTGTTGTAAGAATGCTAGCTGGAGCGTGTTTTACAGATTATGATGTTCGTTTTGGCATACAAAATGGAAATTATTATAATTATTATATATAAATTATATATAAATTATATATATATATATATATATATATATATATATATATATATATATATATATATATATATATATATATATATATATATATATATATATATATATATATATATATATATATATATATATATATATATATATATATATATATATGTATATATATATATATCATATATATATATATATATATATATATATATATATATATATATATATATATATATATATATATATATATATATATATATATATATATATATATATATATATATATATATCAGAAATGTCACATATCTTGACGACGGCTGAGCCGAAATATTGATATACATTTTATAACAATCATTAATATTTAAGAAACACTAATCGCCTATTATTTTCCAGCATTCATTCTCGTCTCGCATTGTTGTGTGCCGCTGTGAAAGACTGCCATTTTGATCGTGTTCTAGTGCCACAGCAGGAAGCACCAGCAAACACTGAGTGAGGAGAAGAAGAAGGCGTGGAGTCACTCCTGGTCACCACAGACCAGATAAGTGCCCTTTCATTATTTTATCATTTCATTTATTTAGTGATAAACATAATTTCAATTTAAAAATATATATATATATATATATATATATATATATATATATATATATATATATATATATATATATATATATATATATATATATATATATATATATATATATATATATATATATATATATATATATATATATATATATATATATATATATATATATATATATATATATATATATATATATATATATATATATATATATATATATATATATATATATTATATATAAATTATATAAATTATTATAATACGCGCTTCCTGTTTTAGTGCTGTGAGTATTTTTATTTTGCTAAAGGCGGGTACACAATGGATTTAAATATTTAGGCCGTATATCGTTGTAAGAACAACTAGAGCTGTCAACTACAATGGACGAACTCGTCACCTCAGGAAGTTTTAACGACATTAGATCTTTCTATCTCTCGTGAGGTGAGCGTAGAAGACTTGGAACGAAAACAGTCCACTGTCTAACTAGACAGTAACTATCGTATAACTACGCTACTCGCCGGACTTCCAGTTTAGAAGGATATCTCCGTCTGGAATTAACCTCCAGGATACTTCCATCCTCCCGACTGGTTACGGGCCCGAAGTCGCTTGCACGGCCTCTATTGCAGAAATTTAATTTGAATTTATCACGGATCTGGGCGTCGTTTGTCGGTAGTGCCACACGGGATCTGATAAGGCCTGAGACACGAGAGTCTTACCCGAGGTAGCCTTCCACACGAGGCAGCTTCTGAATAAGGGTTGAATCGTAAGTTGTGCTGATCCGAGAACAAAACCGGTACCGGGAAAGGTATCCAGTGGGCAGCCTCGCCCCCTGACTACCACTTTTGGAACGATATCTCCGTCTGGAATTACCCATCCGGATACCTCCAACATCCCGACTACTTACAGGTCCGAAGTCGCTTGTGCGATTCTCTTCCTAGTGTAGCGGTGATCGGTGTATACCGAATCTATCGCGGACCACGGCGTCCTTTGCCCTGCTTTCACGCAGTATCGTGTAGCCGAATGATCGTTTCAAAAGCGGCTGCCACAAGGTAAACAACCGCCCCCGCTCTATAGGAAACAATACTGTTTCCAGACTACCCGGCTGTCAGTCGGAATGCACGGTCCATTCGTTGAGGCCGCCCGGTGTGCAAACAGTCCAGAAGCACCCGAAGGTTGACTTTTAGGGCAAACTGGCCTGCATGCCAGAGTCATACCCGGGCTCGCACTTCTGCGTAGAGGCTGCCGGACGGGTTTTGACCCGTGAGTTCGGCCGACCCTAAACACATGGGTCTTAAGTGGCCTAACTATACAACAGGGCCCATTAGCTCTCTAAAGAACCTAAGGACAGCTGTATGTTTCTGTAGCTGTATGAATAAAAATAAAATAAAACTTCAATACGAGCTGCGCTGCCGAAGAATGAACGGTGACACAGTGGTTAGCTTGCCTGATATTACTTTGTGAGGTTCCGGGTTCGATTCCCGGCTGGGTTACCATTTTTCGTTGGAATAAAATTAATGGAATTGCATTTGAATTCTGTCGATCGAATGCAATAACAAGACACACACATACCCACATCTTACAAGGACACATTCATATAAACACTTCATAGTAGGGTTGGTTGTAAGAGATTGTCGTATGACAATAAACTCGCCCATTGTGAAATATCACAATAAAGAAAAGAAACAAACTAACAAACGGTAGTCATAATAAAAATAAGCGGCCGAGCCGCGTCCGGGGGTGTTTCGCAAGGTCGGATGTGTAAATCTACTGTGGACCCATCATATCGAGCGCATTCCGTCTCGATTTCAATCTTCGCGCGATCAAAGTCGGCGCGGCGGCGTTGCTTCCGCCAAAGGAGTCGCGGCGCGATCTAGAGATGCTGCGCTGCGCCAAAAAAGTATCGATGTTTGCGGCGATTGAGCAATTAGCGAATAGTCGAGCGTCGCGCGCGTCGTTAGTCGCGGCACGGCTTCCCGCGATCGCGATCCTGCGCCCGCGCACCGCGGTAACGAACTGAATCATTATCCCCCCTTGGTTGGACCGGCTGAACCCTCCTTTACAAACACTACTACAATTTAACAACAACAAGGGTTGTCGACTACAACGGGCGAGCCCGTCACCACAGGAAGTTTTAACGATTGTTCGTTCTATCTCCCTGGAGTGAGCGCAGAAGACTTGAGGACAAAAACAGTCCACTATCTAGCTACGTCACAAGCCCGTAAGAGGCCAACGCCTTAACCGCGAGATAGCCAAGGATGTTACCTGGCGGGCCGACACTCACGCCCTTACTTCCAATTGTGACCAGATTACTCCGGTCTCTCGATTGGTTACGAGTTCGAGGTCTCTTGCGCGGTCCTCTCCCTTACGAAGCGGTGAAACGGTGTATACCGAATCTATCGCGGACCACAGCGCCCTTTGCCCGGCTGTTCACCCAGGATCGGGTAGCCGATGGTCGTTTCAAGAGCAGTCGCCGTAAGGTCCGCAACCACCCCCGCTCTATAGGAAACAGTAGTACTGCTTCCAGACTCCCCCGACTGTTAGTCAGAGAGCACAGTCGATTGGCTTACGCAGCACGGTGCGCAGACCGTCCAGGAGCGCCAGAAGGTTGATTCCCAGGGGAAACTGACCATAAGGCCAGAGTCCTACACAGGCTCGCACTTCATGCGTGGAGGCCGTCGGATAGGTGTTGACCCGTGAGTGTGACCAACCCTGAACAGAATGGGTCTTCGTGGCCAACTCAGCAAGGGCCCATTAACTCCCTAGACTAGACTTTAACTAGAATTTAACAGTTTGGACTCCTCGTAGGAGTCCAAGACACACCTTCCAAAACAGGTTGCGGAAGTCATATGCTTTACCGGCCCACCAACAGTGAAGCGGGTAAAATATTCTAAAAGCGATTTTTTGCTCGATATGATGACGAATATATTTATTTTGAGCTTACCTGAGATGAGAGGCTACGCGTATGCTGAGACGTAGGTGACGCAGCGCAACACAGTACATATTTTGCAAGGCAGTGCATTTGAGGCAGAATACACGGAGAAAAATATATCGCTGTAATACACGGAAATACGTATGTTTCAAAGGGGATTACGTATATAAAATGTACTGTGGTACGTACGTATTTATTTATTTATTTATTTCCCAAAACATAATTAACCTTACAGATGATTCCAAATCGTTAATTATTTTTCTAGGCTATTATTCTAGATTATAACTATTATTCTACTATAGACTATTATTATAATTCTACTGTTAATAATATTATTATTACTCTACTCCATTACTATTACTATCATTATTATTCTAATATATAAATCATTATTCTAGACTATAGCAAACGAGACGGAGACATCCGTTAGAGCGTAATATTAAACGATTATATTTACATATGTATATCTAATGTTTATCTAACCTTTTTATTATACTAGTTACTCCTTTTTAACAATTTTAATACTACATATTTATCTAATTATTTGATTGCTAAGAAATGCTATTACCATACTTTTCAGTTGTGCTAAGTTCACCGTCCAAATATCCAATTCTGGCTCAGTCGAACATAGTGCATTTAGGGTACGAAGCGTCCGCACTGTGAAGCAGTGTTGAACGATGTTAGTTCTAGCTCGCGGTAACGCGAACAATACATGAGTCCTAGCACGGTAGTAATTGGTGGGTACGAATAGACCGATTCTTCTAAGGATGGTCGGATTATCAACGAACCCCCTAAGCAGTTTATATATGTGGCAGATTGACAGCCAATCTCTTCTTACACTTAGTGAGTTGTACCCAACCATCCCCAGAATAAATGCCGTAGGATATAGAAAGGGATAATATCCATGCTGTTTAAAGTATAGGAACCTCAGAAAGCGTTTCTGTATACTCTCTAGCCTGGATATGTAGCTACTTTCGTAAGGACTCCATATTGCCGCGTTGACTTCTAATCTGCTCCGAATTAGGGAATTGAATAGGAGGCGCATGACAAATGTGTTGTTGAACTGCCTCATGCTCCTCATTACAAAACCTAGCAATTTGTAAGAATTATCAACTAGGGTGTAGATGTGCTGTCTGTATGTCAACCGTGAGTCAAAGGTCACTCCAAGGTCCCTTGTGTGATTTACTCGTGATAGTGCCTTGCCATCAATGTCATAACTATGTACAAGCGGGGCGTCACCTCGCGAGTACGTCATGATAGAACATTTGCCGGTATTGAAGTATAGCTTGTGGTTTATGCTCCAAAGATACACGGCGTCTATGTCATCCTGCAGTAATGTACAGGATTCATTACTGCCCGTTCTTGTGAATAATTTTAGGTCATCCGCGAAAATCAGGCAGTTGGTTTTTGTAACTACGTCTGGCAATGTATTCACGAGCAAATTAAACAGTAATGGGCCCAGATTTGATCCCTGGCTCACCCCAGAGTGTGTAAAGTACAAATCTGATGTTGATGTCCCATATTTAACGAATTGCTGGCGGTCTCTCAGGTAACTGGCGAAGAACTGCAGGAGTGTATGTGAGCACCCCACTGTTGCCAGTTCCCTTAGCAATATGTCATTATCGACCCGGTCGAATGCTTTTCGAAAGTCAAAATAGGCTACGTCCACCTGACAACCTCTCTGGGAGTCAAATTGTTCCGCTACGTATTCAGTGAACACTGAGAGGTTTGTAGTGGTGGAACGTACTGGCCGAAAACCATGCTGAGCGTCTGATAACTTGCCACTTACCTGCCTATACAGATATTTGTGGATAATAGTCTCAAACAATTTGGCCGCAGATGAAAGGATAGCCACTGGTCTGTAGTTCTCCACGTCTGTAGTTCTCCACGTATGTATCAACACGACGCGTAACAATGTAGTTACCATATCACGGGCATGGTAAATATACTGCACAGTCATTACAGCGCACAACAAGATCTGGATTTTACCATGACAGCATGTTATTACATACCTACGTAAGGTAATAGTCAGTTACAAGAATCCTGTTAAAGCTACATCATTATACCGTTATTTTCGTATTACTGGTATGGAGCATGGTTAAACGTATAATCGGGTAATGGAGTTTCAACTAAATTCCTTGCAATTCAACAAACCTTCGATTGAAACTTCATTATTCTGTATAATGAACCGTAAATACAAAACGACCTTGTATCAAGAAATCCAATATTTTTCTCAGTGTAGACCGCCAGCGTATGCTACGACGCAGCTAAGCGACACAGGTAAATTCATTCGCGTCCTAGCTAGTACAAAAAATATACAGTTTTCCAGATTGGCGAGTCAGAGTCTGATAATGAAATGAATGAGTTTGTCAAAGCGTAGAAAATCTATTTTGAAAAGTGATTACCTACAAAAAACGCTCTACTTATGGAAAATTTGTACTCTCGAGAGAGTTATCTGATAAACAATTCAAGAATTTAATTAATTTCTCTCCCATTTTTGCCGTTTCCACCTGCATGCGTCACGCAGAAATCTGTGCCGGCACTACAACGAGGTGCAGAGCAGGATAGACCGATAGTCTGCGTTTCAAGTGCCTGCGCCGCAGCGTACAAAGCTCTCAGCATATTCAAGCATTACAAAATCTGCGCTGCCCTGCGTTGCTCGGAGCTGCATCATCCGCGCCTCAGCATACTGTGTCTATCTGTCTGTCTGCGTGTGCGTATTCCTCCACGATAGCACCCAAACGCTTGCTCTGATTAAGCTGAAACACGGAATGCAGGCAGGATTTGGTCATGGCAAGATTTGAAAAGGTTGTGGTTGAAATCGGTCCACTAGGGGGCGCACTAGTCATATATCAATCTCGAAAAATGGATTTAGAGACTGGGGACACAGAGGCGTTGTTAGGCTGAAATCACATTGTGAAATTGGTTGGATTATCTCATATACAACCTGCACAAATAATATTTAAATACCGCCATATACTTGAATGGGGAAATCAAATATTAAATTTTTGCGGCGTCGCGCGTTTGATATCGCTGAATCGCGTTTAGGCAATACGCTCACCTTTTCGAATAATCAAATAAAGCGTTGTATTATTATTATTATTATTATATCGCAAGACGCACGTTCGAAATTTAAAACTTACTTGCATTGTGTCACTCGTTCGAAATTCGATTTTTTAAATTGAATGAGATGACAGCGTTGGCTAATTACCGGGAAAGTATTATACTGTATAAAGTATAATTACTGAATGAGATGACGGCTTTAGCTAATTATTGACTAGCACCTTGACTCTTTTAATTACTACTTCTTATTGCTGGCTTTTTATTTTTTTAATTACTACCTCTATGTTATTTTTCTCTATTTACTGGTTATCATTGCAATTTTAATTTTATTGTATTTTATTATTATTACTATTTTAATAATATTTTAACTGGATATATTTTGATTTCTTTATTATTATTTTTTATTTTTCAACATGATTACGGTTTAGGTGTTAGATATTATTAAAATAACTCTTTAAATTTGCACTACGTATTTATTAGAGTTATTAGATTTACTTTATTTCTTTTTTTTTAACTTTTTCTTTTTCTCAGTAATATTAGGTACTTTAGTAAGTGTGCGCACAATATAAAACGTACAAGTGACCTTGTCGAGTCTACCTTGGTACGGGCTTCGGCCTAGTTAGGCAGACTTTGTGAATAATGTTTTTGGAAAATTACTTAAGGAAACAAATTTATTCTTATTCTTATTCTTACTGGGGTCACACGGACGATTTTTTTTTATTTTAATCTTATTTATTTTCTCTTTTTTATTTTCAACATTACATAGGAAAACTGTATGACTTTAAATAGAGCGACAAATTGATTCTTCCCATTCCCATGCAACCCGAGGCGCGTCACAAATGGGGTCACTAATTAGGCTTACGCCTGTATCTAGATGTGCGATTTGAAACATATTTAAGATTGCGATGAAACATATTTAAAAAAGTGCGAATTTAAAAGTCTGATAGCCTCTAAATAAGCACGCTCCAGTTGGGACCCATGAAAGGAAATACCAAAACGTCAGTACAAAATTAGACGTCGATTTAGCGCATTTTTGGACCCCAAGTTAGGCGACCTGCGAGAGACGGAATACAAAACATTGTACGCTCTCCACAAGCCCCAAAAAGCATTTTTTCACGACTGCCCAGCAAAAAAGGAGTGTAATGTGTTCAGGATTCATCGATGTATGTTTCCATTTCTTTATTCCACGATAACTTCTAAACGCTTGAACCGATTTAAAAGTGTGTGGTATTGTTAGAATTGCAATGTCATTTCGAGTGTCATAGGGTAACTATCATAGCATTAACTGTCCAAATTTCAAGTATTCGAGGAATCCAAATATCAAGTAAGTAGTTCCGTAAATGTCCAAATGTCTAAATGTCAATATATTACCATAAATATATCTTGTTTAGTGTGAAAAGAAAGTTTTCATTAAGTACAATCCGGAAATATACATTTGTCTATATGGATAAATACATAAACCACAAATGTTTCATAAAAAACAGTAATAAAAATAATTATTTATTCAATAGTTCACTTTCTGTAACGGCAGTAGTTTTTTATTCTTTTGAATATATTTACTTGTTTCAGAATATATACAACACTCGGTGCAACAACCATTGCGTTATGAGATACATAAAAAAATGGCGAATACAAATGCGTTTCATAAAATAGAATAACTTTTTGTGCTATATGTGTTGATATATGTGTTGTGCTATGCTATATGTGCTGTGCTATATGTGTTGTGCTGTGCTATATGTGTCGTGCTATATGTGTTGTGCTATATGTATTTTTGTGCTATATGTTCTATATGTTTGTGCTATATGTGCTGAATAACTTTATTCTGCTATAAAAAATATTACTTAATGAATATTACACTGGTTTTATAGAAAAAAATAATTTTCATTGCTAACCTTGGCGGGACCTTAGTATGGAAGCCCTTTTAAAGTTTCACGTTTCACGTTTTGACGTTAAAATACGAATTCCGAAAGTATTTCGAAAGTATCTATTATGCCTTTAATAAAACTTAATATCTAAACTTAAATCTAGTCTTTGTCGAGGAATTTAGTAAAATGTTAATTGCACACTTATATTTTAAAATATTTTTAAACCTATCATATTATTTATTATGCTGGCTTGCCTCAGCTGATTAGCCTTTGTAAAGTGGAGAAAAGTGCAAGAGGGTAATTATCGGACGCGAAGGCGACGGGAGCACTTTTTGCTATGAGCTGCACTACCGAGTGGTCGCGTTGCGTAAAAGTTTACAATAAGTTTTGCAAAGCGCAAGCTATATAGGTCATGCAGCAGTCTTGTTCGCTCACTCGACTGACTAGACAGATCGGCAGGTTAATGAAGGGGATAATGTAATGGAAAGAAAACCGATCAGATAGCTAATGCACTTACTCCTTATTTTAGGGCTATTGTGGCCCTAAGCTACGTATCTATAGGCCAGCAGAACATGTCGTCATCATGATGACGGCTAAAACCGAAATTGGATCGAAACAATTTTCATTAATCATCATTTATAGTTATTTATTACCTTATTCACCGATTCCTTTTTAAAACCTATTAATTTTTATCATAATTATGAAATACAGGTTGGGCCAAAATTGTTTGCACTTTTGAAACATAAATAGAAATAAAATTACAAATGTTATTTTGTTGATCATTTATTCAACGTAACAAACATCTAATGCAATTTATTTTTTAAAAATGACATCGTCGAGATGTGCCCCGCCTTGTCGCTGGCACTTTGGAAAACTTTGGGAAACTCTCTTGCACATGCTGCGGGAATCGCGGCTATCTCGTCACACCTCGCGGATGTTTTGTTTTAATTGGAGTATTGTCGTCGGTCTATTAAGTGGGGGGGGGGGGGAGGGGGTGGTTTAGATGGCCAAAAAAACATGTTTTTGAAGATTTTTTTTATCTTCGAGTTGAAATCTATTACCTCTAGAATAGATCTATTACCTCTAGAATAGAAGAAAACTTTAAACGCGTTTTTCTCACAACCATATTTTTCAGTATTGCGCCGATGATAAAAAAACTATTTGACCGAACGAGCTGTTCCGTCAAGTAGTTAGTTGTTAAAGATTCACGTGAAGTAGTTAAAGATTATTATTTCTCATCTATATGAACTAAAAAAATACAAAACAATGTTTTTTTTTACCAGTTAAACACAAAATTTTGGGGCGAAAATCGATTTTATTTCTTTAAATCTTTGAAAAACTAAAAAAATTATAACTTTATGTTTCTTTTTTTAGTTTATCTAGAAAATACACAAATCCAGACATCAAAAAAACAGACAAATCCTCATCTGCTCTGACAGCAGAGCAGCACTGGACGCTCTGGCTAAAGCCACCACAGAATCTTCTGTGGTCTGGGACTGCATGCAGGAGCTCAACAAATTGGGAAAATCCAACAAAATCACCCTAATGTGGATACCGGGTCACCAAGGCATACCCGGAAACGAAGAGGCCGATAGACTGGCAAAACTGGGCACACTGGATTGCCCAGTGGAGCCAGCTGTAGGGGTCCCCTTCGCTACAGGTAAGAAAATCATCAGGGACTGCTTGGAGCAGGAACATCGGGCTTCCTGGAAACAGAGTCAGGGATGTCGCCAGGCAAAAGCCATGATGGAGCAACCACTACAGAAGAAAACCAAGGCCCTACTTGACATGAGCAAGAAGAACCTTAGAACCACTATCGGTCTCCTCACCGGACACACGACCCTTAGAGCTCATCTATTCAACCTTGGCTTGACCGAGAGCAAGGATTGCCGAATATGTGGCGAGGAACCTGAAGACAGCATACACATTGTTGGCCGCTGTCCAGGGCTCGCCGCCAAAAGACACAGTTTACTGGGACGAGCCTTTCTCGAACCCAGCGATCTGCCCAACTTGAAGGTCAGTGACCTACTTAGTCTGGTAAGAAGTACCGGGCTACTAGCTGACAATTGACCTAACCACACAGTGGGTAGTTACAAAAGACCTTACAGATCTAGGTGACATCAAGGGCTGGAAACAAGCCCCCCACTCCATCTACTACTACTACTACTAGAAAATACACATGTAAATATTAATATCCTAATATACTTTTTTGTTTCAGGCAAAATTACGCTGGCTATTACCGGCGCAAACAGATGTCGTCATTTCTTTAGCGGTAGAAACATTTACAATTCAATCTCAAAAATAGTTTTTTTTTACTATTGCAAAATATATATATTTTTTTAAAAATGTTAATCAAACTGATGTAAACGGTTCATCAGATTTTAATTTTATGTTAATATCATGAAATACATGTTTTTTTTGGGCTTCTAATCCAGGCTGCTCTCTTAAGGTGTACTCGACTTTTCAGGTATCCTCACAAGAAGAAATCGCAAGGTGTAGAAATCCGGGTTCCTCGGAGGTGATGGGTTATTACTTCTGCGAGAAATCAATTTGTTCGGAAACATTTCTTACAGGACCGGTAAAGTCACGTTTGACGTATGACACGTTGCTTCATCTTGTTGCATCCAGGTCCTGCTGTTGAATCTTTCAAATCCTGTAACTGTGGCGTCAAAAACTCTAGCAATATCTTTACGTATTTCTGAATTCACAGTTACGTTATTTTATTAATTATTTTTTTTTAAGGAAATACGGACTAATTATGACACTTTGTTGAAATGGCAGCCCCTACTGTCGTTTTATTGAATGAAGTGGTTTTTGGTGTTTAAGGCGAGGGTTTTTTCTGCTCCAATATCGACAATTGTGCTTATTAACGTGTCCGTTGAAGTGAAAGTGGGCCTCGTCCGTAAACAATACAATTTCAAGGCTAGAAAATATCTCTAGTATGGTGTCAGCCAATAACTTACATTGAATGTAATCGTTTGGTTTCATTTCCTGCACAGTTTGAAGCTTGTATGAGTGCAGTTTGAGGTCCAGATGCGAAATTCGCCGAAGACTAGTCATTGGAAGACTAGTCATTGGAAGAATAAGTATTGGAAGACTCGCCGAAGACTAGAGTCGCTGAACGCTTACGCGTAGATGATTCTGGATTGTTTTTTTATGGAAATTGCAACCTCTCGAATGTCCTCGTAGCTTCTTCTTGAACGTGGTCGCCCTGTTCGCTCAAATTTCTCGACCCAAGCTTTATTAAATTATACATATGGACACTCACTTACACGGTGTACTCTATATTCAATTCTAAACAGGCATCGTACAGTACCCGTAGGAATCGTTGTTTTTGTAAAATTGTTTAACACAAAAACTATGCTGTTGTCCTGTAAGCGCTCCATGGTGACTAAAATTGCACGAAGCGACGCATAGTTACCTGTTATCCGCATGCCCCTCCTTCTAACGGTTTTCGAGAAATTCAGTGTTGCTCTTTGCAAAAAAAATATGGCCCAACCTGTATAATAAACGACTTCATTCGATGTGATCTTATTTACGCATGTTCCTTTCGTCAATTGATCATTTTTTGACTTCCTGAAGTTGGCGAACCTGCGACACACCTGTCAAATTAATCGAATGAGATGGATTTTATTGATATTGACTAATGAATGTCAAAATCAAAAACAATCTTGAACTACACCGCTACAGATGAAATATTTTTTATACTTTTAGCATTCTTAGGTACATGGTATTCGTTTACTATAAAATATGCGTGATCGGGATGTTTTCTAAATAGCTCGCAGTTTTATGGGATTTATTTACTTACTCTATGGGATTATATTCGAATAAATAGTCCCCAAGTAACATTATTTATTAGAAATTGAGATATGCTGAATCGAATGGCATTAAAATAATTGTCAGTCTGTATGTATGTATGTCCATTAATCTCCTAATGCAAAGAGCCCGATTTTGATGCGATTTTGATGTCATGAGACCGAACCTGCAAAGACCGAATACCTATTTTGTAGACACATGTTTGTGTAAGTCTGTAAGTTCAATATTTTAAGATTGAAATATCACTAGTGCGCCCCCTAGTGGTTCGATTTCAACCACAAGATTTTCAACTTTTTCCATGGCCAAATTATGCTGGCATGCAAATTTCAGCTCAATTGGATCAAGCATTCGGACGCTATCGAATAGCGTATTGAGTGCTAGGAATACACACAGACACGCAGACAGAGAGCCACACAGGCAGACTTCCAACTGGAAATAATCTTAATCATTGAGGGGGGGCTCAAAATTAGTATTTTCGTCTTCGTCTCGAAAAAAAATGCGTGTTCATAACACTTTCCCTTCTCGTCACTCTTCATAACAATTCTAACAATATTATACACTTCTAAATCGGTTCGAGCGTTTAAAAGTTATAGTGGAATAAAGAAACGAAAACATACATAGATAAATCCTCAATACACTACACTCCTTTTTTATTGGGTAGTCGTGTAATAAAATAAGTTAATATAAAAAAACACATTTTTAAAACCAAGCCTTTATTAAAATGCTCTATCCCGAGACAACCCTGGGTGCAGCAGCCATTTCATAGTGGAACTTGGAATGGCTATCGTAGTTGAATGATATACAGAATTTTGTGTTTGTGCTGTTGACCGTTAAGGAGTCCCCTCGTTGGAAGTCAACCCTGGGTGCAGCAGCACTGTAGCGGTAAAACTTAGAACGGGCTATCCTAATTGAATGCGTATACAAAATTTCATTTCTGTTCTGTTGACCGTTAAGAAATCCCCTCGTCGGAAGCTAACCCTGGGTGCAGCAGCCATGTCATTATGAAATTTAGAACGGGCTATCATAATTAAATGTGCATACAATATTGTGTGTCTGTGCTGTTGACCGTGGAAGAGTAGCATCGTCGGGAGCCAATCCTGGTTGTAGAAACAGGTCGGGAGTTAATGGACCCTAGCTGAGTTGGCCATGAACACCCATTCTGTTCAGGGTTGGTCACACTCACGGGTCAACACCTATCCGACGGCCTCCACGCATGAAATGCGAGCCCGGGTAGGACTCTGGCCGTATGGTCAGTTTCCACTGGGAATCAACCTTCTGGACTGTCTGCGCACCGTGCGGCGTAAGCCAATCGACTGTGCACTCTGACTAACAGTCGGAGAGTCTGGAAGCAGTACTGTTTCCTATAGAGCGGGGGTGGTTGCGGACCTTACGGCGACTGCTTTTGAAACGACCATCGGCTACCCGATCCTGGGTGAACAGCCGGGTAAAAGACGCTGTGGTCCGCGTTAGATTCGGTAAACACCGTATCACCGCTTCGTAAGGGAGAGGACCGCGCAAGCGACCTCGAACTCGTAACCAATCGAGAAACTGGAGTAATCTGGTCACAATTGGAAGAAAGGGCGTGAGTGTAAGCTCGCCGGGTAACACTCCTGGCTATCTCGCGGTTATGGCGTTGGCCTCTTACGGGCTTGTGACGTAGCTAGATGGTGGACTGTTTTGTCCTCAAGTCTTCTGCGCTCACTCCAGGAGATAGAACGACTAATCGTTAAAACTTCCTGAGGTGACGGGCTCGCCCGCTGTAGTCGACAACCCGTTGTAGAAGCAGGTCATGCTCACCATAAAAATGCATTGTAATTGGAACTGAACCAACTTGGTAAATTTTAACTTCATAGGATAAGGTAAAGTGGCTTTAATTCAGCTTGTAAAATTTGACCTAAACAAACATACTAACATACATTGCAAGGTAAATTAAAGCTTTTAAAAAAGCTTGTAATAAGCTCTAATCGAAATATTTATTTACTCTCGGTTTCGGGGCATCAGTACAAATGCCGGTCTGAAGAGTTATCCAGTTCGCAATTATCCAGTACGCTACTTTTTCAGTAGCAATTCAACTGTGACTAGAACGCGTATGGGACATTGTAGCAAACCAACAACGCGTAAGGCAAAAAATCGGTAACAATAAGATCGTTAGAAGTCGACATCGATACAAGAGTACTTTCACATGGTCGCGGCGCGATGGCAATGTGAAATTATCCGCGAATATATGGCTGTGAACGTTGCATTGTTGATCGCAGCTATCTCTGCCAGTCAAATGAATAATATGCAACAATTAGAACAGACGGCAGCACGACATTTAACAGTAAATCGTAAGAAATGGCCATTTTTTCCACGGACTGTTAAGCGATACTCAAGCTCGTGAACGACGTTGCCAGTATTGATTTAAATAATTAAGCAAGGACACATCAATCGAAGCCTAAAGACAAAAAAAATGTCGGTTTTGTCACCCCAAGACTTTCCCGGCAAGTAGCCAAGGACTGATTTCATCTAAATTTCATTTCATTAATAAAATCGATGAGCGCTCTGTCGGCTGGCGGACGAACCTGTTTGGGTTCCGATATACAACCTCCGCGGTTCGTTTTTCGGCTAGCCTTAGGCGGCTCGGCGTTATTAGTTGATTAAAATGTACAGAAGAATTTAAAATTTATTAGTGCAATTTCACGATGTGATTTGTGGGGGAGGGTAGGGGGGAAACGGGAGTTTTAAGCAGGGGTTATGGCGGGGAAGAAGGGGTTAGGGGAAGGTTTGGGAGGGGTGTTGGAGGGGGTTTGGGGGGAGGGGGGCTTTGGGGGTTAAATATTTTGCGCGCGGTCTTGGGGTGACACAGATTATTGTTATTACTTACCAGAAAACTGTTTCTTTGCCGTCCTTTAAGATAAGAAAGAGCATTAGAAAGAGCATGTCAAAAAACCCATTTTCGATCAATAACGATTTCTGGTATTTTCGCTATGTAGAAATCTTTTACACTAGATTGATAGACGATATGCAATTATATTTTTATATCCGAAACCTAATGGTGATTTTTTTTTAATACACCTGGCAGCACCGATCGCGTGCTTCAATTTTTCGCCCCGTAGTAGGTGAAAGAGAGACGAACAACGATCTGCAAGAAACACAGCCGAACAAATACGATTATTTGTTTTTTGTCCCTGTCGTGCACGAGGCCGATGTGGCCGACTGTCGTAACGAGTTTGAGGGAAACCGATTCTGAGTTGTCTGCTTTTTGTTCAAGATTATATTCTTCTATGTATTGCAGGTATTGCACGGTAAATTAATAAATATGTACATGCATTTACCTAATTAGAAATAGGGGATACTGTTGTACTTTGACCTATACCTTGAACCATTTAGTATTTCATACATTACTATTGGCTTCTAATGGTCAATTTTAACAATATTATGTGCTATTTTTTATAGTTGAAGAGCCAGCGACAAAAAAGTGCAAGAGTTTTGTAAAAGCTGATACTTTCAGATCAGACAGTAGATCAGACTTTCACTCCGTGACACCTGGCTAAGCGTACTAGGAAAGGTGTAATTTTAATTAGTACCCCAAAAGTGTTGGGGAAAGTGTCCCGGAGTATGGCCTGCTGACTCTACCCCAGCATTATATGGCCACAATACTGTCAGATGTAAAAGTATGTCATGTGAAATTAGAACGGGCTGTCCTGATTGAATGCATATTTTATCCAAAATTTCGTGTCTGTGCTGTTAACCGTTGAGGAGTCTCCTAGTCCGTAGCAAACCCTGGGTGTAGCAGCCATGTTGTAGTGAAACTTAGAACGGGCTATCATAACTGAATGCGTACCTATACAACATTTCGTGTCTGTGCTGTTGACCGTCGAGGAGTCTCGAAATAACTCATAGTTTCAACAGCCCATAGCCTATGCCTCCGTTAAAAGAAAAAACTGGAATCATAAGGATGTCCCATCTACGCCCGTACTTATCATTCCATCCAGGTTTTGTTATCAAAAATGTGAGTTTTTGAAATAGAAATAGAATAACAGTAACTACCTATATAGTGCTAAAAATAACATTAAAAATAACAAAAATAGCGAACTTATCACTACAACGATATCTTTCAGTCGACCATTTGATCACCTAATTTATAATTGTCAACCTACAGTATACGTAGAAGTACTAAAGTTAAATCTAAAATATACTAATATAAATACATGTCAATAAGATATCTTTGGGTTAGGGTTAAAATATCCCATTTTTACTATGTTTATAATATTTCTTTTCTCACATATAACCTTATTTATATTATTTAATCGAATTGTATATTATATTTATTGCCGATTATATAATGGAACTGCATTTTATTTATTATATCATCTTATAATATATTTTTTTAAGACCAAATTTTAGGACAATTTAGTGTTATTAGCTTTTTACTAAAACTTGTAATAATAAAGTCCTGTCCACCATAGAACGGGCTAGTATCAGATGGGTGACAGAATCAAATAAGCAAAAGGTTAAGGTTTTGCCATTTGGTTCCTGTTAATGTTGTAAGTAAATCAATGTTTTATAGTAATTAATTCTTAAATTAATAAATAAATAAATAAATTTGTTACCTTTGACTGTACAACAATTTCCACTACCTAACGAAGTCCATGTGATTTCATCACGACCTATACTCACGTTTCGGTAGACGAAGAAGAAATTATTGAAATTCCTATACTGTAATTTAAACGTAAATAAATTATTTTTAATAAGTCGCAATTCTGACTGCTTCCCTGCGGTATTTTAGCATATCATAAGCAGCAATCGGCGCGCATAGTTGCTATTTCGTCGCGTTCAGGAATGATATTACACTTTTTACGATTTCCCGCCTTTATTTCTCAATTTCCCGCGCGGCGTTATCAACGATCTACCCGCACGCATGAGCTGGGTAAATTACAGCCAGAATAATTGGCAAGCACTCTAGAGTTACCCATAACAAAAGGAGCTTCAATTTAATATACCTAATGGGCTTTGTTACTATACATTTCCAAAAATATCACCCTTTCAAGGCACAATTCTTTGTGTAACACCCTGAAGCCACGAATAATATCCTTATTTTCCAAGCGACCATTTTCAACCAAGAACAATGGAGAAAGAAGAATGGTCCAGTTAAGGACAAAACAGAAGAATTTAAAGAATAAAAGATACTATTCCAAGATCAGAACAATCAATGTAACCTGTCAACAATTTATGGAAAAACACCACATCTGCCCATTTTTTCCTTGATTGTAATGATGGCAGTCCATGAAAGGTAGCTGCTTCGTTGTAATTGGGAAAGGACAAAAAGGGCGACAATTCAAATGGTTTCAAGAACACATTTTGAATACGTTCAATTCTCTTTACGTGCCATGGACATTATATCTAAAAGACCATATTAATTAATTTATTTATTCTATTTATCCTTAGTTTTACAATATTAAATCTCCATTAATATATTGTACATAATTGTAGATTGTAGATCACAGATTGTAGGTCACATAATTGTAGATGTAGGGACCTTTAACCTTTAGAAATTTACTAAAAAGTGCGGCTTCGACGGTGATTTTATCACCTCACTAGGCAGAGCCTGTATCGAAATCGAGGTGATGTTAAGTATTGCGTTCATCTGTTGTGTGCATATATGTAATTACTGCAATATTGGGATATTATATAAGTGTATATATTATAACTTTTATAGGTTATATATTACACAAAAACTTTACTTATTAAATTAAATTAAATTAGACTGGATATATACTCGTATATTGAATATATATTAATACAGTTATAACGCTAATGAGATAATAATAACAATAGTAAATAATATAATATATCTATGTACCTAATTAATAACGCTAGTTACTAACGACTCACAGTACTCCCTCGTCGAGTGTAACAACGATAATGCTACCAGTCTTTTGTAATGGGCGTCATTTTGAATGATTGCAGCCTGGTCTAGTTGCGTGTTAAATAAGTTATGGAGTTTCTTCGTTAGATTAATATAATATCTTTGTCCAAATATCGTTCTCATTCTTGGTTGTACGTTTCTCATTTGAGAGGCATATTCGAGATGACTGCGCACTTTTACCACACGGCAAGAAACATGCCCACCAGTTTGTCTAAATGGCACCTTAATATCGCAAGAGAAGGAAGCCATGTACGTCGGGGACAATACTAAACTGAAGAACGCGCATCTTCGCATAAAGGAGCAGCAAGTTATGCTGGCTGATTGGTAGGAAGTTAACGCTCACGCCAGTAAATATAATATTCTCTTTCTAATCAGATTAATCCTGTCTAAATATATGGAGTAATGCCGCCAACTTTAACATAGCATTCGAGGCTTTCAAAAAATATCGATATGTTTGTAAAAAATGGCTGCCTTTAGGATTTCTTTAATTACTCAAGAGATACAGTTTTTATAAATTACAATTAGTTTTATTGAAAAATTAACAATCCTTCTAGAGATTTACGAAAATAGCAGTAATGAAGAATCAACATTTTTTAATATGATCGAATATAAAATAAATCAGTCCCTTAATTTGATAAGGTGGTTTATAATATATAATAGGTGGAGTAATAATAGATTGGACCTGATTGCGTTTCTTTGTGAACTAAAATTGAAATTAGTTCGAGCGGACGAGATAAAGCAATACGTTAGAGCGGAATATGAATCGAACGATTGTCGATAAAAACTACCTGTCGATCTTATACTCGTCCGAATAGATTTGAACACATTTCCTGCGGTGTTGGATTCAGGTGCTTTAGCTTTGGCGGGTAGTTTTAATGCGAAAAATGGACAACCGTACATTTCACATTCCGCTCTAGCATATTGGCCTGTCTCGATCCGACGAACTAATTTCCGATTTTAGTTCACGAAGAAACGAAATCTAGCCCATTGTCTATTGATTTTTAAACTTTTTCCATTATAAGAATATTTAAGGTTTTTGCTTTTTGAAAGACATCTGAAATGTATAATATAATTTTCATAATGATACATTTAATCAAACCATCAGAAATATTTATAATCTGTATTTTATATCATTAATTGCATACATCTTGTTGCGTACAGGTTTCGCATAACTTATCAAGCTAATTATTTGCTCAATCTTTTTAATAAATTACCTGAAAATTTAAAAGCGATTAAAAACATCGATATTTTCAAGAGATCCATCTGAGTCTATCTGCTTAAAATCAACATGTATGCTCATAACGAATTCTTAAAATATTGTCAAAATACATAGCATCGTATCTACCCATTTAATCTAATACATATTATTTGTTGTCAATTGTTTTGTTGTAAACTGTTATGATATAGTCTTTGTTTTTGTAAATTGGTAAGTTTAAAGTTATATATTGTATATCATCTCTTGGCTAAATTAAGTAACTAGTTTAAGAATAATTAATGTCATTCATACACAATTGTTATGGTTGTATTGGAAATAAATACTTTTATTAATTATTATTATTACTGATATAGAACACGTTTTTGTTTTGTTTTGAAAATTATGATTTATTTGTCTACATGAAAAATTTAATTGAAAATCGTTTTTGACATTTTACTTCACAGGCCCACCAACCGACGAGGAAGTTCGTGGGCCGGTATTATGAACGCGCACTTTTTTTTTCGAGTTGTAGACGAATACATATTTACATTTTGACGAGATGATTATAGACAATTTCCAGACTAAAGTCTGTCTGTGTGTCTGTGTGCATTCCTCCACGATAGAGTCCAAACGCTTTATAATATTTTGCTGAAATCACAGGTGCACAGGTGCCTTGTTGGGTCGAAATCATATTATGAAATTTTGGTTGGGATATCTCATATACAAGCGCCACAAATAATATTAAAAGTCCGCCATACATTAATTAAATAGTAAGGCCCATATAAAGCGGTGACGCTTGCGATGCGTGGATTGTTCGAAATCGAATTTCAAGGCTCACGGCGACCCACGTTTGCGATTTGCTTCTAAAATTGAATGAGGTTAAGCGCGTTTGAAATTCAAATTTTCATTGTGTAGGAATTTTCGCTAACTGCTCATCGACTTTGTTTATGAAACGAATATTTAGATTAAATAAGTCCCTGGCTACTTGTCGGAAAATCTTGGGGTGACAAACTAAATTGTTTATTTAGGTTTATCCAACTGAGATAAAAATACTGAATATCCATAAGTTTACTTCAACATTCTTTTCAATTGTCTTATTCTATTGGTAAAGGAATTAATTGCCGAAGTTATACAAAAAGATTATGCAAAGCAAGATATAAATACGTCGATACACACACTCTGGAATTGTCAGCTACAACGGGCATACCCGCCACCCCAGGAAGGTATAACGGTCATTTTTTCAACCGTGGGGTGAAAGCAGAGACTTAGGATCGTGTCTTAGGGAAGAGACTTATGCCCGTGAGATACCAACAAAATACCGTGTGGCACTGGGAAGTGAACCAGCGGGTAGCCTTGCGCTCTTACTACCAGATTTGGCCGGATTATTCCATCCTCCAGTCTGGTCGCGGGCTCGAAGTCGCTTGCGCGGCCTCTACTTGATGTTAGCGCTAACTCACCTCGAATTTATCTTTTGCCCGGTTCCAGGTAATACTCTCTAAAAGGAGACTACCGGATGGGAGTTAAACCGTGCGTTGAGCCGGCCCAGGATAGCGAGCACGGCATATGGCCCAAGCTGCAAAGGAACAGTTAACTGCTAAAGATACAGACAATATCTTTGTTTGTTTGTTTGTTTCTACTCTTTATAGTGAGATTTCACAATAGGCGGGTTTATTGTCATATGACAATTTCTTACAACCAACCCTACTATGACGTATAAAATCGAAGACTATCGCGGTTGTTTGACATTATAAATAGGATAGAAAACGAATTTACCGCGTGAAATTTGTAGGACCCGACGTTTCGGTGACGTTGCAGCCGCCGTTGTCTAGGGTAGACTAAAGAGCTGTCAGTCCGTTGTTTTGCGGGTAGGCCGCAAACCGCTGCCGCCACTGCGTAGGTTATAACGGTGGTGGGGGGCCGGGCTCGGAGCGCGGGAATTTTTAAAATCCGTCTTGCACACAACACTCACTGTATCCTGTTTTACGTCTTTGCGTTCGGCGTTCGGCGGCGGGAACATTTTAAGAAGAGGGTTCCACGTAGAAGAGAGTTTGTAGCCGTCATCTCTATTGAAGTTCGGAGTTCTTCTTATTTCAATGGCTTCCCGGATCATGCGAGGAAAGTAGAATTGTTCCTTGGATAGAACAATGGGATTTTGAAACTGCATCCAGTGGTTACTTCCGCTATCCAATATATGTTCGCAGATCGCCGATTTTTCTCGCTGAACGTTTTTAACAGCTTTGATGTGTTCTGTCAGTCGCGTGGCTATGGGCCGTTTCGTTTGTCCAACGTAGGCTAGACCGCAGCTGCATTCGACTTTATACACACCCGGGGTTTGCAGTGGTATTACATCCTTTACAGGCCTCAAAAATCAAGCTATATTTTGGGTCGGTTTGAAGATCGTTTTTATATCGAATCTGTTTAGCATCTTACTTATTCGATCAGTCACGCCCTTGACGTATGGTAAGAATGCTCTTGATCTGCTCGGTTTTTGAGTTTCGTCCGTATTAGATCGTGTGCGTGTCTCGTGATATTTTCCGTATCCATTTTTCCAAAGGACATCATTGACATGTTCCATCTCCTTCGGAAAATGCTCAGTGTCGCATAGATCGCGTGCTCGATTCACGAGCGACGTTTGCACTGAACGTAGATGGTAGGGATGATGGTGTGAGCTTGCATGCAAATATCTGTCCGTATGTGTGGGCTTCCGATATACCGTATGTCCGAGAGTATTGTCACTTCTCCTCGTCACTTTGACATCCAAAAATGGTAAGGAGCCGTCCTTCTCTACTTCATAGGTGAAACTGATTTTTGGGTGTATGGAGTTTAGATGACCCAGGAATTCTTTCACCGTTTGAATGTTGCCTTTCAGGATGCATTAGCCATAAAAACCTCCAAAATTAAACCCATTCTCTGGCTTCGCTACGTGGATGATACCTTCTGCATCCTGAAAGGCAACATTCAAACGGTGAAAGAATTCCTGGGTCATCTAAACTCCATACACCCAAAAATCAGTTTCACCTATGAAGTAGAGAAGGACGGCTCCTTACCATTTTTGGATGTCAAAGTGACGAGGAGAAGTGACAATACTCTCGGACATACGGTATATCGGAAGCCCACACATACGGACAGATATTTGCATGCAAGCTCACACCATCATCCCTACCATCTACGTTCAGTGCAAACGTCGCTCGTGAATCGAGCACGCGATCTATGCGACACTGAGCATTTTCCGAAGGAGATGGAACATGTCAATGATGTCCTTAGGAAAAATGGATACGGAAAATATCACGAGACACGCACACGATCTAATACGGACGAAACTCAAAAACCGAGCAGATCAAGAGCATTCTTACCATACGTCAAGGGCGTGACTGATCGAATAAGTAAGATGCTAAACAGATTCGATATAAAAACGATCTTCAAACCGACCCAAAATATAGCTCGATTTTTGAGGCCTGTAAAGGATGTAATACCACTGCAAACCCCGGGTGTGTATAAAGTCGAATGCAGCTGCGGTCTAGCCTACGTTGGACAAACGAAACGGCCCATAGCCACGCGACTGACAGAACACATCAAAGCTGTTAGAAACGTTCAGCGAGAAAAATCGGCGATCTGCGAACATATATTGGATAGCGGAAGTAACCACTGGATGCAGTTTCAAAATCCCATTGTTCTATCCAAGGAACAATTCTACTTTCCTCGCATGATCCGGGAAGCCATTGAAATAAGAAGAACTCCGAACTTCAATAGAGATGACGGCTACAAACTCTCTTCTACGTGGAACCCTCTTCTTAAAATGTTCCCGCCGCCGAACGCCGAACGCAAAGACGTAAAACAGGATACAGTGAGTGTTGTGTGCAAGACGGATTTTAAAAATTCCCGCGCTCCGAGCCCGGCCCCCCACCACCGTTATAACCTACGCAGTGGCGGCAGCGGTTTGCGGCCTACCCGCAAAACAACGGACTGACAGCTCTTTAGTCTACCCTAGACAACGGCGGCTGCAACGTCACCGAAACGTCGGGTCCTACAAATTTCACGCGGTAAATTCGTTTTCTATCCTATTTATAACCTACTATGACGTGTTTATATGTATATCTGCGTGTAACATGTGTGTAAGTGTGTGTCTTGTTATTGCATTCGATCGACAGAATAAAAACGCAATTCTGTTTTTTTGATCCCAACGAAAAATAGTAACCCAATCAGGAATCGAACCCGGCACCTTAAAATGTAAGATCAGGCGACCTAACCACTATGCCACTGGACCGTGCCGTGAATATGATACAGGTACAATATAACCAATCTGCAATAATCATGTTCAAAGTTGCATCTCATTGTATGAGAAATCAATATAGCGGCTGCATATCGCTAAAATTACTGAAATTAATTGCCTTTATGCATGCAAACGAATATTTTTCGCGTTGGCAAGACAAGGGAACGAAACAAGTAAAAGCCATTAATTAAAATCAACTCGTCTTATATGCAAATTCTTCTTCTTATTTATTATTTCTGTAAGAAAGGATATCTTCATCAACATTTATTTTTGCAAAGACCATTATAGTACTTATTAGTTAATTTATCCTTTTTGTTCCCTTTTTTTATATTTGACTATTTGTTATTTCTGACTATTAAATACAACTTATTAATTTTAGTTATTATGTAAATATGATATAAACGAATTTATAGCGTGAAGTTTGTAACATCCGACGTTTCGGCGATGTTGAATCCGCCGTTGTCCAGGATAGACTAAAGTCCTGCCAATCGTCATTGGGGGTAGGCGGCAAACTATGCTGTTACTTCGCAGATTATAAAAGGTGGTGGGGCGGCAGGTTCAGCGCGCGGGAATTTTTAAAATCCGCCGTGCACACAATTTTTCACTGTATCTTGCGTTACGTCCTTGCGGTCGGCGATGGGTATTGAGAACAGTTTAAGAAGAGGGTTCCACGTAGAAGAGAGTTGGTAACTGTATCCTCGCCATCAGATGACGGTTGGCAGTGCTTTAGTCTACCCTGGACAACGACGGATGCAACATCTTTGAAACGTCGGGCGTTACAAACTTCACGCGGTAAATACGTTTATATCTTATTTATAATGTTAAACAACCGCGATAGTCGTCGATTTCATATTTAGTTGTTTAATTATATCAATAAACATATTAGTACCTTTTTTCGTTACCCTGCTTTATTTCGTGGCTATTGATTTAATACTATTTAATATTTATTATTTTTAGATTATTGATCATATTAAGAATAGTTAAAATATATAGAGTTTTTAAATTCTAGTAGTAGACCTGGGTATTATCAAATAATCTCAAATTACTTAATCGTTCGATGTTACCTGGCGTAAAGTAGAAAACGAAAAACTAAAAGACCCAATGCAGTTTTTTTTATTAAATATTTTTTTCTTGATTCGTTATTAGGCATTACCATTATATTTTAGTGCCAACTTCGGAAGGCTAAGTTTTAACAATCTGTTAGGATTCTATTGAACTATATAGAGTTGAATTGAAAAACATATTTTCTGGATATACTTTGAAAAGGACTATCGAGTCATTTTCAAAGTATATCTAGAAAATTGTAATATCCAGAAAAGTGTATATTTTGCAAAGTATATCCAGAATCTTCACAATATTTTTTTTTAGCTACAAATTTCCGTTTATATCCAAAAAATTAAGCGAAATTCTTTAATTTAACCATAGCTTACAGTTCTTAAAATAAAAAGGATATAAATAAGGTGGTTAGGAGGTTTATTCTTTATTTTTTATCGTCCTCAACATTTCTGTAAGCGATATTAACGAATACCTCCCAAATGTCAGTATCAAACCCCCAAGTTTGGCACTTGATGACCATAATGGCGCAAAAAACCGTTCATTTTCGGCCTGTAATCAGACTACGTGGTGTTATGATCGCTTTATGCCGCCTCTACTGTCGCTCTTTGGATGGTTAACCCTACATCAGTGGTGGTCTACTAGTAACCCACATTCGAATATTATCTGTAATACTGTTTAAACCCGACGGAAATATTAACCTGTTAAATTAATTAGAGGACAGAGCAAAACACTAAACTCATCATTTCGTAGTCTCACTTTGCAGTAATATAAGGAATTATTTAATTTTTATATGTATTGGTAGATAAAGGTCTAAAGTGTATTTTGACTAAGGTCTCGTTTTGTAATATTTTTAAAAACTTAGATTATGTAGCGAAGGTCAGTGAAAATGTTCAATAATGCATTTATATAATTTCCGTTAAACGTAATCCATTTAATCTCCAAGTAGTCCAAAAATAAGAATTTTTTATAGTGTAGGTACGTATTTTTTAATAAAATTCAGAAATATTTTGATTCTTTACTTCGTTGTGACGAATTTAATGCAATTTACACTGATATCTATATAACTATAACAGTTTTTAACTTCCGTTTTTGTATTTATATTATGTATATTTTATTAACTTTTATATTAATTGGGTATATTATATTTATATCTATATCATATTTTATCTATAAGGTTCATTAATATATTTATTTAAAGCTGATAAACTGGCCCCATCCAATAGTTCCTAAAAAAAGCCATTTGCCACAGCCAACAAATATTTAAGCATATTTCAAGAAAAGATCGATATTATAGATGATGACATTTTAAACTACAACCCTTTGGAGCTATCAGCTTCCGAGCTTTAAAACAAAATTAGGCTTTATACCTATATGAAATAAATATATCAAATATAAACTATGTAATAAGCATATAGAAAAAAATTTGAGGGACTATATTATTGATAGCAAATATGGACATAAATTTTTATGTAATCATTTTGACGGTAAGTCGTATTAAAAAATGATCCTCCAATAAAAGAATTACAAAATTTAAAAAAGTATTACACAAGGAATAATTGGCTACAAAACGACCGCGTTGTGGTATACCTACGTTCAGACCATTGTTCAAAATATACAACAATGACTATTCCGTTATGTTATCTACATATGACCGAATTATCCATAAATATTGCTGTTTAAAAATAAATGTAGCATGTGATTTTATTTTTCAGGAAGGACGGTTTGTTTTAGTATGTGAGTGAATGGTAAGGGTTACCAGTATTAACATGGCCATATAGGAATGCGAAAAGTTTTCTAGGAAAAAAAACCATTCCAAATATTTCAGAATTTTGACTGGATATTAGGCCCGCGCAGTTTCAGGGTTGGCACGATATGTATATCGGGTATAGTTTTATAGTAAGCGATAACGATAAAGCAGGCGAATATCTGGGAAGGAATTCCTAGCGGCTACCGGTGTAAAAGAGACCGCGAGCATGCACACGTATGCCCAACCTTTCTTATCGCTGCCTGGCAGGGTTGGAACAAATTGTATTATTCAGTAAAGTTTTATTATTTAGGAAGGTACGTGATGGGTACAAGGTTATTGCGGTGATTTTGCTGTTTTTACTTAATGATATCAAATGGTCACAATTAAGGAGGGCTAAATTTCGCACACTGAAAAGAAATGGTATCATTTGAAATGTTTTAACTACAGACTTATACGAATAGTAGATAAAGGTTCATGACTATTTTTTAATTGATAATCTTCTATTTTTCTTCTTCTTGTTGTATTCTTAACTTATACAAAAAATACATAGAGAATGGGAACTTTATTCAACCGAACGAGACAGAGCTTCCTAATCGAACGCGTAGCGCCAGCATCTCCATACAGGTCAAGCATCGGTCTATGACGCATCGGTCTACTGTGCCGGGCAATATAATTGTCGTAATGGCGCAATATAAAAAGAGGAGTTTGGGGGGGGGGGGGGTGGGAATGAGAGGGGTTGGCGCGGGAGGGAGGGGGCTCTCTTAGTGAAAGTCTTAGGGTAACAAAACCAATTTTTTGCCTCTTTTCTATTGCTGAGCGCCAATTTTCGCACTTTGAAAAGAGCATTTTTCTCAATGGGATTTTACGGTTTATATATATTACTATATATCAGCTCTACCATTACAGCTGTTTACAGCTGTTTACTACTACTATTACATCTAGATTACAGCTCTACCATTATTAGTCAGCATTGCGTGAGCGACACATGTCAATTTGAATATATATTATTAACAATTTATTTATTTATTGGTTACATACACATTTAAATGCGAGAGCACAAAATAAAAAAATAAAACGATTTAGGAATTATCGTTCTCTGTTAAATTTAGCCGTAGTTTATACCATCTGAGTTTAGTTATACATCTGTCTGAGTCCAGATTTAAAAGCCCATAAATTATTTAAATGATTATTTTTCTAATGTGCTAAGTAATATGCTACCGAGCCCGCCTTGCTAGGCACTCCTGTGTACACTCCTTGCAAGCGCACTTCCTGAGTCCTATTTGAGTGGCACGGTTGTTTCAGAAACGAAAAATAAAAAATATATAATTTATAACCAAATATTTTTAACGCAGATGACGTCATATAAATGTGAGTACTGCCCTTTTGCTGCATTGATAGCTGTTGCGTCGCATTCATACGAACTTCGTTTTTATTGTTGTAATATTGCCCGTATAATAGGGTAGGCAAATAAATGTATAGCCAGCAAACTAAAATGAGCATTGACCGATCGACGATTTACAGGGGTTCATAACGGGCGATTTCCGAACGAATATAACTAAAACACACGGATAAAACTTGTTAATAATTATAGTTATTGAATTATAAATTAACCTAAAATTCAAATAATCAAATAATTCTGATAATGAGAGTCGTATAAATGAAATTATATTACTACAAATTAAACCTAATTATATTGCTATTGGATAATAGATATTTAGAAAATAAGTGAGAATATGCTTTTATAGGTAGTCAGAAATATTATAGAGAGAAATGGACAAATTATCAGACACATAGATATATATAGACACAATCACACACTTATACATACTTAGGTACGCCTATTGATACTATAAAATGAGAGTGAGTCTAATATTTCTTACAAGTCTAATATTTTGCAATTTCTAATTCTTCAACATGGAAAAATAACTTGTGTACCCCTCTCTACCCAAAGATTTTAAAAGATTTATTACGTTTTTCAACTTTATTTTAGGCTCGAGGAGCTATAAAAAGATAATGCCAACAATATTTAATAAGAAATCTATGTTATTAACCCCTTGATTATTGGCAACCCTGTTACAGCGTGGTCCCAAAGCGATCCGGTTCCTGACGCTGCCCGCTGCGCGTCCGCGGCTTTTTTCAGCGGTAGCATTCTGTTGTCGTACGTGGCGACCGGCGGCAACATAATTAAATAATTATTGTATTTATCTTTGCTGCGAATTGGCGGGTCGGGCCGATTTATCGCTCGCCGTTGACGCCTAAGCGGCGATTAAACGCGGCGTTAATCCCGCAGCGAATTCCGGCCCCCGCGCTCATCTTGATAACTCATTCCGCCTACTCTTGACGCCCGCGCCGCTGTCACGGATTCCAAGGTGGTGGCACTAGGCACCAGCTAGGGCATACCTATACCAATTAGAGATGAGAAAGCTTCGACCGTTAAATAAGGAAATTGTAATAAGTGGGAAGTTGTCAGTGATGTTTTACATGTATACAATGTCGGTTGTCGCAGCGCTGGTATAAACTGACAAAAATATTTCAAATTTCTAATTATTTATTGAGTTCAAATTATGAGTACATTCAATATACAAAAGTCTTAACCTAACTAGGCAGCCGCCTGTTCCAAGGTAGACAATTTATTTTAATTATCCTAAGAAATCTATAATATTATATTTATATAAATAAACAAAATCATACTTAATGTAACAGAAATATCTTAATTACCTAATAAAAATTCGTAAGAAAATGTCATGAAAATTGTCAATATTATTTTATTTTAAAACATGATAAAAAATAATATATATTTATATATGTATTAATAAGTATTAATATGTATTAATAATATACAAAATAAATTCACAAAAATTAAAATAAAAATAAAATTACATTTAGAAATCATCAATTTATATTACCTACTACCATATACTATTATGTTTTTATTAAAAAGATTCAATTATTTAATAAGGTGTTCAATATCTGCATTTGTACAATTTGAGAGGTAGGCACTCAAACTATTTTTAAATTTAAATGAAATTTTACTGTCTTTTATGTTTGGTGGTAGGCAATTATAAAATTTGGGGGCAAGATAAGAGAAACTGGATTGGCCAAAAGCGGATCTCCTGAGTGGTATTGCAAAATTTGTTTGTTTCGATCTTCTTGTTACACGAGATTGCTGGCTTTTTTCTGTTTTCCTAACTCGCTCTGGAATTTAGTGAGAATTGCAAGCACTAACATTTTTCTCACACTCAACACTCTATACTCTCGGAAAAGGTCATCGGAAGAATATGTTTGGGGTTTTTTATTGATCACCCTCAGTATAGCCTTTTGCGCTTTGTAAAGGGTGGCCAGAAGCTTAATGGAGGACACCCTGTCGACATTTATACACTGGTAATCTTGTGTTCTGATGCACGAGTGAAGCTTAATAGTTGACGCTGGTTGGTCAGTGTTTGTCTTGCTAAAGGTCATACAATTCGTTTTATTCGATTAATTCTTTTTTTTTTTTTTTTTTGTCCACAAAAAAAATTAGACCGTTAGCACTTAACATAGATTGTGTTGCTCCTAACTAGGCAGAGCCTATTCTAAGGAGAACACCAATATAAATAATTAAAAAATACATAACATCCAAACTAAACATAAACAATTTGAATCAAATCAAGTTAAAATGAAATTCTCACTACAGACCACTTACATTACCATTTTGTTATTACGGTTTTATACAGAATAACGATGTTTCAATCGTATTTCTTTTGAATTACAAGGAAATTTTTGACACTCCATTACTCGATTATATGTATCAACATTTTCCGTACGGTTAATACGGAAATAACAGTATGCTGTAGTTTCAACATGATTCATGCGTCCGACTATACCTTGTAGGTCGATTCGGTCGATTCGGATGCACAGCCCTCCGTCCAGATATAACTCTTTACTCCCTATCTCGGAAGGTGGCCCCAATTGGAGAATTAACTGTTCCATGAGAATTAAATACTCCAAAAGACCACGAGTACAAACTAAATAAATACCATGATCTCGCAAATGCCATCACGCGGAAAAGCTTCACAATTCACGTACATGTGGTGAAA
Source organism: Micropterix aruncella (assembly GCA_944548615.1). NCBI lineage: Eukaryota > Metazoa > Arthropoda > Insecta > Lepidoptera > Micropterigidae > Micropterix > Micropterix aruncella. The sequence goes on from OX155957.1 coordinate 22,323,854, forward strand.
GTTGGCGCTCGTGGCCTGCCAGCCAAATCTCTGTTTCACCTCTTTAAAGATCTTGGTCTCTACAGGAAAATAATCAACACCTTCCTAGAAAAAATATCCAAAACCGCGATTTCCGCATCTCAAATTCTATGGCATCGAAGGGGGAGTGAATGGGTGATAAGGTTCATGTGGCAAAACAGCTGTCCTAAACCTACCACAGCCGGTCTTTAGTCGGGAATCCTACGTATTATGGATGGGCTCTCATAATACTAATAGCCCATCATAATACTATTAGTATTATGATAGGCTCGACTCCGGTCGGTGAATTCCATGGCAGCTCCGTTTGTATTTTATTGATCAACATGATTCATATGACCAACTATAGCAGTACGTATACTACTACATGCTGTCCTGTTAGAATCGAGATCCCAAGGTGGCAACATTATGAAATAACACTATTTTAACATTACAGCACTGTTAATTCATACGTATGGACCACACTCCGAGTTATATACGTAATCCTTGTTAAAGCATAAGTATTTACGTGTATTACAGCGTTATATAAGTGGACAATAAAAAATCGTGTAATACCAGACGCTTGCGCTTGGGCCGACAAACTAGAAGTAGGAACTAGGATTGTGACAATCCTACTTCCTTGCCTACGCTGGATCAATTGATTAATTTTGACATTATCTTCATGGAAGCAGTAAACTTCGCCGGAAATATTTATGAAGAACTGGCTGGTACACATCAAAGTGTTTTTCCTTCACTTGAAGGCAACTCCCTTAAGATTTGTTGAAACCGTGCTTTATGTGTGTAGTAAAACACTGATTTGTTGAAACCGTGCTGTATATAGGAGTATCTAATGATTTTCTGGAACCAGTCTTTAGCGTCATGGGAACCCGACTTTAGATATAAAAACACATAAATCAGTGATTAGGGTGATTAACCAAAACATTTAAATAGCCCTTTGAAGACTATTTTTGTTAATATAAAATTTTGGATATACATACATTAGCTGTACTTAAAACAGATGAAGACTATGTTATTTAAGGGAGGAAGTTTTTAAACTTTCTCACAAAAAAATAAATAACAAGAGTGTATTTAAACGTTACATTTTCTATACCACAAATGGTATCATCATTTAGTGAGAAACATTGCATATAAGGCCACAATGATTTCCAAACTGTATGCAAGTGCAAAAACCATTTAAAAAAAATGCTTGTCGATATTTTCGTTCCTCTATTTTAGGTTATGTTATATATAATATAATAATATATTCTTCCCAAATCATATAATGATATCATTCTTACATATTACTATTCTACGAGTATATATCTATACGTAATACATAATACAAAGACGTAATAAATATGAAGACATTTAATTTTACATTTTTTAAATAAAATATTCTAAAAACTGTTCTAGTTATCTCTGCTCTTGCTCTAGGTGGCTGTCTAACTCTGCTTTAGGTGGCAATCTAGTTAGGCTAGATTGTATTAAGTTTTAATTTAATATTGTAGAATTAAGCAACAAATATTTTTATTTCATTTGAGTCCTTCTCATGTTATAAATACAACTTCTGTTTTTCCATTCAAAGCATCGTTAAAAAGCAGTTTTTGTCTGGTAAGAATTCACCTCTTTATCGCCTTTCACCTCCCTTTCTCTTCTCTCCTATATGTTGTATTTTATATTTTTTGTTATACATTTTAAAATGTATTGTTTTTACAATTTTAAATAATGGTTAATCTGTACACAAGTGAATTATACTAGTATACCATATAAGGTAACCCAAGTAAAAATTATTAGACAATACCATTGATTTTATAGTGTAATAAAATCAATGACAATACCAAGAGTAGGGATTCCTACCAACTGGCTTATATTATACATTAAAATAATGTTTAAATATGCCTTTGTTTGCTTTATTAAATAAGTAGATAGATAGATAGATAGATAGAGATTCTTTATTGCACATTAACCCAAAACATACAAAAGGCGGACTTATTGCCTAAAATACAATCTCTTACAGCCAACCTTCGTGGAAGTGTAAAAATTTAGGTGCCAAAAGATAAATTAAAAATTAACAAAAAAAGAAGAAAAACTTATTACATAACAAAAATTAACCAAGTAACAAAAATGCCATTTTTTAAATAAAATTAGGATTTGGAATAATTCGCAAGGAGCGAAGGATAGGAGAGGATGGGATGAGACCTAGGATAACTAGGAATTTAGAGACATGAAATGCTTATTCAGAGACACTTGAAAGGTAGAAACCGTTGGTGCGTTTCTGATGTCTGGCGGGAGCTGGTTCCATAGTCTAGCTGCATGAACGGTGAAGAAATAAGTAAAAATAGAAGAATTATGAGTGGGAATCGCAATTTTACTATCCTGACTGGAACGGAGTGAAAGACCATGACTTCCTAAGTGATTGAATTTTTTGGTTAGGTAGGAGGGAGCGGTAGGATTGTTGAGGATGTTATAAAGAAGGAGAAGAATATGCATGTTTCTACGTTCACGTATTCGAAACCAATGAAGTCTTCTTCTATACTCAGAGACGTGATCAAATTTTTTCGCATTGAAGATATACCTAATGCATACATTTTGCAACCGTTCTAATTTGTCAAGGATGGCTTCAGTGACGTCAAGGTAGCAGACATCAGCATAGTCTAGTATAGGCAATAGCATTGATTGAGCTATGGTCTTCTTAACCTACAAGTACTTATAATTATGTGCAATCAATATTTATACGATACTTTTTTCTTTCACTTTGATAGGTGGATTACAATATCTAAATTTTAATGCCTACTTAGTACTTAGTAATGATTAGTGTTATACATATTTCTGCTCGCGATGCAAATAAGCTAATGAACATTCAGTTTCTTATTGTTCTGTACAGTTCTGAGTTCTCCGGTGTGCGCAGACAATCGTCCGATTTATGGCGATCCTAAGTTATAAAAAAAGCACTATTCAGGCTAATCGCAATTACCATGGTAAATACGGATAAGATCGGGTAATAAGGTAGTGGTGCGTAGTGCGGCGGTACTCTTCAGTGTGTGTTCTCGCGATAATTGTCGGATATCTCGCGTCGCGTCTTGCACTTTTTAAAGCTCGATGCGTGATTATTGATACGGGTGATCGCGCGATTGCGCAATCCAGTACCACCAGTCACCCAAGATCCCACAATATACATAAAGTAAAACATTTATCACGGAAATGAATTGAGGGCAAAATTTCAGAGGCCCAATGGATTTTTTGCCATTTTTATAAACACTTATTTTAACCAGAAAATATGATTTCAAAAATTATGAAGAAAATGAGTGAATGATTAAGAGTGCCTTATCAACAGTAGTCGTTAGGGGCTCTCTAGACGATCAAGCATGCTTGTCAAGCATTGAGTCGCGGGCTGGGAGGGGATCGTAAACCGCAGGATTTATGTAATTTTTTTTTAATTATTTACCAAAAATGCCTAATTTTGTAGTTTACACCAGGGAGTCACGTTAATTAGACGTAATTGATTGACGAATGACGTGACTCCCTGGTATACAACTACAAAAACAGGCATTTTTCGTAAATATTTTTAAAAAAAATGCACATTTCCTGCGGTTTACGATCCCCTCCCAGCCCGTGCCGCTATGCTTGACAAGCATGCTTGATCGTCTAGAGAGCCCCTTATGTCAAAAAATGTATTATATCCGCAGTAAAAAAATGCCGAAATTGTTAAATTTAAACAGTGGAAGGGTAATTAAAAATTTAGCTAAATAATAGAAGATTTAGCGAAAATATTAAGTTTGAAGTAAAATAATACTAAATCCTTGAGAGCGGCATACCATTCTTTTAATTATTTGTTTCTATACGTCACAACAACGTTTGAAAAATTACAGCATTTGGTTACCCAATAGTTCAAGACTTCCTAAAAAATCTTAGAAACAAAATAATTGAAAAACAAGGATATATGTCTCTTAAGGAATTCGTATTCTTTGACTTTAATACATTATTCTTGTAAAAACTTCTATACTTTAGCCAAAATTCTCCTCTCCCTCTGTCAGCTTGACAGCTTTGGCATATATAATAATGGTTTGTTCGGCATTGCGAATTTATTGATTACAATAACATTCTTCATCAGCCGTTCAAGTATTTTCAGAACTTTAAATACAATTTTTTTTGGTAGACGAACTTTTAGTGAAAATCGCATAAATTAGAATTATAGAAATTTATAAGTTTTTAGTAACATTTCCGGCTGTTTATGCCAGGCACGCTGATATAATAAAATCGCTGTTAGCATTAGTAGAATTAGTCTCGTCAAGTACATGACAAGTTCAACTAGTCTCCTCCTATTTACCGGTGCCCGCAGAGGCTTGCCGAGCCCTCCTAAACCGCGGCCAACTACTCTTTCAAAATTTCATAATTAGCGAGAGATCTCGATTCGTGTCAAGTATAAGCGTTTTTGAAAGCACGTCCCAGATTCTATTGATTGAAGTACTCGTAATCGTAAAAAAAATAAAATTTACTTGGTATAGAAAATATTAGCCATTGTAAAACCAAGCAGTGAAAAATTGACTACGGGCAGAAAATGAGAGAGTCGCTGCAATCGCGTTGCCGAAAACATTATTTTAGTAAATCTGCTGTTGTCTTACTCATTATTTCTCTATGCTTAGCCCAATATCTACTCTTGGCCAGATAACTTACTGTCGAATTTATCTAGCGATATGTACGATATTTCCAAACAAATAATGGTTCAAAATCTTTATTCTTCACCCGACTTTATTCACCACGCTGATTCCGAAACTGCAACAATCTTTTGTCGGAGTCAATAACTGAGAGAGGCATTTTAGGCTTGCATATAATTGGCTCGATTGCGTTTCTTTGTGAACTAAAACCGATATGAGTTCAAGCGAACGAGATAAAGCAATACGTTAGAGCGGAATATGAAACGATTATCGATAAAAACTACCTGTCGAACATATATTCGTCCGAATAAATTCAAACACATTTCGTGTGGTCTTAGATTCAGATGCTTTATCTTTGGTGGTTAGTTTTAATGCGAAAAAGTGACACCCGTTCATTTCACGTTCCGCTCTAGCGTATTGCCCTGTCTCGTTCACAAGAACTAATTTCCGACTTTAGTTCACGAAGAAACACAATCGAGACCAATATGTCAACAAACTGTGGCCATTTGGTTTTGAAATTTTGATGAATATAGTCGGGTGACGTTAAAAATCTGAGGATGCAGACTACCAATACCTGATAAATACACTATACTGCATTAATAGCGTTATATAAATGATATTCAATACGACTTGGTGCATACCCAAAAAGCCGTTTTGGAAAACAGTCTAACCATTAGTTCTGTAAAACATGACAGTGGTGCCATTTGAAAGCTGCCAATTTTTAAGTGCACATATTTTAAACATTGATAACAGTTACCAATATAATAGAACAGTTGAATTTTTGTGTTTTTTTTAATGATGGCCTATTTTGACAGAAACTATTTTAAAAAACATAACGAACATATTCCAAAAGGATGGTAATTTGTAGGTTTTTTTGAATGACTGCTAATTTTTGATAAAAGTATCATGGAACTCGGGTGATTTTTTTTGGAGAATTTTGCGCAAAATTTGAAAGTGGCTTGAGGAATAAAAAAATTGGCCTGATTTACACAATAATATCCGCCAAATTATATATAGAATTTTGAAGAAACCTGATATGCCAGAACCACCGGCAGCTGACGTTCCACAACAAGGGCGATGCAGGGTTTGTCCATACTTAAAAGACAAGAAAAGCAAAACTTTTTGCAGCAAGTGCAAAACGGCCATCTGGGGCGAGCATCAAATTAACCGCCCTGAGGTCTCAGATATACATAGATCAATGATATGTTACAAGATTGGCATTTTAAAGACAGAATAAGATTGACATTGATTATGTTAAGAATTTTAATTATTTAACCCGTTGAGTGTGAGTCAACGGGTTAAATAAATCTCGGAATTCCCATGGTTCTTTCTATAGTCTTCCTGTAGAAACGAGCAGATATCAATAAAGGACCTATCAAATGTTTGTAGCAATGCAAAAAAAACACTGAAATCCAGTGCGTTTGCTTGAATTTCAAGTCCAAGCTGTCAAAATTGATGTCCACTTAGTGCATAATTCCTATAATTTTACAGAAAGATCAGCACTACCATCTCTTCCAGCCATTACTTAAATGAAAAATAATCTCTTATCAGCTTACAACATTGCAACTCTCTCATATTATATCCACACAAGTAAATATAATATGGCTACAGCTCTATATGAGCGTGCTCATCCCTCGATCATAAATCGATAAAATGGTAATATTCAATTATGCGGCCGGCGCGTGTAGCCGGAGACGGATCGGGCGCTAAATCATGCCGGATGCGCAGTGTGAAGCCGTCTTTATAGCAACATGGATCGTCTTGCCTGCCACTGTTTGGTTGCTGGCATAAGCAAGGCTTGAAGGAATAATAACAATAATAATAACGAATAAAAAAATAAAATTATGACATTTGGAATTTCTCATTGAGGTGTATTCTCTTCGACAATTCGGAGAGCACATACGTGGTATTATTAAAAAGTAGGAGCAATTTTGAGATTTTGCGATTTATTGATCTGGTAAATTTGTTTTACATAGGTCGGTTACAACATTGTTTTCACTACCTTCACCAAGTTTTCGCCATATTGATGTTGTACTTTTCTTATAAGGCGTCATTTGAAAGTGACGCCTTCTGAGGTATTTGGCGGTTTTTTCATGTTTGTTTTTTTTTTAATGATCGATCAAAGAATTTGTGTTAAGCGTTGTGTTCAAAGAAAAGTAAATGTGTTGTGAAGTGGGTCTAGAACTTCACGTTGAAGAAAGCTATTCCTGGTGATGTTACATCAACTTAGATTTACGACTGATACAAACGGTTTCAAGTTGGCTGCGAAGACACATCTAATGATTGTGAGTGTCTGATGATCTGAGCATTATGAGTTTTAACCACCTGGCGGTACAGTTAATAAAGAGTATTATTTGCAAATTTTGCGCAATTTGCGCGAAAAAAAACGAAGAAAAGATCAGAACTTTACAACAACTCAACTCATGGATATTACACCACTATAAAGGTCCAGCAGACACAGCTCAAGTAATTCGTCAGTTTTTGGTCAAAAACAACGTGAATTTGATATCACAACCTTCCTATTCTCCAGATATGGCCCTTTGTGATTATTTTTAATACCTAAAATTGAAATTGATGCTAAAAGGTCAACGTTTTGGGTCTATAGAAGAGATAAAAGAAAAAACGAGTGCCTTCCAGATTTTCTTGAAGACTGGAAAAAAACGCTGGCACAAGTGTATCATCGGAAGTGTATCATAGGAAGAATACTTCAAAGGAATCAAATTAATATGCACGAATAAACCACCACTTTTCAAAAGAAAAAATTGTTACTTTTTATTAAGGTTTTAGGACACACTTATTTAATGACGGTATAGGACAATACTATTTAATGAAATTAAATTAAAATAATCAAAATCAAATAAATAAAAAATAAAAAATCTAAATAATCAAAATCAAAATTATGCGTGTCACGTTGTAATGTCCTCAACATTTGGTAATTCGGAAATACGTATACAGGGTGATTTTTAATTAGTGACAACCTTGTAGTGGGTGAATCAGTACGACGAACTAAGCAACTTTTAATACAAATTTTTGGATGTGCTATGAGCACGATGTGCTATCTAGTGGTAGGTAAAATATCGCTAATATTGTTTAATGGCGACCTACCGCTAAGCACTCAACGCTTCTCAAACTTTTCTTCAATAGATACGATTTATAAATTTGACAAAAAAAAAAAAACAAAAAAAAAAATACCAAAAAAAAAATTCTTTAAAAGTTGCTTACTTTGTCGTATTGATTCATTCACTAAAATGATGTCACTAATTAAAAACTCAGCCTGTATGTAAATGAATAAAATTGAATAAACGTCTATCAAATCCTTGTAAAATGGAAGAAAAAACAAGGAAAGCGATTTTCAAACATTAAGTTGAGGAAGAAAAACACTACCTATATCATCGATTCCTCATAATTTAACGATTTAATTAACCGTCCTTACGTAATATTGTAACATTACTGCAAGTCACATTGATGAAAGAAGACAGATTGTATAGCAGAGTGGATGGCCGATGGAAAATGTAATGGAATAGTCTTTTGTAGCCAACGTATCGTATGGTGTATGGATATACAAGAGATTGTTCTGCAAAGTAATGCAATCCAATATCGCTATTACAAACGTCCTCTTATATGAATTGATTCGCGCGAGAACCACATCGCTGCAAGTGAATTGATTATTTAAATGACGACAGAGGTGTAACACATTTTTAAAAATCGGTTTTGTCAGCACAAAATCTTCCCGGCATGTAGCCAAGAACTTACCCCATATAAAGCTAGCCATGGGAATGAAATTTACGACGGCATGTTTTAACCTTCGAAATTTTCTTTGTGTTCTGGTGTTAGTGCACGAATACTAATTTATAAGGTCGGCTATCAATGCGACTTTTTTCGCATTGGTATAATTACATAATTGCATAAAAACGAAGAGTTTGGCCGCCCGCGAGTTGTCGCAATGGAAAAACCACCGATCGGTTGTATTAACATTCCAGCGGTTAAGGCGACATGATACCTGGGAACGACCTTATCTGAAGAATTTTAGTTTTATGAGTTTTTTGAAAAATATAAGCAATAATTAAAAAGTCTTTGTGAATCCCTCGATAAGGAACTCAAAAAAGTTGCTCATTGCTTTGGGCATTAAGGCTTTAATTTGATTTCGAAAACTTTCAGGTGCGATTGCTCCTACGATGTAAGCGCTGAGTGTGTTTTATTATAATTTCATTATTTTGACTGGTTAATTCTCTAGGGCAGCACTTAACCACATTTTTTTATTTAGGCCCTAAATTAATTACAATTAATTACGACTTGAGAGCGCTCTGAGAGTTACGCTAAATATGCTTTGCCATTAACACGCATATACTGGCATATACAACCACTGCGTAAAGATAGTTATTCTGTGCTAGCGCTGCGATAGAACGTTTAGTATGCGCCTGGCCCCCGGCGCGAGCGGACGTGGAATCTGCGCATGACGCTTATATAACGCTGATTTTTTTGGTCCAAACCCTACAAAATTGACCCCGCCTATATTTTCGCATGTCCGCCCATTTCGGATATTTTTCTGAGGTCTCACCTCGTCTTAAGGAAGAATTTTGAGCGTGATGTCGCTTCGGGAAGGAGGTTGACCTGATTGAAAGGGATAGTCGGCGACTAGCGCGTATAGTGAAAAGTTAAACAAACGAGTTAAGAGGCCGTACACGAAATTTTGCGCATTTCGTGAATTTGCGTAATTTTGCAGACGTGAATTTAAGGTTAAAATACTGTATTTCTATAAGTTTTATTGCACAACATAAAATATCATTTATATTATTGTCTAATGACGGAGCTACTTTTTTGAAAATTATTATAGAATTTTGATTAATTGATCTTAAACCGGCGACTGTTTGTAAATTTTTGCTGTAAGAGGTTTAGAATATAACATATTTACGAATCATTTTTACATCTAAATGATATAAAAAAAATACAATATATTGTTGTGAAAGTCCTCTATATAATAAGTGAATCACTTTTTACTACTTTCATATAAAATTCTTGATTAAAAAAAATATTTAACTTTGTCCAATTTTTTAGAAAATGGGCGAAGAAATGCTTTTGATTTTGGCCTTTTAGAACTCTCGTTCATAAAATAAAAACAACAGAATTAAACTTTAGTTCAATATCAATCCATTTCCTCCAAAAAAAATGCAAAACATTAATAAAATTGGCAATAAAGTCTTTTAAAACAATCTAATTCTCGCGTTATGATACTTGCCTATGATACGATTTACGCCTCAAGTCAGCTAGTCCCCGCGGAGCGCTTCCAAAGGGTGGACGTATCTCTTTGGCTCCGAAAATCCTACCTGATCAACTCATTCTTTTTGAGCTCTACAACTACATGCTCAGGTCACACGTATTGCATTTATTGCACTGCACTGCACACCAATGCACTGAAACCAAAAAAGGGATAGGCATATTTTATACCTGTGAGAATGACGGAGAGAGGTTGAGTTTACGCGTGACTGTAATGATTCTCGTCGAAGCCAGCCGTTTAACGGTACAGTCAGACGATTACATAACTAATAGATTCGTGCGTTGTGATCGTGCGTTCGACTGTGCTGAATCCCAGGAGGTACAGTAGGTAAATAACTTTATTTTCTATTATTTCTTGTCGTGATCGTCGTTTAATATGCCGTTAAAAACAAAATTGGGAAATAGGACGCTGAAATCCCAGACAAGGGAATTAATATCAAATATTTACCATTTCATGAAAGATGAAGCGAAATTCGGAATAACAATTGAATTGCAAGCGGTCTTAAAAAGGCTTTCTGCTGCTAGTAAAATATCTATCGCGTCAATAAAAAGAGTTTTAGCCGAAAAGAAAAAAATATTAGATTCTGACCAGCCGATGTCATTTTCTACGCCAGGGAAAAAAAAGACTAACTGTCGTAAACCAAAGACGGGTTTGGATGATTTTGATAAAACGGCAATACGGCGGATTGTTTTAAACTTTCATTTAACAGATAATGTAATCCCAACTTTGAAAACTCTCCACCAGAAAGTTGTTCGTGATACTAATTTCAACGGAAGCCGGTGTAGCTTGGGAAGAATTTTAAGGGAAATTGGATTTAGATGGCAAAAGACAGAAAATAACCGAAAAGTTTTAATTGAAAGACATGACATTAAATTGCAGCGCATAAATGTTTTAGAATCAATTAAATATTTCCGCAATGAAAATAGATCAATTGTATATACTGATGAGACATATATCCATAGCAGCCATACTACTCCTAAATCATGGACATGTAGTCCGACAAAAGGCCTTAAAATGCCTATTTCCAAGGGTCAGAGTTTGATAGTAGTTCACGCTGGAGGTAGTGATGGGTTTGTACCCAATGCAATGCTGATATATAAATCTTCTCAAAAATGTGGTGATTATCACCACGACATGAACTTCAGTAATTATGAGAAATGGCTTAAAGAAAAACTTATTCCGAATTTAAATCCTAATTCTGTTGTAGTGATTGATAATGCCCCATACCACAACGTGCAATTAAACCCAGCACCAACGTCCAACTCTCGAAAAGCTGTTATGCAACAGTGGTTACGCGATAAAAATATTCGGGATATGTAGCGAAAAAGAACGTTTCTTTTAAACTGGACGATGCTATGACACACGCCATAGATAAAATTGAAACAATGTCAACCAGAGACTCCCAATGTTGGACTAATGTTTGTCGTCATGTTATCGATATAGAAAACAAATATAGGCTAACCGAACCGGTGTTAGATAGAATTTTAGACAATCTATCATTTGTAGTAAATACGGGAAGTAGTGATGAAGAAATGAACGCAGTTAATTTAGATGAAAGTAGATCTGAAAACAGTGACAGTGATTTAGAAGGAATACATCCACTTCAATGAATAATACTATGTGTCTTACTGTGTACTGTAAAATTGGCACATATAATTATAATAATAGTTTGGACAGTGAAAGGTGATCGTATTGTGTTGTAAGCAGAGTCTATAAAAGTATTGTGTTTGAGATGTACTGTTATAATTGAGGCTCCTAATATAAAAGTGGTAATAGTTTGGAAAGTGAAACATGATTGTTTTGTGTTTTTGTGTCACAATCCTAATGTTATTTTCCACATAATTATATATCACACCGTATTATAAACCAAACTAATTATCGATATTACATCATGGACGGTTATGCATGTAATGCATGTGTTAATCGCTAATGAACATTTAAATTATAGTACAGTCATTCTCTAAAACAATACTGTTAGGATGGCTAGTCGATTTTGTACGTCGAAATTAAGTTTTTTTTATTTTGTATTCATCACTTCAATATTTATTATTTTTTTTATTTTATTTGATTAAAAAAATTACACCGTTTGTAGTAACAAATGCTTGCGTCGCTCCTAACTAGGCATAGCCGATCTATTTTGAATATTTATATTTTATTGTGAAATTACTTGTTTTCTGCCTGCCTTTTTTCTTTCTGTTTCATGTCTTCAATTCACGGGGACATCGATAAAGTAAATACATGGACCGGGGACATGAAATATTTTTGAATTATTGATTATATATAAATTATGGATAATAATAGTACCAAAAAAGTGGTCACTGGTTTTCTTTGGCGGTTCTTTCCAGTGGAATCTTACTTGTAGAACTCGCCGGAAAAAATAGGAAAAAGTACAATTACTGTCTTTTGACGTTCAGTATGTGTATATTATGTATTTACATTGAATAAAAATATTTGAAATTGAATTTGAATTTGTTAATTAGACTATAAAAGCCAATTTTAAATTTTCAATACATCATCACGATATCAAATATTCTGTCGTTGGCTGTACATGCCTTGGTTTTAAGGAAGACGGCGAAGTCCGTTACATATAGCGGCTCTAGTCTAGCACGAGGCCATTTGATTTTCTTTCTCATGTGCAGTTTTGACGAGGTTGTGTTTAATCTGTGTAAGCATTTTTGAGACTGTGGTCGAGAGCTCAAAAAGAATGAGTTGATCTGTACCTATAGTTATATTATACCATTGACTATAGAGGTATCACGGCCCACATCGATTTCGTACACGGCCTCTTAAAAACGTTCCATTCAATCGTATACGTAAATATCTAAATTTTATATTTAAGTCACAAAAGTAGTTTTTCATGTTAAAAAAAAATTTTATTCGTTTAGGTCATGTTTATTGGTCATATTATCTACAATTATGAATTCATAGCAAAATAAGTAAATTTATCGTCTCAAGTGTTTAAAACAATGAATTTTCCCTTTTACTGCATAAATGGTTAAAGAGATAAGACACTCACAAATAAGACACTCACAAGAAGACACTCACAAATAACGGTAATATAGTCAAATTGGCATGCAAATACATACATACATATGCAGTAAAATTATAACCTTTCTTTTGGCAGTCAGGACATAAATCATAGCACTCAGTACTAACCGAACCACACTCATAATTTCATCACAGGTAAAAAGTTTTACCGCCCAACGAAGTGGGCACGGATCAGCTAGTGTAGTATAAAAATATGGACAAATACATTTCTTGAATGGTTTTGTCTTGATTTTGCAAATCATCGATCAGTTTTGAGACATCCAGTTCTATGGCTTCCTTAGCTTCCTAGCAGAGTTGGATCATACGTCGATCGTAACGGAAGTTCTATTTTAGGCTCTCGAACTACTGCGGGCTCCGGTGCACCGCACCGGCTGCACCGGCTAAGTTACGCCACTGCTTGGCATGACTAAATGATGCCTGCATGGCAAATTTCATATCGATTGGATTAAGGGGTTGGGTCTTATCGTGGAGGAAGTCACATAGACACACAGACACACAGACAGGCTTCCATTTGGAAATGGTCTAAATATAGTTCTAATATAGTGGTCTTAATATACCTAGTGGAAATAGTAATAGTTTTAAGGGTGCTCAAAATATATATTTCCCAGGGTGCCAAAATATACATAACACTTTCCCTCCTCTTTGGTTGGTGGGCCGGAAAGAAAAAAAATATTTCAACTGAATCTAGAGAATCGATAATATACAGAGCTTCAAATGAAAGGGATTGCGGTCTCAAATTGGTCGGACTTATTTTGATAATGCAAGTCTCCATTGCCTCCTCTAGAGATACAGGAGGCTATGAAGTCTTACATCAACACCGCCACGACCATCACTTTCATTTTCCCAGTGACGTTTCACAAGAGCGGACGTCTTTTAATATTGATATGTCATATATCATATTTAAACGCTATTTAATATTACCATGATAGTGTAGTAGATTGCTTAATGCCGTACTACGTTTTGGCAGCTAGGATTTTACTATAAAACGTAACACGGAAATGGCATTCATAGTTCTAAACATTGTCTAATTTTCTGTCATATTAAGTAACCCAATAGATGGCGTTCATAACATGCGTATACCACAGTATACCACTAGACAGTATAGACAGTAGCTTCTCTTAGAACAAAATTGAAATCGAAGCGAATACGTCACGAGTCGTAAGGGCTTGGAGATGGTCGCCATATGTCGGCAGATGTCTGCTACTCGGCCCCAAACGTCCGAAAATGTCGCCAGCCCTTACCTGCGCGTAACGCTAACCAAAGGCGTTCGTCGAGACGTACCCCCCACCCACATTCCTCGCACCCTCTTTCCGCAACGCCCTGTAGCTCGAGAGTAAAGCTACTGTTTGGTATTATGTGCCTATACGGTATCCTGTCTCAAAATAAAGCAATAATATAATAACAAACATTTTTTAAAAAAGCTTTCATTATTTTTACATTATTTACATAAAATATGTGAATTTTAATTTGGTATACGGGTTTCAATTTATAATAATTAGGCACTGTAATATTTAAATAGTTTAATCGATATCATTCTTATATCTCTGTATCATTTCTGTGATATCGGCCTATATAAAAATGCGATAGATGGCACTAATAATTGAATGGTATTGTTGTTATAATTGGTTTAATAATAGGTTTTATAATCTACCAGTACATTAAATAAACATTCAATGTGAATGTTATTATAAATAGCCAAATATAATGTTATTTGGTTCGTCGGACAATTCTATTAGCGCCATATGTCGCGGGCGCAGACGATTGCCAAAACGTACTATGACTTTGAGTAATTTAATATCCAATATAATCAATGAAACTAAATTACTAAATATACATTCAAATTTAAATTCAAAATTCTTTATTTATCTATAATATTACATGTATTTTTAAAATTCAAAGCCATCCTAACTAGGCCTCGCCTGTACTAAGGTAGGCTTAATATAAAAGAAGGTAGAGTGGTTTTCGTAACTTGCTGTATTATCTTTGTATATTATTATGTTACATTTGAGAAGTTAGATATGTCTCCAAAATAAGACAGCGTAATAATATTACATTTAGGTATATACATATAAATATACACTTACTTACATACATAAATAAATATATACTTTATAGATGAATGATTAACATTATTAACATTAGATCGCCCAAATTAGATATTAATTGCCGGATAACATTATATACGATAACATTATATAACGTAGAGTAATATTTGATTCAACGTAGGTGCATGGCGGGTTTTTCCATCGCGGTTCCATAGGGCTAAAAATAAAAATAATAAAAACCACCTTGCTACCGATAATTGATTACGAAATTGTACAGCTATACCCCAGGGTGTGCAAGTCCAAGTTAACAGAATTAGAGAGGCAATATCGAATGTCATTAAAAACAGCCGGTAATTTTCCACGAAATACAAGCTCTGAAGTAATTTGGGACATGCTCGATGAGGATCCCTGGTACATACGTGCCAGAGGCCTTCATGAAGACATGCTTCGCAAATTGAAATACCAAGAAATCCCAGGACTTACTCTTCCTGGGGACAGATACAATAAGTTGAACCATCACAATCCTTTGTTGCCCGGCATGCGTACCGGCGAAATTGATTATATTTTTAAAAAAGAAAGAGGTAAACCGCTCTCCATCCAAGTGAACGGTCCCTCCTCGCATCCCTATCCTTTAGCCTTAGAAATAGAAATAAGACATTTAGCTTAAGCATGAGCCAGTTCTCATAATATGGACTGAGCCCAATATATTATTACATTAGATCTTACCCCAAGACACATATTATGTAAACAACACTGCTCGAACTTGGCGAGCCACAGAATTGTGTGATAAATTATATAAAATAAAGATAATTCTATTCTATTCTATTCTATTCCATAGGGCGACTAGAAAAGGTTGTTTTTACAAATGGTATAGCAGTAAACCTTAAAAAATCGGCAAGCAGACAACCCCAAGACTTTCCCGGCAAGCAGAACCCTCTCTTAATCCCCCCCCCCTTTTTCCGACCCGATAGTGATTGTGTCAAGTGATGGGAAGAGTTTATATTTTGGTATTTTATAGTATTTCCGTGGTATTAAAATGACATTTTTCCAAAAAGGATGTACGACATAGTTGCCAATAAATACAACGTTAATAGATTTCAATAAAACGGATAAATCATTAATAAAGCGAGGAAATAGACAATGTGTATTTTTGTCACATGAGTTTATTACCTTCCCAATTAAAACTGTCTAACTATACTATATAACTAAAACTGTGAAATATGAGAGCGATAAGGAATAAACATAAATGGTGAAACATTTGCTATTTGTAGATGATATTATTTTAACCAATGATCAAAATCAACATAAATCCTAATTGATGTTTTAAAAACTGTTTTTAAAGGACCGAGGAGGGAAAGATGACGCATATTTTTTAAACCATAAGATAACTTGAAGGGAATTTAAATTACACCGCTGAATTCAGAAGGAAAAATTACCGATATGGAACGGAAACCATAGATGGCTTTAATAAATCAATCAATCAAATATCGTCGTTAGTAGGCCAATAAATTAAAAAAAAAATAGACTTTTACAATACTTTCCCTCCCGATCGGTTGGTGGGTCGGAAAAGTAAAATATTTAAATAAAAAAGTCAAAGTCTCGAAACATAACCTAAATAAGTAGCTTAACGAGCAGCAGGCCTTTTATTTTAATTCAGGATAAAAGTATTTTAATCTTTTCCTTTTAAATTTTTGCTTATATACTAAATAGTTTATATAATACAAAACATTCTACTTCGGCAGTCAACTATACTTAGCAAACCCTCCTAAATTCGCATTTAGTACATATGCTTATATTTTTTTACAACCTACTTCTAGACCCAAAGATCAATTGGAAGCACCACCTCGAGCGCAAGAGAACAACCTTCTATGCCTCGTTGTGGACGTGCAAAAGAGTCATGGGAAAAACCTGGGGGTTCAAACCCAGGGTCGCCTTATGGCTCTACAGGGCAGTACTGCTGCCTAGACTAACCTATGCTGCAATAGTCTGGTGGTCCAGGGTGAAAAAGCTTGAGACATTAAAAATGCTTAAAAGCCTTCAAGGTAACTAACTACCTGAGGGCTGCAACTGGCGTCATGAAGACCACCCCAACAGCGGGATTAGAGGTGGCACTCTGCTGCCCGCCTCTGGACAAGCTCATCATCCACTCCGCCAGACTTACAGCATACAGACTGAAGTGTTTGGGCGAGTGGAAGCGTGGAGGGCACAATCATCCTGAGCTAAACCTCCTCCACAAAAGCCCATTCACTCTGACCCAGGATCGACTACGGAAAAAAAATTCGGTAGAGAAATCCTATAAAATCCTAATCCCCACCAGGGAAGAATGGAAAAATCCGCAGTGGCTTCAAAGCCACAACGCAGACGCCTGGTTCACCGACGGCTCAGGAACAAATGGACGTTTTGGAGCAGGCGTGTACGGACCCAAAACCAACCACAGAATGAGCATCCCCCTTGGACAATACGCTACGGTTTTCCAAGCCGAGGTACTTGCCATATTGGAATGCATAAAACTACAAAGTCGACTTGAGGTAAAAAACAGACAAATCCTCATCTGCTCTGACAGCAGAGCAGCACTGGACGCTCTGGCTAAAGCCACCACAGAATCTTCTGTGGTCTGGGACTGCATGCAGGAGCTCAACAAATTGGGAAAATCCAACAAAATCACCCTAATATGGATACCGGGTCACCAAGGCATACCCGGAAACGAAGAGGCCGACAGACTGGCAAAACTGGGCACACTGGATTGCCCAGTGGAGCCAGCTGTAGGGGTCCCCTTCGCTACAGGTAAGAAAATCATCAGGGACTGCTTGGAGCAGGAACATCGGGCTTCCTGGAAACAGAGTCAGGGATGTCGCCAGGCAAAAGCCATGATGGAGCAACCACTACAGAAGAAAACCAAGGCCCTACTTGACATGAGCAAGAAGAACCTTAGAACCACTATCGGTCTCCTCACCGGACACACGACCCTTAGAGCTCATCTATTCAACCTTGGCTTGACTGAGAGCAAGGATTGCCGAATATGTGGCGAGGAACCTGAAGACAGCATACACATTGTTGGCCGCTGTCCAGGGCTCGCCGCCAAAAGACACAGTTTACTGGGACGAGCCTTTCTCGAACCCAGCGATCTGCCCAACTTGAAGGTCAGTGACCTACTTGGACTGGTAAGAAGTACCGGGCTACTAGCTGACCATTGACCTAACCACACAGTGGGTAGTTACAAAAGACCTTACAGATCTAGGTGACATCAAGGTCTGGAAACAAGCCCCCCACTCCATCTACTACTACTACTACTACTAATGACCCAACATTATTAAAACCGATTACACGCCCCTGATCAACAGTTTAATAAACTCTTGCTAAATAGTTTACGAGTTTTTACCATATTCAATTTAGAAAAGAGTGCGTAAATGATATATTATTTGTTGCGTTGTTAAACGAGTATGTGTATGTATAGATTATATTGGAGTATATATCAGACTCGCTGGATTTCAATATGCCGATGATAACTTTAGTGAAGTAATAATATCTGCGGCCTGTTACGAGTACTGCCGGCACCCGAGGGCAGGCCTGCCAATACACCCGACTGCCGATGGAATATTAATTAATTTATTGAAATTAAGATCTCAGCGTGTGCCGTGTATTGGGCTCACCGCAGGCAGCGGCCGATGCGTCGTAAACCATTTATTTCTTCTCTCGTAGGGTTGCCGTAAGTTAGTTTCTCCTGCTATGTGTCCATTTATTTATTTGTTGTGTGGGGATTTTCTACGGTCTTTATGAGCCTTGTAATACTGCAACCATTGCTGATCTATTGTGTTCGCCACCTACTATAGTTTTGCGCTAATCCTCGTGTCATTTAAGAACTGCAACAGGCTTTTGGCGCCAGTGATATCCGTGAAATATAGTGATATATAGTGATATCTTAAAGTCTCCAGTGATATATAGTGATAGCCAGTGATATATAGTGATATCTTGAAGTCTACCATTCGATAACCTAATAATCAATTGTCATTGTACAGTTACATATCGAAGCATTAAAGTTAAATTTAAAATGAACTAACAAAAATATATTCCAATAAGTTTACAAGATACCATTTTCTACTATTTTTGCCCAGAGAGGGATAAATTAGAGGATAAGGTAGATATTTGTTTAGTGGTTGTGTGAAAGCAAATGTTTCTACTACTTTTTTTCGTAAGGAGTTGGTATATAGGGGTATAAAATAAGTAAATTAACGTTAATAAAGTTAATAAACGAGTACAAAACATTAATAAACGTGTCTAGGTTGAATTGAATTGATCTGTAGAGTGCGATCCTTTATGCTGTTGATAATTCAGTCGATCAGAAGCGAGATGTCGTCCGCACCGATCTTGTGCCTGGATGGAATTTCAAAATAAATATCGTTCGCCGACCAGAAATAATCGAAACTCTCAATTTATCTGCTCATAGCGATCCGCCTTATTTCTGCACGTTTGTGGCAACCCTGGATCGTGCAAATCTCTATGAATGAGAACAAGTAAGAAAGAAGGATTTATATATGTTTACAATTAGAGATATATTTTAATTACTTACAATGTTGTGGTATCAGATCAAGAAAATTGTGCTGGGGTTGTTCAGTAATTGTGATCGATATAAATTGAATTGCCTCGTATTACACTGGGGAAGGAAAATTTGGTTGCTATTTAAAAGATACAATAATATTTTGAGATTCATATTCATATTCTTGGCTACATACATTCTTAAAATTTAAATAACATTTTTAAAATAAAAATAAATTCTTTGTAATTGTACTTTTTTCATCTGTTCCAACATATTAACTCTATGTTACACCAGATTGAAAGAATGATCAATATCGTTATATCTTCCTAGGGTGACGGGTTCGCCCTTTGACAACTCTACAGTGTTCCAACATAGGGGATATGGACATAGGGTACATACGTCAATGAGGTAGTTTTAAAGAATTGTCATTTTCTACACGGGTTTTAACTCAAAGGCACGCAAAAGCGTACCAGGGCTACTACAATTTCTAAAAAGATGCGTTTTCCATTTTATTACGTGACTACCCAAAAAAGGAGTATTATGTGTTTAGGATTCCTATTGTAGCTTTCCGTTTCTTTATTCTACCATAACTTCTAAACGCTTGAACCGATTTAGAAGTGTGTCGTATTGTTAAAATTGTTTTGTCCTCCCAAATGTACGTGCTGCGACCCCTTGCTCTCATATAAGGAAAAAGCAGCGGATTTAATATAAATCGTCGTGTTGCGCGGTGCGTGTTGACATTCATTATTTGCCTTTTTTTTCATTCTTTCTTTTCGCGTCCGTCAGAAATAGAATCGGCAGGCCTAGTAACGAGAAGAAATATTTAGAAGATTAATTTAGCAAAATAAATTATACAAAGTGTTTAATTATTACACTCCACATAATATTACCGATTTTTAAATAACCGTTTATGGTTCTTACGAAATTATTTTGGAATAATTTCGTAAGATTACGACATTTCGAAAAATTATGGAACTACACAATTGTAGTTGGAAAAAAACCGGTATTATTGTACTTGGAAACGTTACACAACGTTACCACAATTGTACTTGGAAACGTTATTGTTAGAATAGGTATGTCATCCTGAGTGTCATAGGGTACATAAACTGTCCAAATGTCAAAAAATACTTGTCTAAATGACCAAAATGTCAATAAAATAACATAAATTGTTATGAGTCTAAATAAAATAAAATATAAAGTTGTCTTGAAGGTTGCTATGTGTAACGATAAAGTCTATTTATTTGTAGAGGCGCCAGCTACACATGCGGGAAATAGATGATAGACCACATAAACAAATGCAAAGGGCCTCCCTCCGCCTGGGAAGTTACCTTTGTGCGTGGGAGTGGAGCGACGCCAAGGATACCACGGTAGCTCAGTCGTGCTCAGGGGTGGTTAAAATCCTGTATTGACGTCGTCCTAAAGTCGAGAGCATTCAAATTGAATGGACGGTCAAGTACCCTAGTTATGTTTTATTATAAAATGAATTTCGATATATCTTGTGAGAGGACTAAAAGAAGAAGAAGAAGCGATATCAAGTTTAGTGCGCTGCGGCGACGAGATCGAATATTGTGATTTACTCACCGCGCCCTCTATCGGTCTACCGACGAGGTACTGCGCCGGTGCGCGTCGATCGCGCCCGCTTGGAGCGCTCGGCCCCGGTCCCGGTCCGCGCTCTTACATAAATCAATGGCTAAATCGTCTAATGTATTTATTGGAAATAATTGCTAGATAATTATATTTAAAAAAAAGAGAAAATACTATTTGAATCTAGGTGCGCTCTAAACCAGCAGATGCTGCTATAATTAAATAATGTACTGCGGTTCTTTTCTCCGCTAAATGATAAAATTAAAATGTATAATTTCAAAGTTCCTTTTATAAAATTATTCTTTATTTATCCCTTGCCCTGAAACATTACCCTGTCCAGTGTTAGTCGGGTACCTACGAGATTGTAGCTCGCTCTGACCCGGCGGTATTTTTAGGTACCGTCTCGATTTCTTTAATTCGCTAAATAATGATTAATTAACCAAAATGAAAGGTTTATTTGACAGAGTAACATATTTTATTTTAATTATAATAAATGAAAGCTAGGCCATAGCATATGGCGAATCCGAGTAGTTGGAATTGACAAAATTCTAAAATTAAATTCGTGGAAAATTGAACGTTAGAGCCTTTCAATTTTCAGGGCTTAATTCGGCGAAGTGGGATTTTGGACAGGTACTTTGGGTTCTGGAATAGAGAAGGAAGACACTGCTACCCGCGGGAGTTATTGGAGGGTTGCTTCTAGATTTTTTTTAGCGCCTGCTCCCCGGATGCGATTTTAAATTTTAAATTATATTTTCCGAAATCGACCTTTAGATGATAGTAGAAAAATTAGTTGAGGCGAGGAGACGGAAGGCGATGCTCAGACACTGGGAATTATGACTGACCCGACGTACTACCTACTTCTATTTTGACGCACTCAAATTACTAAATTTTGATTTTACTTGACTCTAATTATTCACCAACGAAGATATGGCAACGGTAATTTACAGGGGACTTGGCTTTAAAAGCAATCTTATTAATTTGAATTTATTATTTTTGAAATCTGATTTTACGAGAGGAAGCTAATGGTTACAGATAGAAGACTTGCCTGTAGATAGGTGCGGAATCCGATGAGGGCTTGCCCGGTACGCTGAACTGAGTTTAATTATAGATTTTAGATATTCACAGAATTTAAGTTCTAGACTGTGTTGGCTGGTGTGCAAATGAATAATTAAATGGGCGGTAGTCGGCCCGCTCCGCCAACGGCGGAGCGGCCGGTGTCTTCTCGACCGTCTTGCTCGGTCGTTGCCAGCCAAAAAAAAAAGGAAGATTTCTCTTTTTTCTAAGTAAAAATATTCTACCTTACTGATTAAAATTGATTAGGGATGTGCGCGACTTGTCGTCTACATACGGTAAGACGTATCTGCTCGGTGTATCGCGTCTATTGCGCGATGTACAAGTTAACTGGTTAATTATTAAAATGATTTAGATTAAAGTTTTTATACTATAAAAACTAGGCCTTAACATTGCCGGATAGAGACCTAGTCACCGTCCCCGGTGACCTACATAAGCAATCAATGGTAAAGATATAATGCTACGAGTGTAGTACACTAACTCCTACTTGCTACGATGCGTAGTCGCTAACTTAATAAATATTGGTAACAGAAAAAAATAAGTATAAGTACATAATGGTAAAGAAAGATTTGCCCTATTTGCAAGGGTTGATACAAATCAAGATATTTTAAAAATATAAAAAGAAAATAAATAACACCTAAACGAGAGAAGATGATTTTTGACAAAGTATTTTTTGATCCCAAAAAGTGCATAAGAGTTTCTTTGACTGCAGTATATGACGCTTATTCATATCAGGATTGGAGTTAAGAAAGTCAGGAACTGAAAATAGGGAAAGAATTCAGCCGTGAAAGATGTCGCCTGTCCGTAACAGGGTTAGCATGATTGACGGGTTGATCTTCTCCTGGGGCGTAGCGCGTGGCGTATCGTCTGGTTGCTGCGTCGCTCTCTCGGTGGGGTCGCTGCTTGGAGATCGACGTATGCGCGTCGTAGGGCCTTGGGTAAGACACACAGCGTGTCTCGTGGTGGTCGATTGATGAGCCGTACCTTGGAATTGCGAGAAAAATAGGCGAGCATTAGTAGGTTGCCTAGTTTTCTGATGTTGTGCCGTGGTGATTTTAATCGAGGCAACTCGAAGAACATAATAAGTGGGCTGCTGCTTGGCAAATTGCGTCACTTTGCTTGTTTAAAAAAAGGTCCGGTGGAAAATTTTTGCAGAGCTTCTACTTGGGACAAAATCGTGGTGCTACACTAGCTGTTTCAAGTCTGTGTGCACGGAAGAAATTCAGATTTTTACACGTCGCTTGTTTGAAAAGTCCGGTGCGTTGTGGCTAGCGGGTGTAATAAGGAAGGTGATTTTCGTGCCTAAATGCCATGTCCATTCCAGAGAACACTACTTCACTTCACTGGGTACACACTACGCTGATGCTAAAATGGCACTTAAAGCGTCCTTATTTGCATGTTGATGGTAATAGTATATGTGGAGGTTACTTGCGGTCTGGTTTGTGTGGCTTCGCATCCTGGTCCACCTGGTTTAGTGATAATGTTCCTATTGATAGGGAACGCTCCTGCGGTCCTCGCCTATCGGATGTCGTCTATCGTGAATGCCGTCCTGGTTGTCATATAGAGATAGGAAAATGTATCTTTACCTCTAGACTGGAGTAGGTATCCTGGCTTCGGATGTCCATACTGGTTGGCTGGCAGAATTATGGTCCGTGGATTTATGGGCTGGTTTATTCGGTCAGCATTGCCTTCATTATGGTATTTTGCAGCTTGGCTCGATGTTTGAGGTTTGCTTCCCGCCTTGCCGAATGTCACTGGACACGTCTGGTTAGTTAAGTCCAATTTTCCAAATATTGTCTGGAACGTGAAAAGTCATGCGGCATCATCTCGTTCAATTATCTAGCTCAGTTTTTTACTGGAATACTAGGATAGGTGGTGAGAGAAGGAGAGGCTCTAATATATGTAACCATGTGTGTGTTATCATATCTTCGCTTTACAATTCAGTTCGAAACTTTGTTTTTATTCTTTAAGAAAATAAATGTATTTTCCGACTTCTTAAATTTCCTATGTGATTGGGGTCAAAAACTGGTGCTTATGTTCTGTCTGTATGCTACATTTTAAGCGGGATAAGAAAGATTGGTACATAACAAAAAAAAACTTAAATTATTATAGATATCAAGTATTGTGAGACGCGTAGGTACACAATGTGGTATATTAATAATCCAACAAGGCATTTTAAAATCTATTCAACATATGATATTATTTTTTAACTTAGGAGTATGCAGCTAAACTGTGCTGCCTAACGTGTATACTTACATATTGTAATGTAGTAGTAAAACAAAGAACAAGAAAAATTATTATAAACAATGGCAGTGCTCATACTGTGCAGCCTTACACATGAAATTCCATGATTGAAAAACAAACAAAAAGAAACAAATAATTTAGAAATGTTGCTACTTTTTGTAGCTACTTTCTTTGAAAAAATTAGAAGAAAGAAAGGGGAAGGAAAACAAAAAACTAAACTCTTTTTTTTTATCTCGGTCTACAAGCATCCATTCCGGCGGGTTATATATTTGATTATATTCAGGCTTTATTAAATGAACTGGTATTACTGATTAATCCAATGGGAAACAGAAAATTAATTGTTTATTAAAATTTTGAAAGGGGTGTAATAGGTATAGGAGAGCAGGTGCTAAATGTTTCCGGATAATTTATATAAACGAAAAAAAATTGAAGGGTTCCGGATTTAAAAAAAAGATTATATTAAATTTTAATTTTAAGTTGTGAAATTATGAAATGCATTGCAAGAATGGTATTTCGGGTAGCGGTGTTTCCTATTGATTTTGTGCCCTGTTAAATATTGATTGTTTTGATATAGTGTTTTAATATTTGTTTATTTTTGTATTTATGGTGTGTTTTGTAGTGAAACCGGCCTTAACTAACGAAAGCAAGACTACCAATAAATGTCTGCTAATACGTCTATAAAAAAAAAAAATAATAATATATTTCGCAACAATGTGCAGCGTGTAGAAGCGTTCGAGCTGATTTTATCAAATAATTGTAAATATAATGTGAAAAGGAGAAATAAAGATTGTAGGCCGGTTCTTTAATTTTGTATTGACCATTTTGACGACTTATCTGAAATATACAGAAGCGAATTACGTAATTTTAATTTGCGTGAATTCTGGTCGTATTGGTATTCAAATTTATAAAAAAAGGAAGTTATAAAAAATATTGTATATTTGTGTTTTTTAAAAAAAAATTGAGCGTGTGTGTTTATTGTTTGTTTGTGGACGGGATTAGAACGGCAGTGTGGTTTTCTTTACACGAATAACCAGTTCTAGATGTTTATAGACCTCGCGGTCTTTCACTCGTGATGGTATGAAGTTAAATTTTAGAGTTCCTCTATGCGTTGTTCCGCAGGCAACTCCCTAACTCCCAGGATTTTTGAGGTCCTTAGTATGTGATGTTTCTATTGCATATAAATTTTGTCAGATGTAAGTTTGTAGTCGTAGTGTTAAATAATAATATTCAGTATTTGACATAAGCTTTCTCTTTCGCGGGTCTTGCACGCTCCTTACTTGCATCTCTTTCGAACCCTTCCTATCATACTTCTTTCATACCAAAACTGTCTGTTTCGTACCTATTTCACTATTTGTGACTGTGTGAAAATGCATTCGTGACATATTTAAGATAATATTTTACAAATATTTATATCCAATTAAGATCATTGTTTTGGTTTTTTGATGAGTATTTTATGGACAAACTAAATTGAGCTGATTATTTATTAAAGAAATAACGTTGCGGGAAATCAATGGGGGTTTTTTATCTTACAATGAAGAAATTATGGTATGGAAAATTCCATATCTTGGCAAAAGCCAAGACCGAACAAAGAGCTTTCTGTAGCTTATGACTAATCTACAACGGTTTTTGAAGGGGTTCCTAGTCGCTACTTAGTACTAACGATCTACTTGCCGCGTGATTGTATGTCAAACAAAAAATATAAAATAATTGATAGAAAAAATATAGAAGTATTTTTACAACAGAGCTGAGCATGTAGATTTTAATTCGACGATGACAGTTGATGCATTGAATACCCGGAACATAATAGTTCCTTGCGTTTTTTACCTTAAAGGTAGGATGAACACCAAACCAAGTAAATATATAATTAAGAAAATCCAGAACTTGTCCGGCGGTGTTTCTCTCGCAAGCGAACGGTTAAGCACCGAACCGTTTTAAAAATTGCATAATTGCGTATAAATATAATTAAGGTAGAGAAATATCTTTGTTCTTTGATTTTTGCCGCAACGGCCCATGCAAAGGGAAATGTATTTATTTGTGTTTAAATTGTGTGTAAAAATGCGCTCGATTTTATCTCTATATTATGATTTATCATACCTACTGCCGTGTATGTCGGTCGGTCGGATCTATTTATAAATAATGGCTTAACGCAGGTGTTGTGTAAGTGTGTTTGATTGCATTGACTCGAAATACTGTTTGTTTTTAAATTTGGAAATGAAAATACATTAATGATATTTATTATATTTTTAAGAATTTGGGGCTAAATTTGCCCACATGGTGAGGTACCGAATCCGGCGGTCTTCTTGCCGGATGAGAGTACCTTTCAAAAAAAAATTTATATTTTATAAAAATTTTTTTTTGTATAAACTATTTGTACTTGTGTTCGATTTTTTGTTCTGTAGGTACTTTAGACCGTGTGTTCTGTTGTGTAATGTGTTTTGTGTGTGTGAATTTAGTTTATTTGTTGCGCTTTGTTTTGGATTTTGTATCTTGATAAAGTGCGTTAGGTTGTTTACAATTAATTGTTTATTTTATTTGTCTTATATCAAATGGAATTATAATTTTGACTCTTTGTTTTTTCTGTTGAATAGCTTATTTTATGCCTTATAGACGCAATAGTTAATACCTTTTTTGTGTACCTTGTGCGATTTATATCCGGAATCCGCAGTTTCACGATGGAAACCGTGATGACTCGTTCGACTTTACTTCGGCGACGCCACGCTAGACCATATGTTGTTATAGGGTATTAGTTACTCGCAATGTCCTTAATATGGAAAAGACCCCGCGGTTTTCCGTTCTCGTCGGCTAACTCGTAGGCGACTGGGGATTTTTTCGCAATGACTTTGCACTTTATGTACCTAGGGCTGAGTTTGCTACAATAGAAATCTGCTTTTCTTGACAATGTATGGTTTTTGGCCCAGATCCAATCTCCTGTTTTAAATTCGACGTGTTTCCTTCACTATTATTTTTTTTAAAGATTGTAAACAGCGGATGATGAAGTGTGTAAGAAAGTTATTCGTGTTTATTCAAAAGTGAACGTGTTGATCCTAGTGTGATGATGTAGATTAGTGTGTACTTGATGTAATGTTGTATGAATTTATTAAGTTAAAGACCCATATGCAATAAGGCAAATGGGAAAGGAGATGAGAAAAAAGAAAATTGATGAAGTTAAATGAAAACTAAAAAAAAAATAAAATAAAAAATGAAGAAAAAAGAATAAAATTAAAAAAAAATTGTAACACCCTGTAGGGTTGTGAATGTTTGCTAAGTATTTATTATAAGTGTGAATAGAAGTATTAATTGCTGATATCTTTCTGCATAAATATCTTAAGGTTCGTTTGTTGTAACAGTATAACTAGATATGTGTCCAACGTGTCGTCGAAGAAGCAAAATCCCCACGTAACCTTTGCTGATTCCGAAGTCAAATCCCCAAGACACCTTGGTTATTACTTACGCTTATGGCTGAAAGGCTATTTTACATGTAGTATATTATTTAAAAAAAATAAAATGTAAAGCACTTTTTAAAGCATGAAAAAAAATATTTGTGTTAGTTTTGTAACAACCTGTAAAATAAATTGGCAGTAGGTACGTTGTGTAGAGAAACAATAAAAGAAAAATATAAAAATAATAAAAAGAAAAAAATTTTTGGGCGGGTTGGGTGGGAAATTTTATGGTGTCCTATATGTCGGACGATATATTAGAGAAAAACGATAAAACTTAAAATTGTATATAATGTAATGATAACGGTAAATTTAAAAAAAAATTGAATCTTGAAAAATATTTAACGGCCCCAGTTGGGCCCAAATTTGTTATTGTTTTCATATGAATTTGTAAAAAAATGATATAAAAGATGATATGGGCGGGTCGCGGTGGGAAAATACTGTAGTTTATTTTTAAAAAAAAATTGCCCCGCGGTGGACGCCAGATTTGTTATGCAGCGAAGGGATTTCGATATAAGTAGAGAGATGACTATAAGAAGAAGAAGAAGCGATATCAAGTTTAGTGCGCTGCGGCGACGAGATCGAATATTATGATTTACTCACCGCGCCCTCTATCGGTCTACCGACGAGGTACTGCGCCGGTGCGCGTCGATCGCGCCCGCTTGGAGCGCTCGGCCCCGGTCCCGGTCCGCGCTCTTACATAAATCAATGGCTAAATCGTCTAATGTATTTATTGGAAATAATTGCTAGATAATTATATTTAAAAAAAAGAGAAAATACTATTTGAATCTAGGTGCGCTCTAAACCAGCAGATGCTGCTATAATTAAATAATGTACTGCGGTTCTTTTCTCCGCTAAATGATAAAATTAAAATGTATAATTTCAAAGTTCCTTTTATAAAATTATTCTTTATTTATCCCTTGCCCTGAAACATTACCCTGTCCAGTGTTAGTCGGGTACCTACGAGATTGTAGCTCGCTCTGACCCGGCGGTATTTTTAGGTACCGTCTCGATTTCTTTAATTCGCTAAATAATGATTAATTAACCAAAATGAAAGGTTTATTTGACAGAGTAACATATTTTATTTTAATTATAATAAATGAAAGCTAGGCCATAGCATATGGCGAATCCGAGTAGTTGGAATTGACAAAATTCTAAAATTAAATTCGTGGAAAATTGAACGTTAGAGCCTTTCAATTTTCAGGGCTTAATTCGGCGAAGTGGGATTTTGGACAGGTACTTTGGGTTCTGGAATAGAGAAGGAAGACACTGCTACCCGCGGGAGTTATTGGAGGGTTGCTTCTAGATTTTTTTTAGCGCCTGCTCCCCGGATGCGATTTTAAATTTTAAATTATATTTTCCGAAATCGACCTTTAGATGATAGTAGAAAAATTAGTTGAGGCGAGGAGACGGAAGGCGATGCTCAGACACTGGGAATTATGACTGACCCGACGTACTACCTACTTCTATTTTGACGCACTCAAATTACTAAATTTTGATTTTACTTGACTCTAATTATTCACCAACGAAGATATGGCAACGGTAATTTACAGGGGACTTGGCTTTAAAAGCAATCTTATTAATTTGAATTTATTATTTTTGAAATCTGATTTTACGAGAGGAAGCTAATGGTTACAGATAGAAGACTTGCCTGTAGATAGGTGCGGAATCCGATGAGGGCTTGCCCGGTACGCTGAACTGAGTTTAATTATAGATTTTAGATATTCACAGAATTTAAGTTCTAGACTGTGTTGGCTGGTGTGCAAATGAATAATTAAATGGGCGGTAGTCGGCCCGCTCCGCCAACGGCGGAGCGGCCGGTGTCTTCTCGACCGTCTTGCTCGGTCGTTGCCAGCCAAAAAAAAAAGGAAGATTTCTCTTTTTTCTAAGTAAAAATATTCTACCTTACTGATTAAAATTGATTAGGGATGTGCGCGACTTGTCGTCTACATACGGTAAGACGTATCTGCTCGGTGTATCGCGTCTATTGCGCGATGTACAAGTTAACTGGTTAATTATTAAAATGATTTAGATTAAAGTTTTTATACTATAAAAACTAGGCCTTAACAAAATATATCGTGTTTAGTGTCAAATGAAAGGTCTGATTGAGTAAATTCTGGAAATATACATTTATGTATTTTGATAAATACATACAACAGAGATATTTCATAAAACACCGAAATAAAAATAAATATACATACATACAATGGTTCACTTCCTGTAACAACAGTCGTGTTTTTTATTCTTTTTTATTATATTTAATTGTATTTTTATAAACAACTTGACTTTACAGAAATACTTTTGAAGCGCCAAATAGCGGCTTCAGGCTTGTGGCTTTAGGCAAATGTGGCTTCAGGCAAATGTGGCTTCAGGCTTGTTTTTACAAAAAAAAGTGGAAGGACTCCGGACGACCCCTCTTGCTAAGGGACCCCTTTTTAGTCTCTAGCCGACCTCCCCCCCCCCAAAGGATTCAGTGCGGGCCTGCCTACGGTATAGGGAATATGATATCTAGCTGAGACAGTCGGGATCGATTGCGTGCAACAACTGCGTAAAGTCTGCGTATGGGTGACAACGGCAGTTGTGTACGTTGTGACATCTAAATCAGTTTCAGGATGGCGGTGTCGAATATAACGGGCAAACCCGTCGCCCCAGGCTGGTATTACGATATAGATCGTTCTTTCAGCCGTGGAATGAACGTAGATACTGTCTAGTTACTAGTTCACCAGTAACCCGTTAGAGATCAACGCCTTACGACGAGGCACCGAAAAAGGTACCCAATGGGCAGCCGCACCCCCTAACTACCAGTTTTGGCAGGATATCTCCGTCTGGAATTAACCTTCAGGATACCTCCGTCCTCTCGACTGGTTACGGGTCCAAAGTCGCTTACGCAACCTATATCTGTTGTATTACAGCGGTAATTCAGTTTGAATTTATCGCGGACCAGTGCATTCTTTGCCTGTAGTGCCAACGGGATCGAGTGGCCCAAGGTCATTTCAAGAGTGGCATGACAACATGTGAACATCCACCCCCGCTGCTTAGGAAACAGTGTATTTCCATAGTCTCCAGACCCCTTCAGAAATTAGTCAGAATCGGTTGATTGGCATCGCCGACCGGTGCGCAAACTGTCCAGGTGCGCCGGGATGCAATCCCGCCGGGAGAAACTGGTCCACCAGCTCTGAGGCCTGAGTCCAGGGAGTCTTACCCGGGGTAGCCTTGCACTCGAGGAGGCTTCTAAATAGGAGCTGAATCGTACGTTGAGCAGATTTGAGAACGAAATGTATCTTGTGTTCCAAACTGAACGAAACCGTTCACCACCACATCAGAGTTACACAAAGAAGTAATGATGTAATGCAGTTTCTTCTTTACCTACGATATAAACAAAAGACAAAAAATCTCCAGAACGCAGTCGAACGCACCCGCCTAAGATGACCCAAATTCATTACGCGAAAATACCTCCGACGATATTGCGATAAAATTAATGTAGATGTAAAGATAAGAGCGATAAAATTGACATCCGTCGGCGGTGCGGTGTCATTAGGAATCCAGAAAAAGCAGCAGTCGACCCGGGAATCGACTTCATTTAATCGTTCGCACGGGGTCTTCCCCTCTAATGGACTTTTTGTCGCGCGCAGAAAGGCCAAATTCGCTAATTATAGGGAATTTTTGACCGTATCTGTGATCCGTTTGCCTTCTAATTGAAACTTAATTGCTAAAAATGCACACCCACCTTCGATTAGTCTAGAGATTCGCTTCCGTTCGGTTTTTAAGACGATTTTTATGGGAAGTTAACTTTAATTTCGAATCGAAAAATGATTCCTAAAAATCAGGACCGAAGAATGAAGCTCGGGACCAATGAATTCGGGTCACAAACATAAACATTTATGTATCGGAACTAAGATAGATAGATAGATAGATAGAGATTCCTTATTGCACATTAAACAAAGACATACAAAAGGCGGACTTATTGCCTAAAATACAATCTCTTACAGGCAACCTTCGTGGAAGTATAATAATTTAGGTGCCATAAGATGCCAAGAAAAATTAACAAAAAAATAAAGAAGAAAAACTTATTACATAACAAAAATTAATCAAGTAACAAAATTGCCATTTTTTAAAATAAAATTAGGATTTGGAATAATTCGCAAGGAGCGAAGGATAGCAGAGGATGGGATGAGACCTAGGATAACTAGGAATTTAGGGACATGAAATGCTTTTTTAGAGACACTTGAAAGGTAGAAGCCGTTGGTGCGTTTCTGATGTCTGGCGGGAGATGGTTCCATAGTCTAGCTGCATGAACGGTGAAGGAATGAGTAGCTAAGTAACTAAGGAATAAGTAACTAAGAATGCTAGGTTATTTAATATGAAGCACAATAATAATGAATACCAGGAACGCTTCTTATATTCTTTCTTGAGCAAACGAAGAGATCAA
Source organism: Micropterix aruncella (assembly GCA_944548615.1). NCBI lineage: Eukaryota > Metazoa > Arthropoda > Insecta > Lepidoptera > Micropterigidae > Micropterix > Micropterix aruncella. The sequence goes on from OX155957.1 coordinate 22,356,170, forward strand.
AACAAAAGCATCACAACATATATTAACAAGAAAAATAATTTAAAAAATTAGAAAACACGACTGCCCTTACAAAAAGTGTTGTTTATTTTTTATTTTTTATTTATTTATTCGGTAGAAACAATTCAGTATAACTAGTCTGAAAATGATGTACCTACGCCTATTAATTAAAAGCTTTTTAACTGACAATGTTTGTTTAGGTCAAATCTTGCAAGCTGAATTAGAACCACTTTGTTAGAACCATTTTTGTGGTGAGCATGACCTGATTTTACAACCAGGATCGGCTCCCGGCGAGGCTACTCTTCCACGGTCAACAGTACAGACACGCCATTTTGTATACGCATTCAATTATGATAGACCGTTCTAAATTTCACCTTGACATGGCTGTTGCACCCATGGTTGGCTCCCGACCAGGGGACACCTCAACGGTCAACAGCACAGAAACGAATTTTTGTATACGCGTCCAATTACGATAGCCCGTGCTAAGTTTCGCCACGACAGGGCTGCTGCGTCCAGGCTTGGCTTTCAACGAGGAGACTCCCCAACGGTCAACAGCACAGAAACGAAATTTTGTATAAGTATTCAATTATGATTGTTGTATAAGTATACAATTATGATGATTCATCTATGGCTGCTGCACCCAAGGTTGGCTCGGGACAGAGCATTTTAATAAAAGCTTGTTTTTACTATTAGCTTATTTCTGCTACCATTTCAATGGTCATTTTACTGAGAGAACGCTCTCTCGCCGATAATTTCTTTATTGATCAGATCGTTAGTTCGCATCTACATTATTGTAATGCAGACATATAAAGTTTACATAATGTAGGTAAAATAAAATATATGCATAAATATCATTATGTTAAATTTGTAGTTTAATTAATCACGAAATATTATTTTAACGAATATCAACACAATACAAGAAATAAATTTGATCTAAATCTAAATCGGCACAGGCTTAGTAAAGTGCGCAAAAGTTTCCTTCACCAAAGCCTGTGTTATAATAAGGTCCCAACACATATCAGAAGTCTTGGAGAGAACCAATTCAAAAAAATCTTATTTAATGGCCTAGTCAAGAATCCAGTATATGACTTAAGAGATTTGGATAATGCTGAATTCTTATTCCAAGAGCATCCTAATGTAAAATAACGGAAAATTCATGATAATCAACTTTGCCAAAGAGCGTAATTTTTATTTTTATTTTTATCGACGACGGCTATATTGCTAGATTTGACAATTAATTAAAATTTAAATATTTTTAGTATACGCTTATCTATTTTTATGACCATCATGTTATTGACAGACATTGATCAGCAATTTTGATTATTAGATTATTTTCTATTTATCAATGGTTTCAAACCAATTATAATTTAATAAAATTAGTTTATATTGCCACAACTATATCATGATAGTTAATATTCTTTAATTAATTACGTTATTTAAAATTTTAGAGGCAAAGATGCATCCAAGTGTAGGAAAGCCTACCTACTGGAGCAGAACTAAATTGTATTGTATTGTATTGTATTGTAATGTATTGTATTGTATTGTATCGACAGCAACGACACTGACTAAGCTTCTCACGTCATATATCTATATATAAACAAATTTTCGTTCGCTTCTTTCTCGTTTTGCGCAAAATATACTTACTGACGAAATCCACGTCCAGTCTCTACCTTTACACAATACGCTGCTATGTAAATACAATACAACGAGGCGAAGGGGTTCTCATATAAATTCCCTGGGCATTTTGTTAGTCAAATTGGCTGCGGGGTGGTCGATTTGTATTCCCGTCGCTGGCGGCCCCGTGTTGGTACAATCACAATTTTTCCTCACAATTTCACCGGCTGACGCAGGCTGAACGAGGCGAGGGTGGCCTAGCCAAATTGACCGAAGAAAATGTAAGATAGGCCCTGTAGACAACTTGACTCAGCGGCTAGTGCAGATAACGAACCATGGCTAGTAGCGTAACTAGGCGACGGGGCGGTTATGCATTTTTTTTGAGACGGGCGTTGTTGTTTTTTTAATACGTTAACCCTTCAAGTAGCGGTATAATTTCATGGCAGACCGCGGCAATTTATTGGAATTTCTTGCAATATCGCCGCGTTCGACAATAAGTACTACAACTATGGAACTACTATAGCAAGCATAAAATGAATAACTGTGCAATGATCGCATTGAAATTTCATATATAGAATATTAAAATCCTATATTGTAAATCAATTAGATAATTATGAATAAACTAGCTGACCCAGCGAACTTCGTACCGCCTAACAGTCAATGAATGTCGTGTTACAGATTTAGCTGAACTTAATTTATGTTTTTTTGAAAGTAATATAATGAATACAAAATAAATATTAAGTTCACTACTTTATTAAGATAATAACACAAAAAGAAATATAAAAGTACAAAAATTAAGTATATCAGTCGCGTGTCGGCATGACATGATTGAATTAAACTATGTAATAATTGTGGTCCGAATATTGTCGATTCGAAACCTTTATTTAAATACTTTCTTTAATTTGAGGGGAGAGGTTACCGTATCGACGGGATGAACATTAAATATTTGAGAGTTACGAAACCCATGAGCATTTTATATGGGAAAATGTTTTTTCTTTTTTTCGTTAATTTTACAATGTTTTTAATAATTATTCTGCTATTCGGGAGGGAGACACATACAACTAATCAAAAACCATGAAAATCGGTCCAGCTGTTCTCGAGCTATAAGTGTTGGAACAAACCCGACTTTGGTTTTATATATATAGATAGATGAGAAATTCGAAAAAGTGAAAAAAACTCGGCATTTCTAACTTGTACTTGTCTTACGGAAAAATACAGAACCCTATTTAGAAATTGTAGATAATATCGTAATATTTATTAGATTCTCTATCAAAGGTAATATTTCGTTTAGCTTATTCATATACAAAAATATTTATATATTAGCTTATAAAAACCAATAAAAATTTTAAAGATGATTTCTCGAAAAAAAAATATGTTTGACAATGGAATTTTACCAGAAATATCCGCGAAATGACGCGCAAAATTTTTCTCGTGTCCCGCTAGAAAATTGAGGTAATAATGAGATATTTGGTATGGATTTTAATATGCGTTCGAATTAGAAAATAATATTACTGTGCGCTCAGGGAGCAAGCCGCCAATATTGGTCGTTACGTAGTCAACGGTGTTCTGATGTGTAACCAAATTGATCGTTACGTAGCCGAAGGGTTTAATTTGTTAGTAAATGATAACAAAAAAAAAACTATCACAAATAGCGAAATCGGCTCTCTCTATACTCTGCCATAGCGTCTACCTCCGAAAAGAACTCGAGATGTATAGTATAGTCGAAATATAAGCTGACATGTTTGGCTATAGAACCTTTGGAATATATTCATAACATCGCCAAAGGTCTAAAACTTCTTCCTCTGCATTTGCCAGTGACAGCACAACTAGAACTGTCAACCACAACGAACCCGTCACCTCAGGAAGTTTTAACGATATTAGATCGTTCTGTCTCACGTGGGGTGACCGTAGAAGACTCGGAACGAAAAAAGTCCACTGTCTAGTTACGCTACTCGCGCGTAAGAGACCAATCGCCGTACCGCGTGATAACCAGGTTAATCAACAGCGGGCCGACACTCGTGCCCTTACTTCTAGTTGCAACCAGATTACTCCGGTCTTCCGGCTGGTTTCAGGTTCGAGGTCGCTTGCGCGGTACTCTCCCTTACGGTGATACGGTGTCTGCCGAATCTATCGCGGCCACGGCATCCTTTGCCCAACGATGCCAGTCGAATGGTCGTTCCAAGAGCAGTTGCCGTAAGGTTAACTACCCCTGCTCTGTAGGAGACAGTACTGTTTCCAGACTCCCCCGGCTGTCGGTCAGAATGCGCAATCGATTGGCTGACGCCGCAGGAGCGCAAACCGTCCAGGAACGCCCGAAGGTCCCAAGCTTCTTCTAATATTGTGATATTCTTTGACACTGCTTTGTTACAGATATGAGCTTCGCCTATTTGGCATTTATATCATCTTCAATAATAGTTTATAACATCTAATAATCTAAATGCTATGTTTATTTTATACTTCATATGTTGACAAAAAATAGCTTTCGGCGCGGGCGAATCTGGAGTAATTTCGGGGAGGAGGTTATGCTTCATGCCCCACCCCGTCTCTAGTTATGTCACTATCATTAACCAATATAATTTATATAAGTGTTAAACAAAAGAGATCCTACGTGAGAACCATTTATTAACCCCGAGGGGGCGTTAATCAGCTGCGACCGCCAACTACTACAACCTGACTGCGATTTTTAATCGGTATGGAAAGCCCACTCTACGAATTTCCTTTGTGTATAAGGGGGGAAGGGGAGGACAATATGCGCTGGCTATAATAATCATCGCTAAACGCGACCACAGCCCTACAAAGACGGTGAAGTACGATACGCGAACGTAGACTTGGATAGAGGAGCGATCACTGCGTAGATCAAATGAATTCACATTATAATTAGGATAAAAACGAAGTTACCGCTTGAAGTTTGCAGCACCAGACGATTCGGCGATGCTGCAACCGCCAAAACAACACTCTGGTGTCTATCCTGGATAACGTCGGTTACAATGTAGCCGAAACGTCTTGTGCTACAAACTTCATGCGGTAAATTAGTTTTTATCCTTTTTATAACGTCAAACCACTGCGATAGTCTTCGATTTCATATGATATCCCACTGTCAAAAGACCACAACTCAAACTAAATTAGTAAACTATAACCACAGATATATCATCGGTTTTGAGGCAGAACCCATTAACTAAATTTTAGTCTGAGTAACAGCTTTGATTTTTTTTGTTATCCTTGTGGATTTTAAAAAATGTGGCGCGAGTATCCAAATTTGTAAATGTGTATCTGGTAGGTTATAATATAATAGTAATAGTAGGTAGTTGTGAATTATAAATATATTATATTTTTAAATCACAACTAGTTTTTAAATCACTATTGTTTGTTCATTTTTTTTTGCTGAAATTGAGTTATGAAATCCGGCCTACGAACCAACGACGAGGGAAAGTATTCTGAACGCGCAATATTTTTTTCGTTATGTCAGAAATAATTGTTTTGAGCCAGTCTGAAACGACTGACTGTGCGCCTGCGTGTATTCCTCTGTACCAAAGTATACAGATAATAGAATACTATACAGATAATAGAATGCTTAGAAAATATTCCCGAAAAAGAAAGTAAAATCACAATCTCTTATCGAAAGGAGAACGCATCGTCCGTTTTGAAGAATGCTTCGCTGATCTGTTCTAATCGACTTTAATACTATAATATCACAACTCATATTATATCTCCTTAAGGCGACATGCTACCAGAGAAAAATATCTGAAATGTGCGGATCCGCGAAGAAATAGGGTAACTTTTGAATGTTGTGACCAATAAAAATCGGCCGTTGATAAAGCATCGGGCACAGATTCTGCATCTGCACAGATCTATGCGCCGGCGAGCGGGCCCACACTAAACGTTCAATCGCAGCGTTATCACAGTAAAACTGTGTTTCCGCAGTGGTGGTATAAGGGTGTTAATAGTAAAGCGCATTTACCGTAACTCTCAACGCGCGCTCATGTTTTAATTCATTGTAATTAATTTAGGGCCTAAATAAAAAGCGCGAGCGGCTAAGCGACACGCTAAAGAATTACCCAGTCAATATAATTAAATTAAAATAAAACACACTCACCGCTTACATTATAAGAGTAATCGAGCTTGAAAGTTTTTGAAATCAGATTAAAGCCTGATTGTCTTGAGCGCCTTCTCGAGTCTAAATTATAAATTGGTTCCACATCTAGGGATTCGCTTAGAAACTTTTTTCAATTAGTGCTTATATTTTTCAAAAAAAATCATGGAACAAAAAATCCGATATGGTCGTTCCCAGGTATCATGTCACCTTAATTTACATTTAGGGAATCCAAAAATAAAATAAAGAAATGGTAATCGAATCATGACAGACTAACCATACATCAAATGATAGAAATTATAGTTTAATAAATTTTAGTTGCACAAATTATTACCATATTTTTAAACATGTATGTTGAGTATTATGTTAACATTGAACTAACTACCAAAAAATATTTGACTTTGTTGGTATATATTATTTTGACAATGAATTGTACTTTTTTGACTACGTATTTTTATATTAAATTCTATGTTACTTAACATAATATATTAAATATTTATGTCTGCTTTTTTCTTTTCTCACGTATAACTTAATTTATATTATTTAATCGAATATTATATTATATTTATTGCCGATTATATAATGGAACTGCATTTTATTTATTATATTATATTTTAATATATTTTTTTAAAAAAATTTTTTTTGGAGACCACATTTTAGGGCTATTTAGTGTAATTAGCTTTTTACTAAAACTTGTACATAATTATTTATTATATTAGAGTTCTGTCCATCCTAGAACGGGCTAGTCCCAGTTGGGTTACAAAATCAAGTAAACAAAAGGTTAAAGTTTTGCCATTCGGTTCCTGTTATTTTTGTAAGCAAATCGATGTTTTATAGTAATTAATTCCCGTAGGTACATAATATCTAGTAGATCGTAAAAAATGTGGTTGTCATCGGTCGAGTTCAATATACTTCGTTTTCTTTCAATATCATTAATCCACTATTTTAAATAATTAACAGATTTTTAAAAAATGCATATTTTTTGGTTTCCCATACCTATTTATCAAACCAACTAAAAATACAAAAAGGTATGTCTAATCGTAGTCTAAACGTAGTGATCAAGATGCTGCTATGTGCTTTTGTTACCACTGGGCCAAGAACGAATAAGTTGTAATGCTGCAGACAAAAATTAAAAAACACGACTACCGTTACAGAAATTAAATTATTGTGTTTATAATTATTTTTATTATGGCTTTTTGGGAAATATTTATGTTTTATATAATTATCCATATAGATATATATATATATATATATATATATATATATATATATATATATATATATATATATATATATATATATATATATATATATATATATATATATATATATATATATATATATATATATATATATATATATATATATATATATATATATATATATATATATATATATATATATATATATTGCCGGAATGTACTCAATCAGATCTTTCATTTGACACTATAAACGATATATTTATGTTAATTTATTAACATTTGGACATTTAGACAACTACTTACTTGATATGTTACCAGTTTAGGTACCCTATGACACTCGGGATAACATAAGAATTCTAATAATTTTACACATTTCTAAATAGGTTCAAGCGTGTAGAAGTTATGGTCGAATTAAGAAACGGAAATCATACATAGATGAACCCTGAACTCATTACACTCCATTTTTGTGGAGCAGTCGAGTAAAAAAAACAAGAACTAGGGGAGCGAAGTATTATTTGATATATATGAATGTTGTGAAATATTTAAATCTGTTCTATCGAGATATACATATATGATCGATTAAGAAATTGATCTCACCAATTTCACAGCTATATAGTATAAACACAATAACCCTGGCGGTATGGCTGCAAGATATTGCCACTTGGCAATAGGCCCACCACATTTTACTCTTTTATGTGTGCAATAAAGCTTTTCAAACGAACAAACAATATTAGTTCAGAATCACTGCAATGGCTTTGAGTGGGTGGACCTCGACTACAATTAATAACGGAAACCTTGATATTGCTGATGTCAATATCAAGGTTGCCGATATCGGCAATATCAATTCACGAGGTTGTGGCCTTGTTGAATAATTTACAATATCATAGTTTCACTGCTCTACATCGCAGTTTAAAACACCCATGGAGCCAATATACAATAGTTTCAATTTCAATTCTTTAAAGTCCTCTTCAGTTGATTGTTCGGCGAACTCCTCGTCTTATCAATTAATATTATTTGTCGCCGAAAGGAAGTCCGTCTGGAAGCAGCAATTGCCTTAAGGGCCCTTGAATCGATCCCGAGAAAAGGCGGCCAGTTGTGACTTATTGGAATGATCATTATCGAATTGATTCTTTCGACATCAATTGGCTGACGAGATGACAGGTCATTAATGACACCCGGCTATGACTTGGCGCCATCGGAATTAATGCATTCGCTAAGTAGGTTATGAAATGCAGTTTATGACGTGAGAATGACAGTCCATTTGGAGATACAACGATACAGCTAAAGACAGACGATACAAATCTAGACCTGTGCGTCCTTTGCCCGTAAAGCCACTCGGGATCGGGTGGCCCACGCGTCGTTTCAAGAGTGGCATGACAACAGGTTAACATCCACCCCCGCTGCTTAGGAGACACTATATTTCCATAGTTTCCACACTCATTCAGTAATTTATCAGAGTACACAACCGATTGGTTGACACTATATGGCCCGATGTACAAAAAATATAAATAAAGTATTTTAAATATAAAAAAAGACTACTATTTTATTTTATTTTTATATTATTTTATTTTTGTTAAAAACATACATCATAAAATAATAACGTATAAGCATAATATACATAACAGTAGTAAAGCCAATGATGTTTTAAATTATTTGCTATATAAGGATTACAAAATATGCTAAACAATACAATACAAAGAAAACCAAAAAGAATTTAAAACTAACAGTTAAAATCGCTATGTGCGAGTGTATAGGTGTTGGTGTGTGTTTGTGTGATGGAGAGCGTGTATGTGTGGGTGTGTGTGTGTGTGTGTGTGTGTTTGTATGGGTGTGCGTGTATGTATGTGTGTGTGTGTGGGTGTGTGTATCTGTAGTGGGAATGTGCTTGTGAGTGCTTGTATGTGCATGCTAATTCAATCCGATCTGACAATCAGCTTTTCACGTACCTCCTTAACAAAGGATCGACAATTTTGATAATTAAATATGTCAATATCGTTAAAGCATACATCGTATGCATGCATAACGCGCGGCAATAACGAATTGGAACCATAGTTAGAGTTGAACCTTGGTACGTTAAAAGTTGAGTGAGCGCGTGCGAGTCGTATGCTCACCCTACTCAGGAGATATGGACTGTCCAACCCAGTATGAACAATTTTATGTAGAAACGACATATCTGATACTACTCGCCGGTCCTCTAATGTCTCTAAGCCATAGCGTTGCAGACCTTCAGCGTACGACAAGCCGTTAAAAATAATCGGAAATTTAGATGACGTAAAATCGTTTTTGAATACGCTCAATCCTCAGTTTGTATGTAGCATACTGCGGAGACCAAATATTAGATACTCTAGTTACGCTATTAGACATTCTAGTTAGGTACTCTATTAGATACTCTAGTTAATCTAGTTACGCTCACATACTCTAGTTACGTAGCTGTTCTTGCTGGCTCATTTCAAACAAAGTTTTAGAATTATGTGATATATTATATACTGTAAAGTTGCCTAGAAAAAAATTAAAATTAAATATTTCAGTTCCTCTTTAGGTTTTCATTCCTGCAATATATATTCATTGCTATTTTGGCTCTTGGTCCTTTTATTCCATGTCTCACATATGTTATGAGTGTATATAATTTTGTAGCAAACATTTGAACTTTATCGTATATTTGTCCGAGTCGAGGTCCACCGGTATAGCGATAAATTTCGCTGCGTTGCGCGGTGGTCGCCGCAACGTTTAATATTCAAATTGTTTCAACAAATTGTGGGTTTTGGCGTAAAGGCGTCTCGCGTTGCACCTCGCTAATTTTGATAAATCGCTCCAGAAGCGGGGGCAATTATTGTTGGTAAACAAGTTTTTTGCTGTACAGAGTCGCGGTTCGCCCATAAATCGTGCGGTCGCCGTCGCCGTTCCGTGCTTAACAACTCACTTAGCGGCTCGGCTCGGCATCTACCTTATGCCTTGCTTCTGCCCGCTTTACCACCTCCAATTAAGCGCGCACCCCGCCTTAAGACACTTCATTTCACACGCTTTAATTGTCTAGCTGTTAGGAGATTACCATTACGTTTCCATACCTATTCTGAAACACGCTGCCTACTTGATTTGTCCGTAACTATTCTTTTATCATATTATCCTGCTGGTGCTGATTCCATTTAATTTACGGCACCTTTTAGAGTTTTATCAATTACTATTAGGTTTGCTATTAAAGTAATCCACATAAAGATATAAAAGGGCCTAGATAGGCCTTTCGCACGCGAAAATGGCCACTTCAAAACTAATACAGATCGCCGCCAGTTCGAACGCTCCTGGCACGCGGAGTTATAAAATGTATGAACGAAGTAGCGCATATTGCACGCTCCCTTGCACTTACGGGTCCTATGGCAAGTGTAGTGAGCAGGTACCTGACGCATTAGTAGTAACATCACTACGCCCGCTACGATCCCACTACGCCATCAACACAGCTTCATGAGCAACAACACGAGATCATCAAAAAACCAGGATAAATCCAATAATGCATCTTCTACATCACCGCCTACTACAGCAACTACCAATAAGTCACCGGTCATCTCTACAATAGCTCTAGAAAAACCTTAAACATCGCCACAAGCCTTATTACCAAATTCATAAATGACAGTGTGGAAAAACGAACTAAATCCGAAAAAAATAGGTGCAATATTGAGTACAAATTTAACAATGACAACCATTGCTGTGTTGGCGATTAATTAATTTATTTTATTTTATCTGCATCCAAACTTTTCTCTGGTCGTAACGGTCTCCGTTCCATCGGGTTCAGAAGAGGGAGGAAGAGAGAGTGCACCCGTGGTCGCGCGCCCACCTGTGCACTATAATATAGCCTGCACACTTGACTGCTTGCGAACAATGGACTCTGAGAAGACTAAAGAAGTCACTAGAATCTACAATGCAGTCGCTATGGCCGAACACGGCTAGAAGGATATATATACGCCCGCCATAATGCCCGTAAGTGCAAGGGATGCACTGCTACTCTGTTCCCTCGTTTTATAACTCCGCGTGCCACGAGCGTTCGAATATTGCCGTTCTATTCACTCATACTGTTCAGTGTTCTGCTATCCATGTATATACACATATATTTTCATTGGACATTTAGACAACTACTTACTAGATATTTAGACAGTAAAGGTAGCCTACGGCACTTGGGATGACATAGCGATTCTAACGATACTACACCCTTCTAAATCGGTTTAAGCGTTTAGAAGTTATGGTGCAATAAATAAACGGAAAACATACATAGATGAACCCTGAACACTTTACACTCCTTTTCTGTTGGGCAGTGGTGTATATTTTTTAAATAAGGAAATAGTTTAAAAGGAAAATGGTAAAATTTAAACCAGGTTATAATTAAAATATAATATTCACCAAAATATACGTAAAAATATATTTACATATATTCTCATACAAAATTTAAATTTAAAAATAAAACATGACAGGAAACAAATCTAGATATCATCATGTGAACGAAATTAAAGAGAAATACGCTTTTTAAACCTTATCCAAGCCCAACATAGTCAATGCCCTTTCTTGCAGCTTTTGTTTGAAGACGAAATATCCTTACATGGTAATTTCCGCCATTTAATTCAACATAACTTGTGTTTCTTTGCCCTCTCCCCTAGTTACGTGATAACCGCACATTTCTCTTGTTGTAAGGTTATACGTATAACCGGTGGTGTCAAATAGCGTGTTGGCGGCGCAAGAATCGAACCCGGGGCCCTGTGTTGACCGCGACACGAAAGCTCACTCGTCCGCCAATCGACTCCCAGCGCGCATACACCTGTGAGGAAAAACATAGATAAGCCCATCCATACCAAAGGGCGCCCATGCAAAATCGTAACAAAGGTATTAAAAACTTATAAACTTATAAACTTCAAATAGATCATGTATTGCGCCACTATTAAGATTCTTTGTCCTCAGGTCTGCCCCTGAAAGTGGTGAGAGGCTGGAAAGGAGGAGAGGGGAAGGGGGTTGTAAGTCCCTCCTATATTAGGCGCCGCAAGCAAAATGTTTATACCGAAGTTCTTCCACGCCTAAACTGGACAACGAATATTGTTGAGTTTAGGTGTAGAAGAGGCGTTTCAACGAATATTGTTTCAATGAAGAACTGTATTTTCTAACAAACGTGTATTTTAGCGCGAACAAATTGTTTTTAATGATTGTTTTATAGCCAGTCGTGTTTTTTAATTCTTCAAATGATTGTTCTTGTTCATGTTCGCTAATACACATCGGCAAGATGCAAACAAATGACTCTAATAAAAAAAAACAAACAAAAGAAAAACAGTTTTTGTTGTTTAATACATAATAATGTTATGCATTGCTTGCTTTTCTCCTTGCTGTTTCTCATGCATTGCTAATTAAACGTTTTCGGAACATTGGGATAAGAAATAAAGCTCTTTGTTGGTTTAAGGATTACCTATTCAATCGTGAGCAATCCGTTAGTATTCAAAATAGCGGTCAGAGCGCAAAATTGAATTCAGTATATGGAGTTCCCCAAGGTTTATTATTGTATTAATAATATAAAAAATAACTGTAGCATTATTTCATATGCAGATGATACCGCTATTATTTATGAAGCTCGAACATGAACTAATTGTTTTTCTTTGGCTGAGAAGGGTTTAACGGAGATTAAGTGGTGGCTTGATAATAGTTTGCTGTCTCTTAATATCTCCAAAACGAAATATGTTCCATTTAGTATTAATTCCTTAGGCAAACCTGACCCGGAACTCGGAATACAAATACACAATGTTAAGTGCGATTATATCAAAAAATCAATAATATGCGGATGTTATTCTATTTATCGCGCTGAAAGTGTAAAATATCTCGGAGTGCAAATAGATTGTCATCTAAGATGGGATACACACATTAATATGATAACCAATAAAACCAGAAAGCTAGCATATATTTTTAGGGGGTCTTAGATCAATTTTAGACAGTAAAACGTTAAAAACTGTATATTTTGCTCTTGCTCAGTCAATATGGATGTATGGAATTCATTCTTGGGGTGGAAGTTCCTGGACACTCATCGATAAGCTGTTGAGGGCACAAAAACTTATTTTAAAAATTATGTATCATCGGCCGTTGAGATTCCCACCGGAATCGCTATACAGCAAAGCATCCGTCCTCAATATTAGGCAGCTTTATATAAAAAGTATCATCATCCATTTTCACAAAAATCTCAACAAACATGTGACCAGAACATCCTATCACAACACCAGGTCATCAAAAGTTGATCAATACCTTGTCCCTAAAACGAGAACTGCATTTGCGCAGCGGCATTATCTTTTTATAGCTCCTCGAGCCTGCAATTTAGTTGAAAAACGTAATAAAGCTTTAAAAAGCAACATTATTTTAAAGAAAGAAATTCATACTTGGCTTCTAAATATGGGCATAGAGAGGGTACAAAAGCTCTTTTTCCATTTTGAAGAATAAGAAATTGTGAAGTATTAGACTCCTATTTCTATTTTTATTTTTGTACACATTTTAATTAACGTGAGTGAGTTAGAAGTGCACTCACAATTTGTAATCTCAATAAACGTGTCTGAGTATGTATGTATGAGTGTGTATATATCTATTTCCAAAATTTCTGGTATACAAAGTAATAAAATTTAATTTAATTTCCTGTAATATAAATTATATATCCAATAGTAATATAAACTTTATTTAATCTCTTGTAAAATAATGTAATTCAACCAAAGTACATGTTTACATAATTTTTAGGTTAATTTATACTTAGAAAACTACTTTTATAGGAAACAAATATCCGCATGATTAATTGCATATTCGATATAATAACGCCAGTTATGAACCCCTGAAAAACGTCAATCTGTAAAGACTTCGGGTCGGATACGTAATTATTTGCCTACCTTCATTATGCTGGGCTTACAATAATAAAAACGAAGTTCGTAGGAATGCGCACGGCAGCCGTCTGAACGGCAAAATGGCGGTATCGCATTATGTTTGATATGATCGGCGGTTAAAATTATTAGGTAATATATATAAAATTTAATTTGTTATTTTTACTGACACAACCGTGGCACTCCAATAAGACTCAGGAAGTGGGCTCGCCTTATCACAGGAGTGCCTAGCAAGGCGGGCTCGGTTTCACTTTACTTGGTACATTAGGAATAATTTTATGCACTTTAACATATAATTTATGCACAATTTGGCCTGGGCACAGACAGATGTATGACTAAATTTAGAAGCATATAGGTAGCGGTATTTTCTGAATTGTACATTATATTTCTTTTATGTTATTGCGTTTGAATGTTTATGTAACGAATAAAATAAATAAATAACAGATGTATTAACTACGACTGCAAGTATTTATTTGTATTTGGTCCCAAAGAGTTTATAACTCGATTTTTCTGAACTCCCTTTATAGTGGTGATTTTGTAATAAAAATATATTACCTAATTTTATTTCATGTATTATATGTAAATTATAATGTTTTTTACAGATTTTACCACCTCACTAGACATATATTGTCTATGGTAGGTAGGTGCCATAATATAATATAATTTAATGTTTTATGTCATATTGGATTATCTTTCTTTTTATTTCATCAGTTAGTACTCGTTTGCAATGACAGTACACTGGTAGATGCTTATCTGCAAAAGGAATTACAGGACGATACTTTTTCTCTGCAATTTCATTAACTCGTTAATATTTACATTGGCATACTTTGTGGCGTAGTTGACTTTTTTGATATGTTTACTTCTACTACTTTTTATTTTATATATCTTTTGTAATTTATATGCAATAAATTAATTTTATATTGTATTAACTTTACGTTGTAAATAATTTTGCCAATATGTATAAGCATGAAGAAGAGTTTCTTTGGAAGAATATATACCGATAACGAAACAAAAATATACTTTTATAGCTACGTATTTTTAGGAAGTCAGACTATTGGGTACCAAAATGTCATACGGTTTGATGTTCTTGCGACTAAAACAAAATGATTAAAAAGCAAGGTTATACCTACATCTCTTGAGAATGGAATTACCAACAATTTCAAAAACTTTATATTGATCGTTATTCCTCTCGTCCCTTCAAATGTAATAAGAGTATTAATATGTAACATATTTTTTTGTACATTTACATTTCTTTTGTCTAATATTTTATCTTTTTACACGACTGCCCAAGAAAACGGAGTGTAACGTGTTCAGGGTTTATGTATGTTTTCAGTTTCTTTATTTCACAGTAACTTCTAAACGCTTGAACCGATTTAGAAGTGTGTCGTATTGTTAGAATCGCTGTCATCCCGAGCACAGTATGATTAGATAATAATGTGTCCAGAGTGTCATAGGGTACCTTAACTGTTCAAATATCAAGTAAGTAGTTGTCTAAATGTTCAAATGCCAATAAATTAAAATAAATATATCAAAATTAGTGTCAAATGAAAGTTCAGATTGAGTACATTCTGGAAATATTCATTTTTTATATGGATCATAAAAAAGTTTGGTTTCATAAAAAAAATGTAATAAAAAATATTTTAACTACAGTACTGCACTGTTTGTAACGACAGTCGTGTTTTTTATTCCTTTTAATATATTTACTTGGTGAGAGTTTGAAAATGACTAAAAAATAACAGCTCTCCAACTTAAATCCATATTAAAAATAAGCACATTTTTCTGGCCATTATCAGTAATGGTCATGTCATTGACTATTCAAGCATCTCTGTAATAAATATCACATGGGCAAAATATTATAAGATCAATGGCTGATTGAGTTTTTTCGTGAACTTATACCGAATTAGTTTTTGCAAGCGAATCGTACCAATACGTTAGAGCGGAATATGACATTAATAGTTGTTACTTTTCCAGCATAGAATTACCAATCAAATATAAAGCGACTTAATCTATTGACCGGACGAAATGTTTCAACTAAAATGGTTGTATGTTCAGCAGGTAGTTTTTGTGGGGGAATAGATACGATAGTTTATTATATACATTCCTCTCTAATGTTAGGTTTACACGGGCTTAGTACTTGTCACTTAGTAGTACTTGTGGCTAACCTGCTCAGTGATGGTGAGAAGTAACAGTTTAGAAGTACACGTTGATATCAGCAGAAATTATTAGTGGCACGACATCGGGTCGAGATGGAACGCCATCACCGCCCTATTTTTCATAGGATTTTAATTCCTGGATAAATTTTATAGTCGTTTCGGAATTCTACCTTTGTGCCGTCATAATTACAAAATAAACTTAGCAAATGTCGCGTAAACAGAGACAAATGTGTGTTCATTTGCCGTTTTTTACTTGCCACTAAGACTAGTCACTTGTCGCTAATGCACTTGTCGCTTAGTAAATAGGTTCGGCTCCCATTTTCTTGCTCTGGCAAGTAGTAATACTAACTACTAACATGCTGAATCAGCATGTTTACACGCAAGGTATTAGTGAAAATAAAAAGTACTAAGCATTTGCTACTAAGCCCGTGTAAACATAGCATAACGCACTGCTCTGTCTCGTCCGCGTGGACTATTTTAAGATATTAGTTCACGAAGAAACGCAATAGAGCCCCATATATAACATCCATAAGTGTTTTAATAAATAAATAAATGCACCATAAGTCGACCACAGTTCAGCACTTCTCTTCTGAGAGTGCAAATATTGCACCTCTTTTACCACCGGGCGGTATTTTAATATAAGCGACCGTCTCGGCTTTGTGGCCGGCGAGCCGCAGGCGCGCGGGCGCATGCCACTAACGCGGGTAGATCGATATCAATCTCATTACACGACTTATTATGCAGCCCGACAAAAAGCGAACTTGATAACAAAGATGGTGGATCCCCCGCCGGCGCGGTCACGCCATTAACAAGTGTAGGATTTGAGAAAACGAAACTGAATAAACCATGCATGTCTTCGAAATTCAGTAGAGCCAGTGGTCTAACTTAAAAAAATGGAACAGGGACAAACAAAACCCCTAATTCCCTACGTTCATTAATGCATATTGAAAGTAATTTCGGAATACCTGGCTACATTACATATTTATATTTTATTTTATTTTTTAATTTCAAACCAGTTAATAGGAATTCCTACACTTGGTTATGTCAAAAACTAATAAATATAACAAGTATAATATTAAAATATATACCTATTAAGGTATAAGCATTGATTTTATAGTGTACAATGGTATAAGGTATGAACGTCGGTATTGCAAGGTATGAACGTTGAACATCCAAGCGCAGAAACAACATTTTCCAATATTTTCAATCAAAATTCTTACATAATTTCGTAGAATTTTCATGTGGACAATAGAACTAAATAATCAAACAAATATTGAATAATTTCACAAATTATCATACGGCAAGATATTCTAAAGAAAAAACACAAATACAAACAAATCAGTAATGCGCCCACCCTGTGAGCATGCCTATGACTATTGCGACATATGTATTACACAGACGAAACGGCACACAGTTGGAATTCAAAAATGCAATCACCCAAAGGTACACTAACCCAAAACGGTCGTCGAGACGAGCGGGTGTGCGGTGCCCGATTCATCAAAGCCGCCCGCTTTCAACCCTCGCTGCGAGTTGCGGGTCGAAACGGCCGCCGGCGGCGATCTCTGTAATGCCCCTCGCTTTGTGCCGCGAATTATTTTGGTTAGTTGATCGCCATGATGACAAAATTTGTGTAACATTAGTCCGTCTCTGTGTAGTCGAGTTACGCTGGCATAATAGACCCTGCCGAGGAAACGGCAGGGTTGAACAATATTATTTTGATTGTACATTTTTAAAAAAAACTTGCATTTTAAAAAACACGGTTGACCACGTTTTCGATTTACACGTATATGCCATATGGTTGAGTTTTTGGTAGGAAATCAAAGTTTTTAATTTTAAAGATAAGAAAGTATATATTATTAATGTTTAAAAAATGATTGATATAGGGTCCTTCCTATGTAATTACTGTTATTTCGCACTGGCCGCTTGTAACTTATATAACTTGGGTTTCAGTTGGAATTTCAAATAATAATAAATTTTATTTCCAGGCGAGGTTAATCTTTTTTAAGAATCATCTGTTTATTTATCTTTCCGTCTTTTGTTTTTGCTCAAATATTTTCGTTTGTGCAACCATGGTAATGTTGAAAATTTGCAATATTTTCAAATATGAGATCCTGTGCCGGTGTTTTCTACTACAGCTTCTTGCAGTCTGGTTATACGGTTATCGTAAATAGGTACTATTAAGAACTACAAACAATGATTGAGAAGCTTGTGATTAAATAACCGATCCTGGCAATTGGTCATCGCCATTGCTTCTGCATGACAACGTATAACCACAGATTTCACTGCAAACAGTCGCAAAGTTGCAGGAGTTGGGGGGCTGGAGACTCTTAGTCACCCATCGTACTAGCCAGACCTTGCTCCAGAGTTTAGATAACTTTTACAAGGGAAAAATATACTTTGAAGAGTCGGTGAAAATTGCCTTTAAAACATTATTTGGTTCCTGTCCACGAGAGTTTTACAGCAGAGGCATTAAGCAACTCCCATTAAAATGACAAATCTGCATAGGAGTCAATATTTCTATTAATTTAATATATATTTTTCAAGCAAATTTTTTGGCCCAAAATTTCTTTTATAGAACAACAACTTCATAGATAAGGACCCAATACATAGTACACTATACTTCCCAAATTTCGTATTGATGAAGCGACCTACAATGCATCGCTGTTCTAGGTACTGCCTATAATAAGATGATCAAAATTATAATAAAAAACGATATAATCATATGAAATCGAAGACTATCGCGGTTGTTTGTCTATATAAATAGGATAAAAACAAATGTATCGCATGAAGTTTGTAGCACCCGACTTTTCGGCGATATTGCAACCGCCGTTGTCCAGTGTAAAGTACTGTTAATCGTTATCTGAGGGTATGCGGCATACTGTTGCTGTTATTTCGCAGATTATAACGGTTGTGAGGAAGCTGGTTTGGCACGGCCGAATTTTGAAATCCGCTGTGCTTACAACACTCACTGTATCTTGTGTTTTATCCTTGCGTTCGGCTATGGGAAATAAGAATATTTTAAAAATATTTTAAGAACCTTCTACGTACAACCCTCTTCTTAAACTGCTGAAAACCCATCGCCGAGCGCAAGGACAACAAAAGATATATATGTGACGTGTGCACAACGAATTTTTAAAAATCGCGCACGCCAAACAAGCTGCCTAAGCATATACGAAACAACAGTTTGCCGCCTACCCGCAGATTAGCTCCCTGCCTTGGATCAAGTCCTGGCATACTTGACGGCAGCAGTACACTTAGTCTAATGCTCATATGAACCGTGTTATTTTTTTTAATATGAATAAATATATTAAATATAAATGGATATGTATATTATTAAGATAAATATGCTTTGTAAATCAATTTATAAAAAAATGAAAGCCAAAATAATGGAACTCTAGGAGTGTGTAAGAATTGTATGATATCGATATTGATACGATCGTGAAAGAATTTGCGTGTTGCTTTTGTCAGTCTAGCCCTTTTATGTCCATTACTATCTACTAAAATTTGTATCTAAAATATTGTAAAATCTCGTCGACATAGCCCTGACACCGTCTGTAAGGACATAGTTGTTGGCGGTATTAGTGCGTTAGACGGCGCTGCCAACTATCCTCGCTCAAGGCGAGGATAGCAGCGAGTCGAGCCAAACCGCACTTATTAGGTTTGTCGGCAGCGCGCTCGTCGCTCGATCCGGCCGCCACTCTTCCGGCAGCCATTTTCAGACATTAAATAGATGGCTGTATAATAGCATCAAGGAGTTGCGCACTAATCATATTTTCATCCCGAGAAGCGGCGGACATTGCTCGCCTTTCAGCGCAACCACTCTACTGTGATTATATGTGATTGTTATTTTAATTAATTACACTAGCAAACATTTTTTTTTCTGTAAAATTGATGGAAATATATCATCTTTATGTTTTCAAGGGTGCTGAACAGGGAAATGATAAAGAAAATGCAAGTTTAGCTCTTTTTTTTTAGTTATTGAAGCTTTTCCAAATTGCTCTTCAAAGCCTACGCATTGTATTTTGTTGATAGCGATTCCCTGATAAGCTTCCAGCTATAATCCGCAATATTGATTCACTCCACTTCCCCTGGTGTCTTTCTTCGATGTCCGAAATTTCTTGGTGGAAATGTTCGCTATTATATTCGGTAATAGAACTACAGTTTTTCGTGGGAGAATAAGTGTGAATGTAAGAAGTGTAACATTAAAAACATATTAAACCCTAGTCTATCGTAACACTGCAGAAGATTTTCCATAATATCCTTATGGTTTTCAGCCTTAAGGAAGTTTTTGGACACTTGAACAAACTACAGCTATTCGGGTATTTTCATGATCGTTTACGTGATCAGTGTGGTCGATTTAGTACAGAACAACTGACTTTGTTCTGTTATATTTTCACTGTTGGCTAGGGTTATGAAAGACGAAAAGCATTTTGTTTAGAAATTAAGAATTCCTATTCAATTACAGGATATTTGGCGGCCATTAATACATAATTATCTTTTTCTTTACAGGTAATATATACGAGCAAATGAGGCAACAATCTGAGCAGACAGCTTTCTCAAGCATCCTCGATATGAAGTGTTGACTTCAAGCTAGTTGTCCAAATTTTACAGCAACTTCGTGAGTATCTCGGAAGCTTTATATATGTATGTATGTTTATGTGAAAACTAATTTTTAGCCGGTTAAGCTCTGTTAAATCTGAAAAATCAAAATAGATTCCGGCCTAGATAAAACTCGTAGAATATGTAGCTTTAATTGTTTTAAAGGAGCTTGTTATAAGTATATGATTGTCTAAATAACAGACAAGCTGAAAAAAAAACGAATAAAATAAACAATATTATTGGTTTTCCACAGAATTTACAATTTTACATGGCCCTTACATGTTTTTTTTACTTTGCTCTTTATATGTAGTGTGTACAGTGTGTGATTTAAAGAACACGCATATGCATCTAAAGTAACATAACTATTTCCTTCATGTTTTTTGTTGTTAAATTAAACTTTTCTAAAAATGTAATATTTTAAAACATTTTAATTACTTGAAGCCAATATCCCCTATATAAAAACAAGTCAAATTGGAATGCTACTTTAGAGGTACAAACTCCAGCTTTACATCAATATTCCAACGTTTCACATTTTGTTTCGCAATGACATATTTCTTAACCTTGTACGTACTACGTCGCGACAATGACTGAAAAGGCGATATCCTCCATGGTTTTGTAGTCATTTCTTAGTTTGTACAGTTATTAAAATATTGTGGAAATCTTCTTTTCACTGTCAAAGTACGGAATCTGTATCTTCACACGATCCAATACAGATGAAACTCAAAAAACTGAGCGGATCAAGTGCATTCTTATCATACGTCAAGAGCGTGGCTGATCGAATAAGTAAAATTCTAAACAAATTGTATATAAAAATGATCATCAAACCGATCCAAAATATAGCTCGATCTCTGAGGCCTGAAATAAAAAAAATCCACTGCAAACACAGGGTGTGCATAAAATTAAATGCAGCAGTGGGTAAGCCTACGCTGAACAAACGAAACGGCAAGCTCGACTGATGGAACACATAAAAGCTGTTTAAATCGCTCAGCGAAATAAATCGGCGATCTACGAACTGGATCATACTGGATAACGGAACTAACCACTGGGTGCAGTCTCGAAACTGCACAATTTTTATTTTAAAAAAACTATTGGCGAGAGCTTGATTGGACTCTATGCGAAAAGCACTCGAATTTTCACGACGTAACACACGCAATAAGAATAACATCGTGATTCCAAAAATCCGGCTGGGTTTATAACAGAAATCTTTTCTATAATTGGGCTTTAAATTTTTCAATCTGCTACCAACAGAAATTAAAAAACTCAAAGAGGTGGCATTCAAAAAGTGCATAAAAAGAAACCTAGCCAACCATGCTCTCTATAACTTAGATGAATTTAACAAGGTTGTTGTTGAGTTTAAAATGTAATTATATAAATGTAATCTATTCGTTTATTGCTGAATAAACTTTTTTTTTATAAATAATTTTGTGATATTATGATATGGATTATTTCTATATCTTTTAAAGTATTTTATTTAAATTTCCATTTAGAGTAATTTCGTTTTATATTTTGTTTATCTTAGTAGTACCTACTCTGGTGCTGATTATTCTTGAAATACCTATTGATTATTATTTTTTTAAATATTCCCTATTATTGTATTTTTTTTGTTATTTGTGTTTTCTTATTATTATTGAACCATACGTACCTTTATATAAAGTATATGTACATGTAATGAAGATATTAATAATTGTACGACAATGAAAATTGACGCATTCCACAGTTTGTACTTTTTGGAATTAATAAACTATGACTATGACTATGTTGTCACGAGTGCTCGAGGTAATCTGGCTCGGGACAAAGTTGATAATCCTAGCATGCTAGCGAAGGTTTGTCCCTTTGTTCCGGATAATTATAATCGAGCTCGGTCACATACTCTATTTGCGGAGCTGCACTCGCGCACCAATCTGTTTGCTTGCAGCACATAAATGCGCTATATTCGACAGCATCAGACCTGGATATTTTTTATGGACATTGCGCTACTTGTATATGTCAGAGTAAAATCGATTCTTTTAATTCTTTTCCATATTACGCTTTCTTATATTATTACGCTTTCTTATATTATTACGCTTTCTTATTCTATTTTTTACTTCTCAAATGTAACATAATAATATACAAAGATGTATTACAGCTAGTTACGAAAACCACTATAACTTTTTTTTATATTAAGCCTACCTTAGTACAGGCGAGGCCTAGTTAGGATGGCTTTGAATTTTAAAAATACATGTAATATTATAGATAAATAAAGAAATTTGAATTTGAATTTGAATTTGATATTCTGTTATTCTGTTATTCTATTAATTACCTTCCGATTCTTAATTCTTGCCCTTGCATATGAGTCGTATAGAATCAAAGTCGGATATCTGATTAGTGGGTGAATAATAGCAATTTAAATAAAACGCTTAAAAGGCTGAGTTTGGTACCTAGATAAGTTATTTGTTATGTAATTGAATCTGTAATCATTAAGGAATCTATAATAAAAATATAAAACTCAAAAAGGTTGAAACTATAGCAATTTCTAGCATTTGTTTTTTGCATATAGCCAGATTTGATACTGAGCTTTGCAGATAGCTGTTTTTGATACCAAGCTTTGGTAAGATAGCCACCTTTGATTCCAAACAAATGCAGATAGCCACGTTTGATTCTAATCAAAATAAGGTAGTAAGAGGGTTGTCAGAAATACACAAAATTGAATTGAATTTTCTTATTTTAATAAATAAAAAATTAGGCTTACAATTAAAATTAAAAAAAAAAACAAATTAAAATTAACTCGACCATAAGCTGGTCGGACTAGTATTACTACTACGAGGGGGGATGTCAATGTTCATATATTTTATATGCGAAGATCGCGGGCTTCATCTAAAGGTTCTTAGCAATATTCACGTGCGTTTTCTTCAGGGGGACCAGCTAGTGTCTCCTGTGACGTTAGTAGATTTTTGTAAAACTCTAAACATTGTAAATCCATCCACTCGGGACCAAAGTGCTTTTCAAGCAATTTTTTCACGTCTTGCAGTTTATTTTTGTTGACAGGTACACCACTGGGCAAAGTTTGCGGTTCAATCATTTGAATGTTTTTTCCTTTTTGGCACACGTTCACTGCCTGCGCAACATCACTTTTATAAAAAAGTTCGCCTCGAATTAGGACG
Organism: Micropterix aruncella; assembly: GCA_944548615.1. NCBI lineage: Eukaryota > Metazoa > Arthropoda > Insecta > Lepidoptera > Micropterigidae > Micropterix > Micropterix aruncella. Next base: position 22,379,840 of record OX155957.1, read on the forward strand.
TTTCCATGTTTTTTGGATCGTGTTAGAATGAATCTCTTGCACTCTTTAAACTTCATAGGCCATGAAGTTGTCTGTTTGACAACATTTTTAACAGAACCTCTCCAGTCTTTAACGGGACACTCTGTACCTAATTCCACCAATGTCGCCGTTTCCGCGATAATGTCTTTGATCTCGCTAGGGTGTAAAATTACTTCCTTCTTTTTTAATTTTCTCTCAATCACTCCGAACACACGATCTGCAGGCATAAATGAATGTCCAGTTACGGGAAACACAATTTCAATTTTTTTAATTGATTCATTTTTCAGAAGCCATTCGCAGCAGGCACCCACAACAATACAATTCTTATTTTGGCCGCCGCATCCATCGGCAACCAATCGGATAGTATCAACATTAGTTTTGTCCGTTTCGGTAAGACGGTGGTATACAGCGGATGCAACAAGATTCGAATCTTTGTTATGTTCGTTTTCAGTACATACGTATGCAAAAATACGTTCTTCTGTAAATGGAAGTCTAGAAGATCCCTCCACCATTGTGAGATTGTAGAGATATAATTGCCGACTGTAATAAGTTATCTGGTCAGGTAATTTTGGGAGGGGAAGATTCTTCTGACAATCAAATGAGATGATTTTTAATCCATCCACTTCATCACGCAACATATCGAAAAACGATTTAGCTCTCAACGTATGGACTTTTTTCGTAGTTATCAATACATTCTTTTTGGTAGGATCACTTTCGTTTTTTATTTTCTCTTGTAGCTCCAAGCACATAGAACAGGCATCTGTTTTAGGTGATCCGAAGCCAATATTATAAAGTTTATTAAAAATGTTACGAAAGTATGACTTCTTGACATTTGGATTTGAAAATTCGCTGTCTTTGTACATATTGTACAACTTGTTGATGTCGAGGTCTGATGGCAGATATTTCCTTTCTGCGAATTTGCTTTTCCTGCAGTGATGTGACTCGACACATTTTAGTTTCTGAATGAAGTTGTGGATGGACTCTTTCTGTGCAGCATATATGTGTTCTTTGTGGTTGCCACCACGTTTTTCAGTGGGAAATTCCGCGGTGTAATATAATCTATTCATGACATATGCTACTCTGTGTTTCGTTATGCCAAATATCGATAAAAAGAATTCTTTACATATGGGAATTTTTTTTCCTTGGTCGACAATGACAGCATATTTTGTTGCAGTTTGCCTTTGGCCTTTAAACCCAGGCCTGTGCTTTACTGGCCTAACTGTACAAAACTTCAAAATAAGCCCATCTTGCTCCATTTTTTCTCGGTGGGCATAAAATTTAGTATGCAATTGCATTATTTGAGCCATTGTCAATTTGGCACATTGAAGCGCTTTAGTTGAATGTTCACAGACTCTTTCTGGTAGTGATTTTGCTGAATACCTTAAATATATAAAAAAAACAATACACTGAACTTGAATGAAAAAATATCAGAAGTGCCAACCCTGGCTACGGTACTAACCTCACTCTCTTCGCCACATTTCGTTTCCAGGTTGAGGGATCCCTCTGACGTTTTCGTGAATGCCCATTAGCCACCGTTGTGGGGTTACACTCCATGACTGCGTTTTCAGTGAATTATTAGAACTGCATACGCTTAATCTCCAATAAATCAATAAAGATCACTCGACGTAATGTATGGAAACTGCCGCATCCGCCATTACAATGCATCGAAAATGCTCGCCTGTGATTGGTCGTCCGGCAAAGAAGGCCATGTTTGTTTCTCACCGTTCACAGATAGTCGGATTTGAAAGTAAACCACGATTTGTAATTGGATTTTCTATGAAATATATCTATTTTTGAAACTAACTTAATTTATACACTAAAAGTATTCAAAATTTCCTATGTTGCCACATACATAACTTTATTTTGACTAAATTGACAGTTATCCGCCTTTGATTCTATACGACTCATATTTAATGCTTATTTAAAACATGTTGTGTATGTACTTTTTAATGTTTATATTCCAGCTGAACGGATTGGTCTTAACTGTAATGTTGATTTGTGTGTGAAATGAAAATAAATAAATAAATAAACAAATAAAGGATGCGCGCAATATGTTTACAGTCGATGCTCGTTTCTACGTTTTGTTGCGGTTGTGTTCAAGCGAGCAAGCAATGTGACGCGACCTATACGCACTCGCTTAGGAGATTTCTCTCGCGAGACGCTGGGCGACGGGCGGGATGACGAATAAATAAATGAGGCTGAAACGCGGAAACTCAGAGACGCATGTTTTTCACAAACAAAGCGAGGTCGCCCTTTGTGACTGAATCGTTTTACGTTAACATGTCTCTGCCGTTGCGGCGAACTACGAGGCGGACACGCGCGCCTCAGGCAAACAGTACATAGCCCCTGCAACATATACTGCGCCTCATAGAAGTTGAAAGAAAGAATAAACGACAGAGAGTGATGGGATTTTCGACGTCAAAACTTCTTTAAGATGAGGAAATGGCTAGGTAATCGCGCTCAAATAAGAGACAGTTTCTGTCGAATTAATTTCTAACCAATAATTCTGCTACATGAGTATAACTTGACAGGGATGGTTAAATGGCTATTAGGAAAGGAAAATACGAATTTGGACAGAATGCTGGCACTGCAGGAGACTAAGTGAAGATATATCGTTTGTTTCATCAATTTCGGAACAAATAGAAAGATTTTGATTCACAATATTTTGGAAGTCAAGGAGACTTGAAAGGCAAACTTGCCGAACTAGGACTCATCAATGATCTATGCTGCATATGCGAAACGTGACATGAAATTGCAGAACAGGTGATCTGGATGATTACACGATTTGTATGAATGATAATACGATTATTTAACATTATCTGTAAGAATAGTAGTAGTAGTAGCAAACGGAGTGGGGGGCTTGTATCCAGCCCTTGACGTCACCTGGATCTATAAGATATTTTGTAACTACCCACTTTGTGGTCAGGTCAGTGCTATGCTAGTAGCCCGGTACTGCTTTCTAATCCATACAGATCAATTATCTTCAAGAGTTGGGCAGATCGCTGAATACGAGAAAGCGTCGTCCCAGTAAACTGTCAGGTTCTTCGCCACATATTCGGCAGTCTTTGCTCTCGGTCAAGCCAAGGTTGAATGGATGTGCTCTTAGGGGCGTGAGTCCGTTGAGGAGACCGATAGTGGTTCTAAGGTTCTTCTTGCTCATGTCAAGTAGGGCTTTGGTTTTCTTCGGAAGTGGTTTCTCCATCATGCCCTTTGCCTGGCGACCTCCTTGGCTCTGTTTCCGGGATACCCGAGATTATAAATCTATAAAAAATTACATATTTTTGTAGTAAAATCCACTAGTATCGCATAGATTGGTAAGGAATATGTCATAATAATATTCGCTTTAACATTTTCACAAATTGTAATTACTAGTTTAGAAATGTAATACAGAAATAAAGCATTACAATGATATTGGTTCATGGTTTTCTCATAAAAAACGACTATTATTCAGGCATGGGAATACTATTAAAGCTTATTATTAAGCGATTATGGCAGTAGCGCCGAAATTAAAGTATGGTTGGATAGCTTTTATGACTACGAATATATTTACACCATCTATCCATTAGGTTTTCCCACCATTAAGTCGCGACTACGAAGATATCAACATCATCCTGTCTCCAAGAACTTTTCGAACCATTAAGTTCCTACGGTCTCGTACTACGGTCAGCCTCTGATGATCTATTCAAAATAATCTGTCAAAATAGTGATATCTACTTCTACTCTTTCTGTGTCCATGGTGCAAGAATCTGGAACGATCAATAGCACATATATGAAACTCGCCTCCTTTACAACCATTCAAGACACCTCAAAAATTACTTATTTACTAAAACGTAACCAGCTATTCCTATTTCGGGTATTCGTCCACAATTTCCTCATTGCGGGTATTCTTAGTTTTAAATAGAGGAGTATGTGTTTTATGTAGACTAACTTAATCAATTTAATTTCCTCAACGCGCGCATGTACCACGGCACTGTGATTAGGTTAGTTGTAAGATATTGCTATGTGGTAATATGCTCGCCTTCTGTGCTTTCTTTTTTAAATGAAAACGAAGTGTTTGTTATTAATATTTTTATTTTTATTATGTAAATTTTTTCTAGATGCTTTTTTTTCAATATATAGTCTCTAGGTTTGAGAAAAGGTGAATGGTTCAATGCATACCACGCAATTTATCAATCCTTGTAGCAGCCAAAGCTAAAACTTCAAACTTAGTAACTAAATTCTTTCGGTTATCCAATTGATATGATTCAGACTACACCGCTCTCCGCGTAACCCAGACGAGACACACAATATGTGCCGACGTTTGAATAGATGTAATGTTTCATTTTGATGAGCGGTTGATGTGATTGCGGTATTATTTTTTCCTTAGAAATTATATCCCCCCATGTCATGGATGATAATAGATTGATTCGTGTACGCCGTCCGACTCTGGGCCTACTTTCGTTGTGTAATTTTCTGCGGACAGTTTTGATTGAGGAAGTTAGAGAGTATATTTCGTCGTCCGTTGCCGGTCCATCTCTTGTCTCAACAGATGCTGTTTCTCACGGCGATCATCGATTTTTTCCAGGTGGAGGATGCTTTGAAATACTGTAATCGTCATACATAAATAAATATTTTTTTTGGCAATTTGATAGTTTATTAGGTATGTATGCGAAAACTGGCTTGAAAAACTGATGACAATATTGTGCACCGACAAGCAAGAAAAGCAAAATTCTTCACTCACAGCTAACTTTAAACTGTTAAGGTGTTTGAATTGAAGTATGCCCCAAATATTATAATAATAATGAATACTTTCGCGTATAGGCTCAAATCAGATGATGTTTTAATAACCCTGTTGATGTTCCAAGTACACTCGAATATTATAGAACGTTAAATCATCCTTACTTCCATATTGGGATTCGAATATCATATTTACTTCCATATTGGGTTTCGAACTTAGTATCCATAAGGATAATGCACCGTTGAGACCGATTGTGAGCCAAATCGACAGCCCCACATATCCTCTGTCAAAACACTTGGCTGGTGTCTTCCAACCGCTTACGGGCAAAACGACGTCTTACGTGAAAGACTCGCGACATTTCGTAAGCATTATTAGAAGCTTAAAACTGGCCGAAGACGAAATAATGGTGAGCTTTGACGTCGAATCTTTATTTACGAATTTGCCCATTTCGGAGTGTCTTACGGTGGTGAGAGATAAACTAAGGTCTGAGGACCTCCCTATTAGCTACGCCGACATGCTTCAACATTGCCTGACATCCTGCTACTTTTTATGGAACGGCGATTATTACAAACAAATCGAGGGAGTAGCAATGGGATGCCCCGTATCGCCGATAGTTAGTGACCTATATATGGAATATTTTGAGGAATTAGCCATAAAAACCTCCAAAATTAAACCCATTCTCTGGCTTCGCTACGTGGATGATACCTTCTGCATCCTGAAAGGCAACATTCAAACGGTGAAAGAATTCCTGGGTCATCTAAACTCCATACACCCAAAAATCAGTTTCACCTATGAAGTAGAGAAGGACGGCTCCTTACCATTTTTGGATGTCAAAGTGACGAGGAGAAGTGACTATACTCTCGGGCATACGGTATATCGGAAGCCCACACATACGGACAGATATTTGCATGCAAGCTCACACCATCATCCCTACCATCTACGTTCAGTGCAAACGTCGCTCGTGAATCGAGCACGCGATCTATGCGACACTGAGCATTTTCCGAAGGAGATGGAACATGTCAATGATGTTCTTAGGAAAAATGGATACGGAAAATATCACGAGACACGCACACGATCTAATACAGACGAAACTCAAAAACCGAACAGATCGAGGGCATTCTTACCATACGTCAAGGGCGTGACAGATCGAATAAGTAAGATGCTAAACAGATTCGATATAAAAACGATCTTCAAACCGACCCAAAATATAGCTCGATTTTTGAGGCCTGTAAAGGATGTAATACCACTGCAAACCCCGGGTGTGTATAAAGTCGAATGCAGCTGCGGTCTAGCCTACGTTGGACAAACGAAACGGCCCATAGCCACGCGACTGACAGAACACATCAAAGCTGTTAAAAACGTTCAGCGAGAAAAATCGGCGATCTGCGAACATATATTGGATAGCGGAAGTAACCACTGGATGCAGTTTCAAAATCCCATTGTTCTATCCAAGGAACAATTCTACTTTCCTCGCATGATCCGGGAAGCCATTGAAATAAGAAGAACTCCGAACTTCAATAGAGATGACGGCTACAAACTCTCTTCTACGTGGAACCCTCTTCTTAAAATGTTCCCGCCGCCGAACGCCGAACGCAAAGACGTAAAACAGGATACAGTGAGTGTTGTGTGCAAGACGGATTTTAAAAATTCCCGCGCTCCGAGCCCGGCCCCCTACCACCGTTATAACCTACGCAGTGGCGGCAGCGGTTTGCGGCCTACCCGCAAAACAACGGACTGACAGCTCTTCAGTCTACCCTAGACAACGGCGGCTGCAACGTCACCGAAACGTCGGGTCCTACAAATTTTACGCGGTAAATTCGTTTTCTATCCTATTTATAATGTCAAACAACCGCGATAGTCTTCGATTTTATATTCGAACTTAGTATTCGTCAAGGGTGATAAGGGCAAATAGAGTTGTCAACTACAACGGGCGAACCCGTCACCTCAGGAAGTTTTAACGATTAGTCGATCTATCTCCCGTGGATTGAACGCAGAAGACTTGGACAAAACAGTCCACCGTCATGCTCCGCCACATACTCGTAAGAGGCCAACGCCTTATCCGCGAGATAATTAGGTATGTTACCCAGCGGACTTACGCTCACGCCCTTACTTCCAATTGCGACCAGATTACTCCGGTCTCTCGACTGGTTACTAGTTCGAGGTCGCTTGCACGGTCCTCTCCCTTACGAAGCGGTGAAACGGTGCAAACCGATTCTATCGCGGACCACGGCATCCTTTGACCGGCTGTTTCACCCAGGATCGGGTAGCCGATGGTCATTTCAAGAGCAGTTGCCGTAAGGTCCGCAACCACCCTCGCTCTATAGAAAACAGTACTGCTTCCAGACTCCGCCGACTGTTAGTCAGAATGCACGATTTATTGGCTTACGCCGCACGGTGCGCAGACAGTCCAGGAGCGCCAGAAGGTTGACTCCTAGGGGAAACTAGCCCAAAGGCCAGAGTCCTACCCGGGCTCACACTTCATGCGTGGAGGCTGCCGGATGGGTGTTGACCCGTGAGTGTGACCAACCCTGAACAAAATGGGTCTTCGTGGCCAACTCAGCAAGGGCCCATTAGCTCCGTTAGGGTCCATTAGAGGTGATAAGGGCAACTCAGTTTCTTGATCATTTTACTACAACTTTTAAATATTTTTTTTGTATCATAAGAGCCCTGTCCACCCTAGAACGGGATAGTCCCAGTTAGGTGACAGAATCGAATATGCAAGAGGTTTTGCCATTCGGTTGCTGATATTTTTGTAAGCAATATCAAAGTTTTATAGAAAGAATTCTTTGAATAAGTAAATAATTGATAAATAATATTGTTACAACAGATATGCTTTATCGCGACATCAATAGATCATAATCCATCAAACTTAAAATTCTAAACATTTCTAATAACGTATTCCTGACTGGCGACCAGATGCCCTCTTGATCAACGAGATTATTAAACAGCGATTGTATAATTTTATCCGAAATGATTAAAAGTCTTGAATGTAAATTCAACCAAACCATAGGTGAAATTGATGATTGGTTTAAGGCCATCAAAATGTGCTTGAATATTAATAAGAACGTAGATCATGAATAATATGAAACTAGCTGCAACCCGTCGAATTTGACGGTCACTTTATTGACCTTAATTTTTTTTAAATAAACGGAAACATATTTATTATTTATGTACATATAATATTTGTTTGGACTAATTCAATTAAGTCGCTGTGCCTTAACTCATTTGATCTACCGAAATTTTTTATGATCCGAACACCCATTTCCCTAATTAAATCCGATAACCAGTGTTCTACTGTAATAGGATTCTGGGTAAGGATTATGTCAATGTAGTTTAGCTATCGCCTGTTAGAGGGCTACCTGTTAACAGTACAAAAAGGTACCGCGGTAATTCAGCAGATATCGCTATCATTTTTTAATTTTCTCATTTGATGACACATCTATAGACCGAGAGCTTTATCTATATATCTCTACCAAATTTTTACACCAAGCCATTCTCCCAATTTGGCGGTTACAGGACAAATCCCCTTTTTTATTACTTTTTTATTTTTCTCTCTTGATGACACATCTACAGCCTGCGGGTTTTTTTTCACACCAAGCCATTCTCCCAATTTGGCGGTTACAGGACAAATCCCCTTTTTTATTACTTTTTTATTTTTCTCTCTTGATGACACATCTACAGCCTGCGGGTTTTTTTAGACACATCAACCAAATTTTTATACCTAGCCGTTTTCTCAATATGGCGGTTTTAGGAAAAATCACGTTTCAAATAATTATATAGATTCCTGGGCGTGCACATAAATGATAAATAGTCGTTGAAACGCATCTGAGTTATGGCATACTAGCTTGGGGAAGAGCCCCATATTTAGCCGCAGTATTTATTCTCCGAAAAGTTTTGTGTCATGTTTTACAAGGTTCGAGTAAATGATTCGTTTACACTCGTAATTTCTCTTCTTAGATTGCATCTGATGCTGCATATGACACATTCGTCTATGATCGTCTAGATCTTCATCGCATTTAAACATGTTGATGTAGACATTTCCTAGATTCAAGCAGTTTTCCAATGGTAAGTTTGATATGGCTGAAATAATACATTTCCAAGATTCTTAAAATAGAGTGACCGGAAATCGTGTATATCATAGACTTTTTTAACCATTTTAGTAAATAAAAATAACACGTTAATTTAGGCCAAAAGCTAACGCCGAAAATGTCACTTAATTTTAAACCAAAAATACTTACCATATTAAAGTGTATTTTCCCAGATGTCCCAGGCCATATAAATGTCAGTCTGGATAATAAGAGAAGCTGAAGTTGAAATCTTCCGAAAAATAAGAAGTAGGCATATGTAACGATTGCTTATATAGCGTATTAGATTGCTCAACGACATACTACGATTTGGATACCTGTATTTTACTACGAAACGCTACGTGTAGATGGCACTCATAGATCCTGAAATTGATTATTATGTTGAATTTTTATACTTTCGTTGTATAAAAGTATGGCGGAGCACAGTAGATGGCGCTCTAAATACACCTATACGGTATTATATAATAATATAATAACAAGCGGAGTTTAAATCATATGTAGCTATTATTTTTTTCAATAATATTAATATAAAGATGTCAATTTTTAATTTTGGTATACAGGTTTCGATACGTTATTATTACACACTTTAAAGTTAAGATATACTAAAATATGTCATTCCATTTCTCCGTATTATGTCTGTTCAGCCTATATTAAAGTAATACGACAGATGCCCCTAATAGTTAGATGTTATTATTGTTTTCATTGATTAAATTATTGAATTTTTATTATAAATCAGTTCTTTAAATATATATATATATATATATATATATATATATATATATATATATATATATATATATATATATATATATATATATATATATATATATATATATATATATATATATATATATATATATATATATATATATATATATATATATATATATATATATATATATATATATCAATGAAGATGGCCAAATAAATTGTTTGTTTCTACCCTTTATTGCGAAATTTTACAATTTGCGGGTTTATTGTCTTCTGACAATTTCTTACAACCAACCCTACTATGAAGTGTTTATATGTATGTATGCGTGTAACATGTGTGTGTGTGTGTCTTGTTATTGCATTCGATCGACAGAATTGAAAATGCAATTCCGTTAATTATATCCCAAAGGAAAATGGTGACCCAGCCGGGAATCGAACCCGGGACCTTACAACGTAAGATCAGGCGACCTAGCCACTATGCCACCGAGATTGCTATTAGTTTGGCCGTCAATGCTATCAGTTCCACCTGCTTTTCGCTAGCACAGAAAGGTTGCCAAATCGTTATGTAGGGTTGCGCAATCTAATAACATATATAATCAATTCTGAAACCCACAATATGGTAATTGAATTTTACAAATCTAGTTTGATAAGAAATCCCTTAAAAGATCTTTTCGATTATAACTTTCATACTGAATTTCTCCCTTATAAAAATACTGCAACGTATACCAAACTCAGTGCCATTTGCATGCTTCCCTTATTAGTTTAGTTGCTTGCTCGGATTTTTCACTCCGTCGAGTTTAATTTTTTTATTGGATTTCGTTTCAGCTTCAGCTTATATTTTCATTCTTGCCTGACTCGATTCGGTAAGAGCGATGGCGAACATACACTATGAGGGAATTGTAAAAGTTGAAGGCCTAAATAAAAGGGTGTCATTCACGAACTATACAGGAAAATTATGTCTACATGAAACTCAATAAGAAAATAATAAAATAGTAATAATACAACTCTTTTTGTATTTAATCCTATGTCTAAGATCGTAAGTCATGATAAAACGATGAATTTAAAAAATGATTTTCCTCTAGAACGAAGTTCAAATAAAATATTGAGTTTATAAAATTGAGTTTTAAAAAAGCTGAGAAAGGCAGGAGATAAGAAGAAAAAGGAAGTTTTAAAGGTAGCCATTAGGAAGAAGTTGGATGATGGTATATATAGATATATATACCATCTGATGATAGTATATATAGATATATATATATATATATATATATATATATATATATATATATATATATATATATATATATATATATATATATATATATATATATATATATATATATATATATATATATATATATATATATATATATATATATATATATATATATATATATATATATATATATATATATATATATATATATATATATATATATATATATATAATATATATATATATATATATATATATATATATATATATATATATATATATATATATATATATATATATATATATATATATATAAATTATTTTCAATAATATATAAAATTAGATTCATGAAAAGTTACTTATCTGGGGTCCTGGTGGACCAGTCCACCAGGACCCCAGATAAGTAACTTTTCATGAATCTAATTTTATATATTATTGAAAATAATTTTAAAAAAAATACACCCTTAAAATATCAATATATATATATATATATATATATATATATATATATATATATATATATATATATATATATATATATATATATATATATATATATATATATATATATATATATATATATATATATATATGTATATATATATATATATATATATATATATATATATATATATATATATATATATATATATATATATATATATATATATATATATATATATATATATATATATATATATATATATATATATATATATATATATATATATATATATATATATATATATATATATATATATATATATATATATGTTTATAAAGTAAATATTTATAAAAGCCACTTACATCGTGACGAAGGATTCCCTTGATCGGATTCGGGAATGCTTTAGGTGTAAACGAGAATGTCTCTCTCTTGCGGAAAGAGACGTAGGTTTAAGTTGGGCCCATTTTACAACTAGTAACGCTCACCCTTCATTCAATTATCTCAAAAATTAAGCAACCATCCTTCTTTATACATAAAATCACTCTATTTCCTATTATTTCAAGGGAAATAACAAGACAAGACGAGCTACTTGACAGATGAAAGAATTTAAAATTTCGAATTTCGTTTTTTTATTTTCTAAAAGTGCGACATAAAGAAGCTGCGATCAATAATATTCAGCTGAAAAATTTGCACCTAAAGCATTCCCGAATCCGATCAAGGGAATCCTTCGTCACGATGTAAGTGTCTTTTATAATTATTTACTTTATAATCATCTATTTGATCAATTCTAAAAAGAATATATACACAAAACTATCAAATATTTCAAAATATTTAATTTTTACATATTTTATGTTTGCTTCTTTGTAAATAATCCATTTAGGTTAAAGGTAAACTTTCCAAATAATAGGAAAGAGCTGACTGCTTCCTTTTATTGATGTGAGGGCATGTCACGCTTTTAGTTTTATTTTTTTAGCTGAATATTATTATTATTATTATAATACTAAATGTAGGTCCAAGAATAATGGCTCTGTATGTCTGTCTGTCCGATCTTAAACGGTCGAACGACAGCCTTCGCGCGCAAAAAACTGCGCCTCAAACTTTTGGAAGATTTTGTAAATAAAATCTAACAATATCGTTTTTTTCATGAATTCTCTCTTGTTTCCTGGTAATTAATCTTATTAGTAATGATCCTCATAAAGGTGGGCCCTCCATCATATAATGTGTAATCCTAATTAAAGAACCCCGGGCATGTCTACGGTGCATCGTAAGCCATAGTGTATAGTTGCCATCAACAGCGGATGGCTGGAGCGAGGCTAGGTAGCTTCATTCCCGTCGGGGTGCATTATTAAATCGTTCACAGCTTCCTGCATCGGAATTACTCGGATAAGAGGATGGAGATAGGTTCGTCGCATCACTTCCTACACATCGCTTCGAAATCGATAACCGTATGGGGCGGGAGAGACGATACACAAACATCAGCGCGGATGAGCGGAGATGGAACATCTTTGATGTTGAAGCATGTATCATTATATTTACAAGCGTTGCTTAGGTCAAATCTTGCAATCCTAATTAGAACCACTTCCTATGATCTCTTGAAGTTGAAATTTTACATTTTGGTTCAGTTCTTATGACAATGCATTGTTGGCTCTCGACAGGACTCCCCAGCGGTCAACAGCACAAACACGAATTCTGTATAGCATTCAATATGACATTGCTGCTGCACTCAGGGTTGGCTCGGGACAGAGCATTTTAATAAAAGCTTGTTGTTTAAATCAGTTTTCACTATTAAGTTATTTCATTACAAGCTTTTATTTACCTTGCAATGTTTGTTATTTAGTTTGTTTAGGTCAAATATTGTAAGCTGAATTATAACCACTTCCTCTCATCCTATGAAGTGCGAGGCCGCATTAACCATGAAGTGCGAGCCCGGGTAGGACTCTGGCCTAAGGACCAGTTTCTCTCAAAAGTCAATCTTCTGGCGCTTTTGTGCGGTTTGCGCACTGTGCAGCCTCAACCAATCGATTGTGCATTCTGACTGACAGTCGGGGGAGTCTGGAAACAGTACTGTTTCTTATAGAGGCCAACCCAGCATGGGCCCATTAGCTCCCAAAGGGAGCTAATGGGCCCATGCTGGGTTGGCCACGAAGACCTATTCTGTTCAGGGTCGGTCACACCCACGGGTCAACACCCATCCGACGGCCTTCACGCATGAGGTGCGAACCTGGGTAGGACTCTGGCCCTGGTCAGTTTCCCCTGGGAATCAAACCTCTAGCGCTCCTGGACGGTCTGCGCACCGTGCGGCGCAAGCCAATCGATTGTGCACTCTGACTAACATCTTGCGGTGTCAACTACAACGGGCGAGCCCGTCACCACAGGACGTTTTAACGATTAGTCGTTCTGTCGCCCTGCAGTGAACGTAGAAGACTTTGGACAGTACATTCTACGTCCAGCTACGTCACAACCCGTGAGAGTCCAACGCCTTACCGCGAGTGAGCCAGGAATAAACCCGGCGGGCTCGAGATACTCGCGCCCTCACTTCCAATTGTGACCAGATTTCTCCGGTCTCTCGATTGGTTCCGAGTTCGAGGTCGCTTGCGCGGTCCTCTCCCTTACGAAGCGGTGAAACGGAGTGCACCGAATCTGTCGCGGACCAAGGCGTCCTTTGCCCGACTCTGAACCGGGATCGGATGGCCAATGGTCATTTCAAGAGCAGTCGCCGTAAGGTAGACAACTGCCCCCGCTCTATAGGAAACAATACAGTTCCCAGACTCCCCCGATTGTTAGTCGGAGAGCTACTTTTCAGACAGATCTGTCACTCTGAGGTACGGCCCGACCAGCGTCACCAAAACCCCGACCATGGGCTGTCCACAGGGGTCAGTGTTGGGTCCTAGCCTTTGGAACATTCTCTTTGATGATTTCCTCGGTCTACCTTACCCGGAGGGGTGCACCGTCAGCGCTTATGCAGACGACGCTCTTCTCCTGGTGGGCGGCAGGAGTCGCGCAGAGGTCGAGAGAAGGGTGGCTGACTCGCTGGACCTGATCCTCGGATGGGGTCAGCGAAACAGACTCACCTTCTCTCCGACGAAAACTCAGGCGCTTCTCCTGAAGGGACATCTTAAGCGGAACCCTGTCATCAGGATGAACGGTCGCCCGGTATCCTTCCCGGCCACCGTTCGATACCTGGGGGTGACGCTTACGGCTTCCCTTTCCTTTCTTTCGCACGCAAAGATTACAGCCGAAAAATCCCGGGATCTATTCTTTGCGCTCCGCGGAGTGAGTCGGGCCGACTGGGGAATTCGTTTCCCGGCGGTCATGACTATCTATAAGGGCGTCTTCGTCCCGCGTGCGACTTATGCCGCACGCGCCTGGACGGAGTCTGCTGTTCCTGAGGCGACGCGTGTCGCGCTGCTGCGCGGACAGCGCATCCCTCTCGTGGCCCTGACCGGGGCGTACAGAACGACGTCCACTCTTGCGTTACCCGTCATCGCTGGCGTTCTGCCGATTGACCTGGAGATTCTGGAGCGTGCAGCGTTGTCGCGGTACCGCCGGGGCGAGCCGGTAGTCCTTCATGGCCTGTCGATCGACCCGGTGGCGCACCGAGCTGGTGAGTTTGCCCGCCTGATTCGGGTGGAGTCCTTGCGTGTCTGGCAGGCTAGATGGGACGCCGGGGGTACGGGCCGCCTCACCCATTGCTTTTTCCCGTCCGTCGCAGTGCGGATGGCAAATTCGTTTCTGCGGCTCGACCACCATACCACGCAGCTGGTTGGGGGCCACGGAGAGTTCAGAGCCAAACTATTTGACTTTGGACTTGCCGATGACCCCCGATGCGCCTGTGGGTATGGTCGCCAAACTGCGGAACACGTAATTTGGTCTTGCCCAATTCTAGCGGCTGCACGGGAGAAATTGATGGATGCAGTGGGCGCGTGCGTTGGGCGCTCTCCGATTTGGTACCCGGATCTGGTCAGTTGTAGGAGCTGCTTCCAGTCGTTTGGCGAGTTTGTGGAGCACTGGGTGGCTTCTTGGGAAAGCATGAGGCCTCGGGATACCCCCCAGGGGGTACCCTCTTCCTTGGTGGCGTGATTCGGCGGCTACGTCCAGCCCGAAGTGCCCGTCTTTGTGTCCGTCTCTTTGCCGCCCCGAAGGGCGTTTCGTTCTTTGCAGGATCCAGGGATTCCTCCCCCCCGTGGCTGCTCCGAGACCTGCCCACGGACCGTGCGCCTCCACCATCATCGTTTCTGGAGCGTCCTCTACCCCGCTTACCGGCCCTAAATTTGTTATTTGTTGTTTTATTATTTTATTTTGTGAATATGGTAAATTTAGTATTATTTTTGTAAATTTTTACTTTGTAAATTCTTTTATTATTATAAATAAATGGGTTCTCGGGGCGGTACGGGGGGGGTGGTTTACCCTATTTCACCCCCTACGCGTTCTACCCTTCTGGTACGCGCAGGGTTGTCGTAGCACGACATCCCGGGCAGACAAGACGACCCTCGTCGTTATAACTGCCCGGGCGGTGGGCGGGGTTTGCTGCCCTCACCTATCGCCTTGAAACTCTAAACTGTTAGTCGGAGAGCACAATCGATTGGCTTGCGCCGCTCGGTGCGCAGACCGACCAGGAGCGCCAGAGGATTGTTCCCAGGGGAGACTGGTTGACCCAGTGTCCTATCCAGGCTCGCACCCCATGCGTGGAGGCCATCGGATGGGTGTTGACCCGTGAGTGTGACCGACCCTGAAACAGAATGGGTCTTCGTGGCCAACTCAGCAAGGGCCCATTAGCTCCCCAAACTCTGACCAACAGTCGGGGGAGTCTGGAAGCTGTACTGTTTCCTATAGAGCGGGGGTGGTTGTGTACCTTACGGCGACTGCTCTTGAAATGACCATCGGCCATCCGATCCTGGGTGAAAGCCGGGCAAAGGACGCCGTGGTCCGCGATAGATTCGGTATACACCGTTTCACCGCTTCGTAAGGGAGAGGACCGCGCAAGCGACCTCGAACTCGGAACCAATCGAGAGACAAGAGAAATCTGGTCACAATTGGTAGCTAGGGCGCGAGTGTCGCCCGCCAAGTAACATTACTGGCTATTTCGCGGTAAGGCGTTGGTCTCTAACGGGTTGAGGCGTAGCTAGATGGTGGACTGTTTTGTCCCAAGTCTTCTACGCTCACTCCAGGGAGATAGAACGACTAATCGTTAAAACTTCCTGTGGTGACGGGCTCGCCCGCTGTAGTCGACAACCCAAGTTGTTTCTTATAGAGAGGGGGTAGTTGTTCACCTTACAGCGACTGCTCTTGAAACGACCATCGGCTACCCGATTCCGGGTGAACAGCCGAGTAAAGGATGCCATGGCCAGCGATAGATTCGGTAGACAACCGCACATAGGTCCTTTTGACCGATTTAGGCGGCCAAAAGTGAATTTGCAATAATATACCCAAAAGCAAAACAAGTCATTGCCTGCCCTAGCAGACAGTTGCAAGAATAATACTTACCCCCTACCATACCATGTATTGCGCCGAAGAATTCGTATCTAATCTCGGTGCTCTCAGTGTAGTTAGAACAAAGTTTTCAAAGTATTTTTTTTGGGTTAGAATGGGGTTTTTCAAAAATAAATACCTGGATTCTAGTACTTTAGCTAAGCACCTAACCGATAAGTAAATATTTTTTCGAAACTTGTTTCAATTAACCATATTGCTAGGAACTTAAAAATAGTCTCGTTACCGTAATATTTTTTGGAGTAGTTTTAGTTTTAAAACGTCATTTAGTTTTATCCCTGTCTGTCCCGGCCGTAATATTAGTATGGTTAATTAATTTAAAGCTTAAGTAATACCCTTTTAAAATTTGGCTCCCCGTTTGTCCACCTTTTTTAAATATTTTACTTTAAAAAAAATGGCAATTAAAAAATATTTATATTTTTTCCCTTTTTCTAAATTGTAGACTTTTATTTTTAGGCACATCGGGCACATTAAGTGTGAGCATAGTGACCCGTAGATATCTATTTGAGCAGTTAGATGAGCAAAATCTGCCATCAATTAATAAAAACTGGATTTTTTTTTAAATAATCTACTGTCGGGTTATGGTGACACAGAAGAGAGTAAAAATCTTTTGAGGCCTAAATTCTCATATTTTAAAACCAACATAAAACAAAGATGGTCAAAAGCGCATTATATGAATGAGGAGTTTTTAAACGATTCTGGGTTAGATGGAACATTTGGAATACCTATATCGACGCAAAATCGCCCAGGTTGGCCTTGCAAATTACCTCTTTCCCTTTCCTTGCAAATTTCCAACAAAAATCCTCTAAATTTAAAAACTTAATAAAAATGTACAAGATAAACAAAAAATAGAGTTAAAAATAGTTAGTTTTAAAATAAGTGAAAGTTTAAAGTAAATGATACGAATAAGATTTATACACGCATACATATTTTATTAGCATTAATCATCTTTTTATGTAAATATTATCAAGGGAGTGCCTTTCTGTGCCGACTAATCCTTACTAATGTAATTGCAGCATATGTATTATAATATGGTCAAGATGGCTACTAAAGTCGCACTGAAAGTAACCCTATCATAATCTCCAGAAGGTAAGCATTAGGCTTGGCTGAATTTTATTAAAAAAAAATGGTTATTAAATTTAAAAAAAAATTTAAAAAAATCTTTTAGTGAATCGAGCGAGAGAAGTAAGAGGAAGAAGACGGGGGAACTTCGTTCTGTCGGGGAAGGAGTCATAATCCATGCTGCCCAAATAATTTTACAAATAGATTGAAAAAATACTACTCCTGAGTTTGCGACGCTAGTTCTATTTTCTAGAGAAGAATGCGATTCGGACATATATACTAGATTACTATTAAAATCAGGCCCCCTAATGAGCAGTACGAAAAAGCATAAAAACATCAAATAAGTCATTTTCTCCCGAGACACACTTGATCTTTTGATACCTGCCCAGTCAAATGAGGATGATCAATAATGTTTTTTTTTTATAAGCATTGCTCGTCAATGACGAAAAACTATGTATTTTTATTTAAAATTTACTTCCAAACATTAATAGACAGTCAAATAATTTTAGCGGCCTAAATCGGCCAAATCGACCATGTGCACCTTTTCACCTCCATGTAAGGGAGAGGACCGCGCAAGCGACCTCGAACCCGTAACCAGTCGGGATACTGGATTAATCTGGTCGCAACTGGCAGTAAGGGCGCGAGTGTCGGCCCGCTAGGTGTCTTACCTGGCTATCTCGCGGTAAGGCGTTGGCTTCTTACGGGCATATGGCGGGACTTTACGGTGGACTGTTTTGTCCTAAGTCTTCTGCGATCAAATTTCGTTAAAACTTCCTGAGGTGACGGGTTTGCCCGTTGTAGTCGACATTTCTAGTTGTCGCAACGCGTCGCATCGCATTCTTAGAAATATTGGGGGCGACACCGTATAAACATACATAGGTACATAAAAAACCGTTTCAAAAAACTTCCGGATTGTTTACTTAGGAAAACTCTATATGCTCAGACTCCCGTGTATTATAAATATTTCGTGTTAACGCCTATCGTTCCGAAACGGGAAACTCCCGCTTACTCCCGCATAAGTGAATTAAATCCAAATTTTCCAAGACGTTTCGTATTGAAGTAGATAATCGAAGCGGGCGTAATTCGTCAGAGAAACCCGATACGAGTGGCTCCCTTTGCCTTTTGATGTCGTCGTCGACGTGACGTCGACGTCGGCTTCGGCGTCGACGCGCGACGCACCCCAGATCCCTCTCTAAATCCCGTAATTGTGATTATTTTATTATTGAATTACAAACCCGGTACACTGACACAAAGAGGAGGGGAGGACTCTATTACCAGCGCATCGGACTCTCATTCCGCTAGATCACCGATACGTGACAAAAGTACCATGTAATATAACGACGTGGAGAATTGGCGACACTAACTTATTTATTTATTTATGTAGAAAAAAAGTACAAAAACAATACTCTAACAAATACATTAATTATTACTAATATTTTCACTTAACCTCTCATGAGAGCATAATATCCTATGTGTACTCCGCTTGCTAAATTAATTATTACCTATTTGCCAATTGACTGACGATTCATTAAAATGGTATAAAAACCATTATTATAAAATTATTAAAATCAATTAACATTAAAAAAAAAACAAAAAATTATTGTTGGGTAGAGCGTCGATTATCCGAACGTCGGTCAACCGAACGACCGCTTAACCGAATTGCTGCGGCCGCAGACTCTCCGTTAAAAACAGAACTCGATTGCCATGAATGTGATGAAGAAGACGTTCAAGAGTGGATGAGGGTTGATGATGCAGATCCAGGGTACCAAATCATGAAGGACATCGATATTGTAGACCTCGTGACTGATAATGCTGACGCCCCCAGCATTGACTAGTGAATCAGAAAATGAAGATGAAAAAATAACTACACCTTCTGAAGCATTTACATGTATAGATACAGTCTTGCGATGGTTTGAAGCTCAAAATGAAAGCGACTAGTATCACATATCTGTACTGAAAAAAGTGCGGGAATTAGCTGCTCATAAGCGGGTAGGCTTGCTTCGACAGACCAAAATTAAGGACTTTTTTAAGAGTTAATTCGTTCCTCTTCATGTAAGTATGTATTACATACACACATATCTATTTTGTTCAATGGATTACTACTCACTATTGTAATAAATAAAAAAAGTTAAAACAGATTACATAGATAATACATATTATTATGTCCATATATGGTTTTATTAATACAGTTTTTTATACAGCTCGATTATCCAAATAAATCGGTTTTCCGAACACCCTTGTCCCCCAATTAGTTCGGATAATCGACGCTCTAATGTACCTACAGAGTGATAGACAATTACCTAAAATTGATTATAACGATTCAGTAGGGTATTGAATTAGAGCAAAAGAAAATTAAATCAAATCCTTAAAAAAAATCGTAAAAAAATACAATAAATTAAGAATAAAATAATAAAAATGAATTTGATGATATTAAATATTATTTTAAAAAAATATATCGAAAACATACGGTTTACCAATCTTTGTGGCTCGTAATTTAGGCTCTAAAATGAATTTAATTGTTAAGGGTCCCGGGTTGAAATAAAACAATATTATCACAGTGTTGCAAAAGGAAAAGGAATGCAGCAAAAAGTTGCTAACATGTGTATGCCTAATACCTCATACATAGATATCATGTATGATCTATTGAGTGGAAAATATGACCAAAACGATGTTGGTATATATTATATATCGCAATCATTTGAATTCGTCCCATGGTGAGTGAGATGAGCGGTCTGCGTCACGCATGTCCCGCTCACACAATCAAACAGAATCGTCTGAACTGTATCTGGAAGAAGTCGTCGGAATGGGGATGCGATAAATAAGGCTAACCGCTTGGCAGTCACATGGTAAATAAACGGAACAGAGATAAAGCTTGTAAAGAGGTTTTTTGTTACCTATTTTGGTAGAAGGATACAATTAAATAAACAAACATTTATCAACTTTTTGTTATAAACTTACCTACGATAGAATCATTTATACACATTACTTACTCTAAATATTTTTATTTGTAATTTTAACGAGATAAATAGTTACGTATTTTGTAAAATTTACTAAAAAAAACACTATTTATACTATTTACTATCTACCAAAACGTTTTTCGCACCACCGGGTTGAATTTTCTTTCGATGTTGAGGTATACTAAATATATCGTTCTACCTCATTAAAAAAAAATGATATTACAGTCAACTTTGTATGAGTAACCCGAAACGTAGTATATGAGTTCTTATACCGCACGGAAGCATGCCAAAATTGAGTTGATAAATCATCCTTCGTGCAATCGTAACCTTCGTTCCAATGATTATTTCACAATCACGGAATCAACGAAAACTGTTCTACATTGAGGATGTTTAATGTCCCCCCACTATATTAAACACATTGATTCCGAATCTGTAAAAATATTTGCTCTATCACCTTAATGCCGGTATAGTAACTTAGTTTTTTAAGGATTTATAAACTTCTATATGGCTGTATGTTAACTTAGTTTTTTTAAACGATTCATAAACACCTATATATATATGGCGGTAGGTTAACTTAGTTTTATTTAATACTTCATGAAAACCTATTTGCCAGTAGCTAAAGTTAGTTTTTTAAAAAATATATGGAAGAGTTAGCTAAACAGAGTGAATTCCCGAAAAGTTGCGTGATAAAGAAGATGACCTTCAAGACCCTGACTTCGGTCAGCCCCTGACAATTTCCTAAAAATGCCCTGTCATACTACTGATTTCTACTCCTTCTTTTTCTGTGTTCATAGTGCGAGACTCTGAAACGATCTTCCAGCAAATATATGAAAGTCATTCAAGACTCACATCATCATTCAAAACGCAACTCAAAAGTATTACCTTTCTACGAAGTAACCAGTTCTTCCCTTGCTCCATCCCCCCTCTCCCAATTTCTTCTACTCGGTAATTCATAGATTTAGTTTATTTAATACTGAGATTAGGTTAGTTGCAAGATATTGCCACGTAGTCACAAGATATTGCCAAAAAGCTCGCTTTTTTGTATTTTATTTTTTAAGTGCAATAGAGTTCATTATTATTATAATTAAAAGAAACTACTCAAGATCAAGAATGATTAGAATTGCTCTTTCAGGGTTGGTTTGATTGACTACTAAAATACATTGGATTTAATTGAGGTACTTCGAAACGCAAAATATATATTTTTGAGTTATTATCCTTTTGTGCTTTTCCTGTACCGATCATTTCGGTGTGTCACATGTAAAAAACAAGAATGTATTTGGTTTTTCAATCAAAGCTCACTTTCATTCCTTTTTCTATAATAGATGCAACCTGTACCTTGTTCTCTTTCTCTCTCTTTCCGCCTTTCCCTCTCTCTCTCTCTCCCTCTCTCTCGTCTCTTTGCTCGAAGTTAATTTTTATGGTTGATTAAATATGATTCAATTAGGCAAAACAATTGCACGGAATGTGTTCATTATTCTGGGACGTTGTCGAGGTCGGACGAACGTTCTGGGGGGACGGCGTAGCAGGGTGGGATATGTATAAAATTAAGGAGATGGGATGGGGACGCGTAGTGATTTATTTTGTTATTTCTGAACTGTTATTTTATTTTAAATGCTATTGTTGACAATGTGTATGGCGAATTATTTAGGATTGCATAAAGCCATTGAACTGCAAATCCACGTTTCTGGCAGTAGATTAATGAAATGTTTGGCATCTAAAGGAAGGATGGGACAAGTGGGCGCGGCCGACTGGGCGCTGCTAACTGGGCGCCGCCGACTGGGCGCTAGGCTAACTGGGCGCGGGGACAAGTGGGCGCGAGACAAGTGGGCGCGGGACAGGTGGACGTTAAAATTATATTATGCAATATATTTATATATTTATTTATTGTGACTGACGAGAAATATTTTTATTACTACATTATTTAAAAAATGACTAATGGTAAAACATTACCTTCGTAGCTATACTGTGATACACCCGTTTCAGAGCGTCTTTAAACTTACGAGTAGGTTGGCTGTAAAATAAATATAAAAATAAAACGATCAATATTATATCAACAGAGCATTAACTATTTCCAGTCTTGTAAATTATTTGAGTAAATGTATTTAAAAGCTTTCATAGTATATAGAATACTTTTATTTATATATTGGGACAGTATTTGAAATGCTAGTAATGATAATAGAAATATATACGTTACCATAAATATAAAGCTGTGCATTTTATGACATTTTATGATATACGTAAATGTTAAATTCCATGTAAACGCTAGCTCTGAAACGGGTGTTGCAGTATAGTTACGAAGTTGATGTTTCACCATTATTTCATTTCTATATAATGTAGCAATAAAAATATTTCTCCTCAGTCACAATAAAAAAATATGTAAATGATCCTCTAGATTTATTTATTTATTTATTAGTTTTAAATAGTATTCAAGGGCATTACAGATGAATCCAATTCGCCCTTCAATATTAAAGCTGGAGCGTAAGTCTAAAAATAAATGACTACATAACTAAATTAATGTTAACATTGAACAAGAAAAAAACATAAAAATATAAAACTAAATAAAAGACAGATTATGATAAACATGAGATAGCAGGGAGATGCCTTTTTAGCTGCCAAAGGGATGTACAAAAGATATCTATTTCAGTGGGTAAGGTTAAGAAGAGCTATAACCCTTCCCACTGGCCTGTCTGAAAAAATATTTGTACGGTGGTACGGCACATTAAACAATAGATGCGATCTCCTCGCTGTGTAATTTACCGGTACGTACAATTCAAACTTACATAGTATCTCTGGCAAATAAATCGTTCCTTGAATAAGTTTATATGCAAATATAATTAGTGAAATATATCGACGAGTTTCAAGACTGTTGTATCCTACCATTCCTAGCACAAAATCTGACGGAAATAAGTATGGATAAATATTGTATTTTCTGTAATAAATATATCTTTAAAATTTTCTTTGAATACGCTCTACCATCTGAATGTATTTGTTTTCACTTGTACACCAGATGACCGAGTTAAAAATATATTGCATAATATAATTTTGGCGCCCACCTGTCCCGCGCCCACTTGGCTCGCGCCCAGTTGTCCCTGCGCCCAGTTGGTCTAGCGTACAGTCAGCGGCGCCCAGTTAGCAGCGCCCAGTTGGCCGCGCCCACTTGTCCTAGACCGTCTAAAGGTCTTTTAGATTGGGCCTATCGACCTTCTTGTTATCTTGGGCCGGCTCAACTAACGGTTCAACTCCCATCCGCTAGCCCACTCGAGAAGGGACGAGCCTGGAAAAGACTCTGTCAACCCTGTCACGGCCGTGTTGTGGACAGGTGCGATCCGATCCAATCGGGGGGAACACCTCGGGCGCTGCTGGCCGACTTCCGCATCGTGCAGCCAATCGACTATACACGCCGGGGGATGGCCGGGAGGGGGGGGGGGGGTCTGGAAACATACGTTCCTTACGCAGCGCGGGTGGTTGTTGATCTAATGTAAGCTACCTTTAAAACGACCCGTTCGCCACCCAATCCCGTAGAAATTGACAAGCGAAAAGCGCCACGGTCTGCGATAAATTTGAACTGAGGTCGGCCCGCTGGCTTTACTTCCAAATTCCTTGCGGTAAGGCGTTGGGCTGTTACGGGATTAATAACAATAGCGTACTGTGGACTGTCCTTGTCCGCTAAGTCTTCAAGTTCACCCAGTGGGAGATAGCATGATCTGATATCGTTAAAACTCTTCGGGGTGACGGGTCCGCCCGTTGTGTTGACACCCCTAGATGTCCGAGCAGATTATACAGCTATCCAAAAAGGGTTACGGTTTTTTTTCAATTATTTACTCTGTGGAGCGAAGGCGAGGGCTTGGGAAAATATGCCACGGTGCTTACTACTTTCTGGGAATGCAGTTGCTATAGAGTGATTCATGGTAGTTCAACGTGCTTAGTGTGTTCTGAGAAGAAATATTCAACATACCTGAAACCGCGGTTCCACGGCCCGCTTTCTCACAGGCCAGATCGCGCCAAGCCGTAGAAATCGTCGCGCCTACGCTGGCGTGTCGTCGCTTGTCCGATCCGTCGGGAATCGGTTAGTTCAAAGGCGCAGCGCTTGCGGCACTAACAAGCTAGTATCCATTCACAAGCAATATTCACACATTTTCAGGCCTTTGCTATGGAAAGCTCGAAACACCCGTTGGGGGATTGGGTGCTGAATATTAAACATTGACAGACTAATACAGGATATATACTAAGTTAAAGAACTCACCCTTTTACAGTGACATAACACACACACTCACACTCACACAAACACACAGTGAAAGACAAATTATACTTTGTGTGGCATTTTACGTATCATCATTCCGACTGTGTTTTTCTTTCATTGCTATACGGAACCCTAAAATCGAGAGAATCCGGGCGTTCAGGAAAAGTTTCAACCGTTGAAATATAATTTATTCGAAATAATGGCGGCGCCGGACTTCAATTAAGGGGAATTGCCGGTGAAAATATTCCTGTCGCCAATATGGAAACAAGTCAAGCGCCCTTGCCCAATTGAAAATGTCTGTTAAATAAGTTGTTAATTGATTCGCGAGTTTAATAACCTGTGAGGGTCTTGAGGGGCCCTCAATCGACACTCCACTCGAGGGCTCCGTATAACTGCGCCGCGCGGATGGGGACTCACCCGAGTCTACTCGGCACCTACTCAGTCGACGTTATTTATTTATTATTTAGGTAGTCATTTATTTTATTTCATTTATTTATTTGATTTTACATTAAAACTAATGCAGACTTCATATTACATATCAATATTACATACCAAAGTGTAGTTGTTTCTCGGTAATCCGGAGGCAGAGTTCGATACAGCCGCAGCAGTGTTGGATCAATGGATTTTTATTCCAGTCGACTTATCAATGATGACTAATTTAATCATGACTAATTTAGTCATGGCTAAAGTTAATCACGACTGAAATAATCATGACTAAATCAATTAGTCGTTAATCATTCAATTGCCGATCGTCAATAATGATTAATTTGCTCTTTAGGTGTCACCCGACAATTCTCTTTATTATATCTATTGGTTGGCTATACCTACTTAGATTCTCACCGGTTTCGCCGGTCGGTCGGTCAGTCAGACCGATATATATATATATATATATATATATATATATATATATATATATATATATATATATATATATATATATATATATATATATATATATATATATATATATATATATATATATATATATATATATATATATATATATATATATATATATATATATATATATATATATATATATATATATATATATATATATATATATATATATATATATATATATATATATATATATATATATATATATATATATATATATATATATATATTGTAACACGAGCTCTGTGTTTTCCTGCGGGTTTTCACTATTTTCACGCATTTTCTCACATTCGTATCGAAGCCGGCGCGCACGCATTGTTTTGACAGCTGAAGCGCCGAGGTGGCGCCGAGTTCAGAAGCGAGCAACATTGCGGCGAGTGACGTAAAGAAGGACATCGCGTTGCCAGTACGACTATTGGATACGATTGCGAATCAAAATCATGAAAATGAAAAAGTCATAATTAGAGATTGGAGATGAGTCAATAAATCGTAGTTATTTGAGTAGTCGCCGAGTAAATTAATTCGAGCCTTTATACACTCAATTTCAGCATGATACGGGAGGGAGCCGCTGCCTTCTAGCGTTGGTTATCAAATATTAATGAATTCAGGGAATAACCGGGATAAATAAGATATGTTTTCAGTAGTGGTAAAATTCCTTTATTTTAATAAAATACATACACGCAATATTAAGCGCTATTAATAATTCCGGAAATTAGCATTGAGATGTACGCGGGAAAATCCGATAGGCAAACCCTCATCTAGGCGGAATATTCTCGAAATCGACCGCCCTTGCTAGAACTCCTTCCATTCGAATTCGAGAAATCGTGCGAGCCAGACAAAGTCCCGGAGAAGTCCAGAACTTATAGATAGGACCTCAATATTTTCTCCGGTAAGTGTTCGTTTGATAATTGATATGGTGAGAACTAGATTCCCTGGGGCGGGCATAGCTCGACGGGAGTTTCCGGCCTTTAGGCGGCTTGTCCGGAATCTGGAGTGCCGTCTCCTTTCCGTGAAGCCTTCCACTGCCCGGATCCCGCATACTGACGGATACGTTCTTCCGGCAGGGACTTTTGCAGGAGCGATTATCAGTCGCCCTATTTTCGGCGAAGCCTGAGGCGCCGCCCATACTCTCCAGCGAACCGCCCTCCAGCAGGAACGACACTCGGGTAGTCCTTCGGCCCCGTCTCCACATCAGCAGCGGCAGTATCTCCAGACAATCCTCGGGGAGAAAAATACGATTGCGCGGCCGCCAATACTATCGTACGATAGCCGACGCATCATACCGCCAGCCTACCTGCTCGACTCCGGCCCGAAGCAGCGCCCAGCCGGCCGCCGAAGACGATCGAGTGAACCCGAAGACATTCGCGGAGATCCAGGCTTACCAACCTTACCAGATCCCGAGAGTGTACCAACCGATCCAAGCCGACCGCGAATATCGGTGTGGCGATTCCATGCGATACGCCATATATATAGATCAAGCTAGGAGCCGACCCTGACATAAAGTCTGCATTGCTAATAATATATGAGCATATTACTCACCATTTTATAATTTTCCACCTCTTTGATTATTTGATTATGTTTTTATTTTATTGTGTAATTTGTATTTTTGAATGTTGTCGAATTAATAATTGATAATTTTAACTGATAAACTAATAGGAAGATATTAATAACTGACTGGATAATAAAGGCCACTGTTGGTAAT
Source organism: Micropterix aruncella (assembly GCA_944548615.1). Lineage (NCBI taxonomy): Eukaryota > Metazoa > Arthropoda > Insecta > Lepidoptera > Micropterigidae > Micropterix > Micropterix aruncella. Next base: position 22,407,377 of record OX155957.1, read on the forward strand.
TAACAAAATAAATCTTTTACTATTTGGTAATATAAAAAAAACCTGTAACTCTATAGATTTCAAATATTTACCAAGGACGATATATAGTCAAGGAAAAATATAGGTTACAATATATATATATACATATATATATATATATATATATATATATATATATATATATATATATATATATATATATAATCCGATCAAGGGAATCCTTCGTCACGATGTAAGTGGCTTTTATAATTATTTACTTTATAATCATCTTATTGATCAATTCTAAAAAGAATATATACACAAAACTATCAAATATTTATATATATATATATATATATATATATATATATATATATATATATATATATATATATATATATATATATATATATATATATATATATATATATATATATATATATATATATATATATATATATATATATATATATATATATATATATATATATATATATATATATATATATATATATATATATATATATATATATATATATATATATATATATATATACATATATATATATATATATATATATATATATATATATATATATATCTGTCTTCGTCTCGAAAAAAATTTTTGAACGTTCACAATACTTTCCCTCTGCCGGGAACGTAAAAGTCTAGGATACTGATAACAAAAGGACCACTTTTATAGTGATCTTAAGATGGCAATTAAAAGAAACATATTTCGACCAAAGTTACAAACGTTCCCTTTCTCCTATTAGCGATTCAACTTAGAACTCTACAGCGTCAAAGCCGCAGCCCTAATTCAAAAATCGTTACAACTAAACTGCTCGCGAAGGGCCCGATCGAGAAAGTATCCGAACGAGATTGAGTTTGAATAGAGAAACGGCCCGTTCCCAGGTCGCCCGATTTCAATTTGAGGGCCCCTCGAAAGTTAACTTTGTTTCGTCGACCATTGTTACGCGAGGCGACACAATATTTCTATCGGCCTCTTCGGCTCGCCTCGGCTCCGTTCGGCCTCCCTCGGGGGACTCGAGACAAAACAATCCGCCGACAAATTACTGAAACAATATCGCCGAGGCGAAGTCAGTATAATAATTTTGAAGTAGTTACTGTGAGAAACGGACGAATTGACTTTTCCACGCAGCTCGATCAATGCGCACTTTGAGTCGACACTCAATATATCAAAATTCGAGAGTACATCACTATTAGGGTGGATAATTTTTATTTTTTTTCAGAATTTCAAAACCTCCCTGTGCAAAAAGGATGTTCTATAGTATATAAATAGTTGAAGGAAAATATAAAATAAAATAAAAAATTTGGTTAAGCACTGCCACAAGAGGGATTAATTTTATGTAATTGAGCATTTTGATATACACATATCAATATAATAGTTTTGGTATTCGTTTATTGTTTTTGAACTGAAAATCTTATGTTTTTCCTTTTGTTTTTTTTAATGAATCACACCGCTTACTTTACCCCTCAAGAGTATGTGTTTTAAATTTCAAGGTTAAGCCCGTGGTACGTTTTGAAATTTTTGAAGATTAATACACTTTTGATTTTTTTAAACTGTTTTCGAATTACAGCGCATACTTGACCCCTCTGGAGTATAAGTTTAAAAATTTCAACCTTTTTGAACTATGGTATAATTCTAAATAGGATAGAAAACGAATTTACCGCGTGAAATTGTAGGACCCGACGTTTCGGTGACATTGCAGCCGCCGTTGTCTAGGGTAGACTGAAGAGCTGTCAGTCCGTTGTTTTGCGGGTAGGCCGCATACCGCTGCCGCCACTGCGTAGGTTATAACGGTGGTAGGGGGCCGGGCTCGGAGCGCGGGAATTTTAAAAATCCGTCTTGCACACAACACTTACTGTATCCTGTTTTACGTCTTTGCGTTCGGCGTTCGGCGGCAGGAACATTTTAATCATTCATTTTCTATCCTATTTATAATGTCAAACAACCGCGATAGTCTTCGATTTTACATGAAATATTTTTTAAGATTTTAGAAATTTTTTGAACTTTTCATAAATCACACCGTTTACTTGACCCCTCAGGAGTCTATGTTTTAAATTTCAAGGTTTAGCCGTGCCAGCAGTGCAAATTGTTGAACTTTTAAACATCTGTCACTATTAAACATTTTTGAAATTTCAAGCCAATCAATTAAGCACTTTTTATCTGGTGATATTTAAACTCAAAGCTTGATATAGAAAGAATCGTGGTTTAAAAAATATTTTGTTTTATTTTGAGACAGAATACCGTAGGTACCTATAGGCATTTTAGGACTCCATCTACCTATTTGCTATCAAACATAAGAGAAGGTTAATCAATATTTGAAACTATGAGTGTCATCTACACATTGCGTTTCATAGTAAAATCCTATCTGCCAAGACTTAGTACGGCATTGAGCATCCTAGTACCTACTCTATAATCATTGGTGCTTGGTCCCAAATATTTTTTTCCAATTTGTTTATAAATATTTTAGCGTAATACGTTATTAGAAAAGCAATCTTCTCGTAAAATCACAGTTAAAAAATCAGCTCGCTCTCACGAGGACTATTCCAAAAACAACATCCGCCTATCGTACTCGTATATCCGGCGCGAAGTTATCGCATGACGTATTATTTACAATCGCGGCAATCAGAGGCAACAATGACAGCAGATATGTAATTTTATCGCATGCATAATTCGCTACGCGCCGCTAGAGAGCTCCCAAATTACAATGAACGTGTGAAATTTATCGTACATAATGAATAAATTGCTCTCATTGATACATTTGTACTGGATAATGTGCTGGACTAAATCATATGACAATGCAATGGTCTAATGCGACGCCACAGTTTAGGGTAGTAATTTATAACGGAGTTTTTTACTGAATCAGGTTGGTATGTCTGATATATTTAAACATCATGTAAGTTTACATATGATAAGTTAGGATGTTATCATGTGCTGGAGTATAGGTAATTTATATATTTTAATAAATAATGTAACAAAAATCGCCTTTTCCCGCATTATGCATGTACGCATGAATTACAAAGCAATTAAATTACATTGAGATAGAGATATAGTCATAAACCGAATCATTCAATACGAAAGAGAACATAGATAGGATGCCATCTACTTATATAAAATAGACAATAGGTGAACATTGTCTTGTAAAATAAAATACTAATTAGAAAGGATATTAACCCCTAGAGCCCCGATTGGCCGATATCGGCCAAAACACGATTCAGCGTGACGATCCCGTTTTAATTTAATTTTAATTTAATTTGTTTTATTTTATTATGTTTTATTATGTTAATATGTTTTATTTTAATTATGGATACAGTGGTTTGGCAGTAATTAATGTTTTGGTGAGACATTGTCATAATTCAATTTTTTTCCTTTCAAATTAGTATTTTATTTTACAACACAAAGTGTGTCCTCTGCGAATTTCATGATTGATGCATCAGTCGTTGATATACAGAAGGAATAGTATAGCTAAACAGACCCCAGAAGCGATTGACTTCTTCTGCCGGCAATAGTCTTACACTATTATGCTTGATACATTATCAAGCATGGCGTAGCGGTTTTATGAAACTTTGTCCTAGTTTGGCTATTATTAAAGTTAGAGCGATTGTTATTTAAGGAGTCTAAATACATATTTTTTTCTAATTGTGAGAATTTCTTCTGAAGCTTCACCTATTGTCCATTTTATATAGATGGCATCCTATCTATGTTCTCTTTCGTATTGAATGATTCGGTTTATAACTATATCTCTATCTCAATTGTTTTTAGTTCTCTATTCTTTTTCCAAATACCAAACATTCCGTTTTAGTTATATGTAGCATATATTTATTTAAACGTTTCATCGTAATCAATATCAGAGCATGCCGTGTGCAGACTTGACGAGCAAAGGCGCAATATTTGCATGTGTCAAAATCAAAATCTATGCCATTAAGTCGCACCACGACGACGCAAATTTTTCACGCCTCAATTTGCCTCATATTTTAAGCCGCACGCACATCACACCCGCCAAAAGTATCGAGTACTAACAAGTAACGATATTTTTTTTCCGATACCTAGTATTTTTGAAATCGATGGGTCCGATACGTTTAGTCATATGAGTACTTGTACTCCGCCCGGACGAGATATTTGCATATATTATGAGTATTTATTAGTTATGGTATTGTCGGAAAAATAATTATCAAGAAGTATTAACAGTTCTCGACGTTTGATAGTGCCCAGTTCTATCTCTGGTCTGACAATGTCTGTTAGTCTACCTCGCTGTGTATAGCATAAAACAAAACAGTGTTTTGAAATCAGTGTAATGAGCCATTTGAGCCCTTGCTTATTTCATGTCAATATCTTATAAAACGGCTGATATAATCGACAGAGCATACAGACAGTCTCGAATTGTCATCTACTACAGGCCAACCAGTCACACCAGGAAGGTATAACGATAAATAATCGTCCTTTTAATCGAGGGGTGAACGCAGAGGCTTAGGGACAAGACATTACACCTTATAAATACATCAACATGCCATTGGCAGTCAAACGCCTTACTGCGTGATACTGGGAAGTAAAACTACAGTGCAGCCTCGCACCCTCACTACCATATTTAGCCGGATTTCTCCGTCTACCAGTCTGGTCGCAGGTTCGAAATCGCTTGCGCGGCCTCTACCTAATGTTAGCGGTCATTCTGTTGGAATTTATCGTGGTCTGTGGCGTCCTTTGCCCGTATTTCGCACGGGATCGGGTGGCCAAACGGTCGTTTCAAGAGTATCTGACATCAGGTCAACAACCTCCCCTGCTGCTTAGGAAACGTATATCATCGTTTCCACACTCCACCAGTTACTCGCCTGAGTGTACAGTCGATTGTCTGACGCAGCACGATGCGCAAACCGCCCAGCAGCGCCCGAAGGTCATCACCCAGTGGATCTGATCCATCTGCCGTGACAGAGGAAAACAGAGTCAGTCCGAGCAGGTCATATGGCCCTTAGGTGCCGGCGCATACAGACAGTCTAATACAATGGGCGAACCCGTCACCCCAGGCTGTTACACCAGCAACAGTAGGTAATCATTCCTTCAGCCTGGAATGATCGTAGAGTCTTAGAGACATAGGCAATCTACCATCTAGCTCCGCCAACTGGTGTATACAGACAGTGCATACAATGCATATAGACTGTTGGGCGGTGTCGAATACAACGGGCGAACCTGTCACCCCAGGCTGGTATTACGATGGTCATGTGACAGTCTGGTATGTGATTTTGCTAAAATATTATTATTGTTGTTTATCCCTTTATTGTTTTCTATGTATCAGTGTATTTTGTTAACCTTCATATATAGTAGAGTAAGTTTCAACAATCTGTAATTTTTTTAGAAAAAATTGAAATGATCGTTCTTTCATCCTTGGGATGAGCGAATAAGACTTAGACAATGGCAATCCACTATCTAGCTCCGCCAACTAGCCCGTGAGAGACGAAACCCAGCGAAAGCGACCTCGCTACCAGTTATGGCCAGATTTTTCCGGCTTCCCGACTAGTTACAGGTTCGAGGTCGCTTGCGCGGTCCTATCCATTACGTAGCGATGATTCGGCGTCTACGGAATCTATCGCGGACCACGGCATCCTTTTTTCGGCTCTTCTCCCGGTATCGGGTAGCCGACTGGTCGTTTCAAGGGTAATTGCCGTAAGGTAAACAACCACCCCCGCTATATGGAAACAATGCCATTTACAGACCCCTCCGGTTATCAGTCGGAATGCACAGTCAATTGGCTGACTCCGCACGATGCGCAAACCGTCCAGGAGCACCCGAGGATGATTTCCAGGGAAAACTGGCACGCTGGCTCGAGTACTGCCCGGGCTCGCACTTTTGCGTGGAGGGTTGGGTGCTGACCTGTGAGTTCCCATCATTCAGACTCCGGCTCCCAGTGCCTTCCGCTCCCAGTGCATTCAGCTCCCAGTGCATTCAGACAGACAGCGAAGTATCCGTTTGCGCGTACGCTTTGGTACGGAACCCTAGAAATATGCGTGACCTCCTTTATAAAGCGCGGCGTGCCGCGGCGTGTCGATGAAGAAACGCTGTGGCTTGATGTAGAACGGTGTTGGTTCGCGTTTTGGCGCGTGCGGGCGCCGCGACGCCCGCGACTCCCGCGACGACTGCCGCGACGCCTCCCTTTGAGTCGACAGTAGCGACTCAATTTCGGCGCCTTTGACGCCGCTAATAGCTTCCGCAATGAACACGCCAGAGACGAATAAGATGCCCCCCCACATCGCGCCTTCTCCTCCACCCGGCGAAACGTTGCTGTAACTGAGTTGAGAATAAATCCTAATAATAATAAATAGATTATATTCAGATAAAAAAGTGATATAGAAGAAAAATGGAAAGTAATCGCCTTCTTTACAATCATTCAAGACAGCTCAAAATTTACTACTTTTTTAAGTAGTAACCCTTTTCGTCCATTTCCTTCTACTTCCTTTCTTAATTTACTCTCCTCGGACATGCTCAGCTTTAGATAAATACAAACTGAGCTGCCATGGAATTCACCGACCAGGATCGGCCCCATTATAAAATTATTATTATACTTCTATGGGGTGAGCGGTGGACTCCGGACTAATAGCTTAGGATAGCTGTCTTGCCACATATGACAGGTTCTTCAAAGATGACCGTCCAACTTACCACCATTCACTCATCCTTCGATGCCATAGCATTTGAGATGCGGAATCACTAAGACCTTGTCCAGAAGCGGCGAATTCGCCGCGAATCGTTACGCGCGCAGGCCATAAGTGAAAGACTCGCGGCAATTAGTAAGCGTGGTTAAAAGCTTAAAACTGTTGAAAACGAAATAATCGCGAGCTTAGACGTCGAGTCCCTCTTTACGAATTTGTCCATTTCGAAGTGCCTTGCAGTGGTGAGAGACATACTAAGATCTGAACACCTTCCGATTAGCTACACCGACGTTTCAACATTGCCTGACATCGAGCTACCTTCTGTGGAGCGGCAACTATTATAAACAAATCGACGGAGTAGCAATGGAATGCTCCGTATAGCCAACAGTTAGCGACATATACATGGAATGTTTTGAGGTACTAGCCATCAAAACCTCCAAAATTAAAGCTATTCTCTATTTTCGCTATGCGGAAGACACCTTCCTATAAGATAAAATACAAACAGTAGTAGTATTCCTGAGCCATCTAAATCCCATCCATCAAAGTTAGATTCACCTATGAAGTGTAAAGACGGCTTTCTGGCTCTTTTAAATGTCAAAGTGACAAGAAGTGACAATACTCGAGGACTTACAGTATATCGAATGGCCACACATACGGACAAATAGTTGCCTCCCAGCCATACACCATAATTTCCTAAAATCTACGTTCAGTGCAAACGTCTCTCGTGAGCCGAGCACGCGATCTATACGACATTGAATATTTTCCGCTGAAGATAAAACATGTTAATGATGTCCTCAGAAAAAGGCATTATATCTAAGAGTTGACGCTCGCCCTCGCATACATAGTCAACTGTTTTAAATTACCTATGAAGCGCGACAATACCGCGCTCTAGGTTTGAACACGGCCTCAGGCTTACAATTGTAGAGAATCTAATCAGAGAGCAAAGTTTTCAAATAACATGTTTCAGGTTGCGACGGTCAGTTTATCGACAGTAATGTTTTAAAAATAAACGAAAACATACTTCTTATTTATGTAGAAATATATATTTTTTGATTTATTAGATTACGTTGCGGTGCCCTGCTCATTTGATCTACGTTCAGGAATGTCACCAAAGTCTTGAAGAAAACGGACAGCAATAATCGAAAAGCGACGCGTACGTGATATGTCGTGTGACAGAAAGTAAACCAAAAGTTTCGCCCCAATTCAGCTTACTTAACTATACGCTAGAGGGCGGTGAAATGATGTGTCACTCCTAGACTTTCCCGGCAAGCAGACAATTCCCTTTGCACAAAAAAACTCCTAAACCCTCCCCCTAACCCTCCCTCTCTCACTCTCCCCCTTCTTTCTCCCAACCCACCTCTCCCTACTCGCCTCACCCAACTCACCCCCCCTAATCCCCCCAACTATCCCCTCCTCCCGCCAACCCTTCACCCCTCTCCCCGCCATCTTCACTATTCGCGCGGAAATCCAGCAAATGGCACTATCTTTTTTATTTTTACTCTTTTGATGACTTTATTTTTTTTTTTTTTTTGAGTATGTGCATATCTACAGACCGAGAGCTATTTTAGATACCTCAACCAAATTTTTACACCTAGCTGTTCTCTCAATTTGTCATTTACAGGAAAAACATGTTAAAAAAACATTTTTCTCTTTTATGACACATCTAGAAACCGAGAGCTTTTTTTAGACACCTCAACCATATTTTTACACCTATCCTTTCTCTCAATATGGCCGTTGCAAGAAGAAACACGTTTCAAATATATAAACTAGCTGAAACCCGTCGAGATCGACGGTCAGTTTATTGAGAGTAATGTTTCAAAAATAAACGGAAACATACTTATTATTTATGTAGGAACAATATTATTTTTGGATCAATCCGATTACGTTGCGGTGCCTTGCTTATTTGATATACAGTCAGAAATGTCACAAAGTCTCAAAAACGGATAGAAACAATCGAAAGCCAATTGCGCCAATTCAGCTTACTTTGACAACTATACGCTAGATGGCGGTGAAATGATTGAAATATTAAAAAAATGTTTATAACTGTGTTGAGTAAAAAAATCGGTTGTGATACCCTTAGACTTTTCCGGCAAGCAGACAATCCCTCTCGCACGCCAAACCCCCCCCCCCCTCCTCCGCCTCCTAAACTTCCTCTCTTTCATTCTCTCCCCTTATCTCTCCCACCCCCTCTTCCTACCCTCCTCAACTCCGTCCCCCCAACCCTCCCTCTCTTGCTTTCCGTCTTCCCCCTCTAACCCCTCTCTCAGTACACCCCCACACTAACTCACCCCCCCCCTCACCCCCCCCCCCCCTCCCGCCTACCCTTGACCCCTCTCTCTCCATTTCTCCATTCCCCACCCCACTCCCGCGCGAAAATCCAGTAGATAGCAATTCTTTTTGATGACTTTTTATTTTTCTCTTTCGATGACATATTCTACAGACCGATACCTTTTTTAGACACCTCATCCAATTTTTTACACCTAAGCCATTCTTTCAATTTGTCGGTTACCGGTAAAACACGTTTAATAAATGTATTTTTGTCTTTAGATGACTTTTTTATTTTTCTCTTTTGATAACACATTATGACATCGAGAGATTCTTTTAGACACCTCAACCAAATTTTTATATCAAGCCGTTCTCTCAATATGACCGTTACAGGAAAAACACGTTTTAATATACAGCTGACGATCTACAAGTAGAATATTCGATGTGCAATATTCTTAGTACAAGAATCAAATTTACGTTCACACCGTAACGTGACAATTTATTTTTATTAATTCATTTAAGAATTAATTACTATAAAACATTGATTAGCTTACAAAAATAACTGGAACCGAATGGCAAAACCTTAACCTTTTGCTTATTTGTTTCTGTCACCCAACTGGGACTAGGGTGGACAGGACTCAGCCAGAACACAGGGTGTCAGCCCGTTCTAGGGTGGACAGGACTCCAATATGACATTCAAGTTTGCTTGATTGCTTGGTTGCTTATGATTTCTAGTATAGATGAAATTTATAGCACACTGTAAACATTCGCAGTAATTAGTCTGTCTCTATTATCCATCGTAATGCACACGCTTGACGCATATAAAAGCGTAGACTGTGACTATATTAAATTAATTCTGTAGAACATCCAATTTGGTAAGTTGATGTATTAAAATTGCTCAAATATTCATATTGTGTTTCTGTAATCTCTCTATATAAAACGAGGTATAAACAGACAAGCCATAATAGGACTCCGGCAAGGACCAACAACTTCATTAAATCGTCTACGCTGGTCAACCATTAGCAGCCAGAACCAGTATACCTATAATTCATTACAGTCCTATAAAATATTTTACAATTTAAAACTAATAAACAGCGATAAAGAACTATATGTATACATGATTTTAAAACACAACAAATTAATCGTATCAAAACCATTATGTCGTGAATAAGAATCGTAACTGATATTACTATTAAAGCATGATCAGAATATGGCAACGGAACATAATCTATATTAGGTAAAATCTCTAATCGTATCTAGGAAAAAAATGTATAGCAATCCCAAAAAAAACATTTTCCATCTGTTGGAAACTACGGATAATACCGCATATAAAATATTTAATGAGTCATATCCTGAAAAAATATCCTCTCAGTATATAATATATATAATTGCATATACAATATAACCTTCGTTTTCAGAGCCCATAGAAAATTATGCTGTATCATTTATCCATTAAATTGTTTCAACATCGCTTCAATTCTGTCGGTTTGTTTGCCCTGTCAAAAGAGCCGCTGAAAGCTTCTGTTGGCGCTCTATTTTCAGTATCGCCTTTCAGTGATATCCCGCGGTGATAAGCTGTAACAACGAAGAATTTCAAATGCGTTATTTCTATAATGGTTTTCTCGATTTAGTCCAATTAATTGATGTTTATATTTCACTTATATGATAAAGGGATAGGGAATAAATATCATCGCAAAACAATTGTAAATGCAAAAGCCAAAGAATAGCTTCCTAATTTGTTTGTTTTTTTTGCGTTTTTTTCCGAAAGCTCTTGCTGCTCGATCGCTACCCACTATGACGACATATTTACATGATATTATTGATATTATAGCGTATTGGACTGCTCAACGCCGTACTATGATTTGGGAGCTAGAATTTTGATAGCACTCATAGTTTCAAATATTTTCTAATGTATATAATATAGTGGCGTTCGTGGTATATCAGTATAGCGGTGCACTATATATGGCGCTATAAAAACACCTATGCCTTATCCTATCTTGAAATATAATAATAATTAAATGACAAACGTTTTCTTAAATCATAGGTCTTAGTATTTTGATATTATTTATATGAATATGGCAATTTTTTATTTGGTATACAGATTTCAATACGCAATAATTAATCACTTAAATTTTCAGATAGGCTAATACAGTGGTTTCCAACCAGTGAGTCGCGACCCATTAGAGATTAGGATGGGGGGGTTCTATAGATTCGGCGTTAGATCCGTTTGTTAAAGCGCAGAAAGCTCTCCTGAGGGGCATGTCCAGAAAGCCACATCAATATCCAACAAACGAACTAATAAAAAAACTGAGACTTTGAGCATCAGACAGATTTATGCAAAAGTAACCGTACTTAATTATCTCAACAATCCGCACACACACAATATCACTGACCACAATATTCTAACTAGAGGTTGCGCGCCAGAAAAACATCTAATTAAAAAAAACAAAAATAAATTGGCGCAAAGGCACTTTAGTAGTGTAGCTCCTAAACTCCACAATTACTTTCAGGATAAGTTAAAACAATGCAAAAGCTTACATATGAAAAAGGGAAAACTTACTTTGTGGCTGTTTGAGACCGGCAGGGAAAAGGTAGCTGAAATTATTACACATATCCTCGTTTAAAACGACAAGTTATCAATTTAATTCAGTATTACAATTATATATTACTAATAAATACGTGTATGTAAATGCAAATGTATGTAAATAATACAAGTAGGTAAATGTATATATTTATATATAAATGAGAATAATATATGTATAATGTTTAATATTATATAAACATGTAAAATATTACCATAGTTTTTAATTGCAGTATAAAATTACGTGCGCATCTTAATTTAAAAGAAAAGAATCTACCCTAGTACGGGCATGAACCTAGTTGGTAGTTTTTAAGACATAATTTTTATACTACTTTCTCTTAAATAAATTCCATTATTATTAGAATGGTCGCGAAGAGACCCTTCAGAGCGTTACAGGCTATCTAAAAAAAAATTAATAAAACATTTTTTGATTTATCTAATATTCTAACATTTACAACTTCGTCAGAGAAACATATCTATTATGTTTTGCTATTGCTTTGAGGCAGAGTCATCACTATCAAAACTTCCTGGGGTGACAATACGTAAAATGAATAATCTTGTTAAATAAAATTAAATGTCTAATAATATTAAATGATAGTAACCAACATTATTCCAAGGTATTATAAGGTATTCCAAACAATGAGAGACCCCGTATTTTACATATATACCTATTTTACGACACGACATAAAATTCGTGCATTTTTATTCCGCCGGATTGCATAGCTTAAATCAACTTATAAAAACAAACAGAAGAATGCAAAGAAAGGCATCGTCTGATTCTGTTCCCCCATCCATCTGGATGCGCCTCTTTGCCCCGTCTCAGATCGAATTATAGCAAATACTGTAACGATTGCAAGGCCGGGGGGATCAAAATGCAGGAGGGGCGATCGAGTGTATAGTCCGAGAGCCAGCACTGGAAAGTCAAGTCATTACATTATGAAAATATATTTTTTTGATATCCTAAAATACCCATAGACATTGCAAAAATATATGACCTGTTCCTTGATATCCTACGATACCCACAGACATGGCAGAAACTCAGATGAAATCTGTCCTTTGCTACTTGTCGGAAAATCATCAGGGTGATATAACCGATTTTATAGATTTTTGTGGCCTTCTTATAGTTTCGTCTTGTGTTTATCAGTTCCTCCCTTTGCTAGTTATGCCGAAATTTCCCACCTCTTGCCTGGATTATTCTCTCGCCTAAATATAGGGATAACGGTCCACCAAATTCAATTTTCTGTTGCGAGTGGTCTCTTCTTTCAATAGATGTAATGATTTTCTATCGCCACTCGCGAGGTGCAACGGTCCTGTAACGGACCTTAAGTCCATTACATGCGATCAACAAGTGCATCGATTTCCAGCTATTATTTTGACACAATTCAGCTATTATTTTGACCCGTGCAGCTATGAATCAGCACGATGAAACAATACTTTTACTCGGAATATTTTGGATTGCATCATTTCACGGCCTATATAAACCGGCGAAAAAGCAACCAAATTATCATTCCTCGAGTGGTCATGTCTCCAGATAGCGACGGCACACTTCGGTGTCCCGGATTCTCGGTCACATGTCATTCCCCGAGTGATCACCTTTCCCCAAGGTTGCGACGGCATTCGGCACTCTCTCTCACGAGTTAGGTCAACGAATCCGGCTCTTTAGTTTCCTTTCCTCATTCTCCCTGAGTCTCGAAGCATCAGTCTGTAATCCCACAGACTCGAGCCGTGCCCAGTACAAGATACTAGGAGCACACGCACAATCCTCGTCCACTATTCCCACATAACCTCCGTCGCGCAACCCTCGCGTCTCGATAAAGCAATCCGGGCACTCGTTACTTCGGCTAGCGTTATAACTGGCAATATTCAAACCTTCGATCAATACATTCCTTCTACTTCACATCAAAACCGCCTTTCAATACGGAGATAACTCGTAAGTTGATACCACCACCTCAACCGAACAACCTGGAGTTTTGTGAGGGGTGGTGCTTCACAGTCTTTTCATTTTCAATCACGGTTTTCAATTTCATATGGTAGTAAAACATAAAAATATTTTTATCTCTAAAAATTACGTTAATAACGATTAAAACTAATCTCTAAACCCTAAAAAAAATACGTTTTAAAGACTGTTTAAATTTGTTGACTGAAAAAAGTAACGGTAATTTAAAAAAAATAGTTTAGTGAAATGTGTTAATGTCCTCCCTAGTTGTAAAAGACAATGCACTCAGTCGTGGGATAGCCGGCTCTCTTATGTGGCTGACAGTATTGTAGTGCAGTGTTTTTCAACCTTTTTTAGATCGCGACCCTTTTGGTTAAAATAAAAAAGTTACGCGACACCCCCTAGACTGCAAGTTAGTTCTCTCGATCCCCCCCCCCCCCCCACTTACTCTCTTCCATAGCTGTAATTGTAAGCATCCAATAAATACATTGATTGTTAAAACAATGCGAAAACCACATTAATTACTATTTTTCACAATCGAAGCTGTACCAAAATGTTTCCATTTTAGATCAGTATAAAGTTTTGTAAAAGCAATAGCAAAACAATAAATATGGTTCTCTTCAGCAGTTGTAAATGTTTGCCTACTATATAAATAATTGTAATATTTTACATTTCTTGTTTTAGATAGCCTGAGAGCCCCCGGGGGCCACGATGTAGTACACACATATCTATAGCTGCAGTGATTTACCTTCGTTGCTTATATACGTTTATGATATAATGGTTATTACGAACAAATCATAGTCTTAAACATTCACTCTCGACTCCTATGTTGTTACAATGGAGGAAGCGGCAAGACAAAGAGTGGTCGGCAACAAACTTGTTGGTTTAAAAGTGGCCTGCAAAGACCGCCCGCATGTATCTCAACATAATAAATATATTAAAACACTCTTAGGGTTGAAGATGAAAAAACAATAGAGTGGTTTCTTTGAAATAATTATTATAAATGTTATAAACTTGCACAAAAAAAACAAGCCCACCAACGAGTGAATTGCACAGAGGCATTACGCGTTTCTGGCACCGCGTCTTTATATATATGATTCCTTCTGTTCTTCCTTTGTCTAAAGTGCAGATTTTAATCAGCAGATTGTCTCTGAAAAACAAAACTCTATTATCAAGTAGCTTATGACGAAAAGTGGAAGCCAGTGCGAAGAAATGGTGACTCACATCCTGACTTAGGCCATATTGGACATATCTGTCACTTGATACTTGACAAGAAATATATTTGGTTGATTAAGTTTAAAATAAATAAATAATATTATACTAAATTAGATTAACAATTTTATATGTGCAAAGTAAGGAACCTTTACAGGCTACTTAATTTATTAATCAATTTAGTTGCTTATTTATTTACAGATTTATTTATTCACTTATTTATAAATTTTAATTTTTTTTTTCTTTATTTAATTTTAGTTATTTATTTATATATTAACCTTAATTTTTTAAAGAATGAATGAGCGATCGGAATGAATGAATGAAAAAAATAAATAAAAGTGGTCGGTCACTATGTCTTAAATACGTGGTCTCACTATGTCTTAAATACGTGGTAAATACTATGTAATAAAAGTGGTCGGTCACTTCAAAACAGATATACAATCTAGTAGGGTGATAAAATTCACACAAATGTAATCTTAACTGCTTCGCAAAAAAATATTGTTTTTATACTTTCTTTTTTTTTTGCCAAAATCTAATTTTTCATATTAGTTAAATTTGATAAAATAAAATAAAAAAATAAACAGTATTAACGAAGTAGGTACCATCGCTGCACCTACTGACACATACACACTACACTAATATCAGCCCTATAGGAGCCCATATCTATCCTAACTAAATCATTGCGTACAACTGTCACGAATTACTTTGGATGCAGCCACAAGAGGAAAAAGGTGGAAGGAAAAAGTGAAAGCAAAAGTTGACACACAAACTACCTCACTAGGCATAGGCATCTTCGAGAGAGAAAGTCATAATACAAATACAATAGTGGCAAAAATATAATATTTGCAAAAAAAGCGCACTAAAAACATACCTCCCATATTTTCAAAAAGTCATTTAAGTACACGATTCAGATACAGATTAATCATTCAAGATACAGATTCACAGATTAACAGATCAAGATACAGATTAATTGTATCTCCATTACTTTATTTATTTTTATATAAAAAAAACGATCAAGTGACGAGTTATATCAAATTTCGTAAAGGTTCGCATAACCAAATAAAACGTACAATTACAAATGTTTTAACCGTAAAAGTTAAACGAGTAGTTCCATAAAAGTTTAAAAATTCATATAATTAAACTTTTACCACGCGTATTATGAATAATACGCGTGGAAATATCGAATAATTTAAAATATTTTTTGACGAATTTGAGATTATACTTTTATCAGTGATTATACTTTTATAACTACGTTTTTCGATAATTATTTTCAATGAATGAGAATATGATCCCAGCAAACATATTTTTGAGCTTTTCACTATATTTCACCAATTCTTATAGTGTTGTGAGTTTTATCGAAATGAGAGCTGATGTTTTTCACTTATTTTGAAGTTATGAAATTAATAATATTTTAACAATTGTGTTCTTGAGAGATGATGTTTTTCGGGTTTGCATAGTGCCGACCCTTTAGAATGGGGTTCCTGGCATTAAAAAAATCGCAAGTATTGACTTTAGAGGAGGAGCTTAGCAGACATTGATATTTTTATCAAGTAAATTGCATGCAATGTTTAGGAAGATTAAAAAAAAAACTAATATTAATTTGTAAAATTGTGGTAGAAAATGTTTAAAAATCAGTTTATATTTTTGAAGTTATTAAAAAAAAAGAACTTTACGACAAGTGGATCTCATTTATATAGAATAAGCCCATCATAATTTTCACATTTTCATCAGTTTCGACCACAGATTCCCTGTAAAAACTACCGTTTCCGTTAACCAGACTGTCGTCAGATAGTCTTAGGACTAATATACTATTTCTACAGTCATAACGTATAGGATTTGAAATATAAATATGGTAACTAAGTATTTTGTCATATTATAAAGGCGTCATTTTTTCATCGTTAGCTTTTAGACTATAGCTGAAACGGCAGAGGGATATAGCTTTAAAAGTATTTGAATAACGAATACGAGTGTCAACGCGTTCGCGAGCGACCTGAGCAATGGAGATGTTTATTTATTTTATTTTTAGTTTGCACGAAAAAATATATACCTAGTCTTATTAGTCAAAAATGAAATAATAAAAGTGTGTTTCTTTCATTTATTTTTTTCAAATTAATATAACATTTATACATCTGTTACAGTTAAACTATCTATTTTGCTACTTATGGTAATATTTTATTTCATATATTGCTCCTGCTTTTCCGGGCCACCAATCCACAAGGAGGGAAAGTATGGTGAAAGCGCATTTTTTTTTATTTATAAAGACGGATGTATGTCGTATGTTGAGCCGATAAAGACCATTTCCAGCTGGAGGCCTGAGTGTGTGTCTGCCTGTCTGTCTGTTTCTCTGTATGTCTGTGTGCATTCCTCCACGATTGCGCCCAAACGCTTCATCCGAATGAGCTGAAATTTGGTATGCAGGCATCATTTGGTATAATGGTAAAAGTTAAAAATGTTGTGGTTAAAATCGGTCAACCGGGGGACGCAGTAGTTATTTTTCCAGCGCGCGTCAACCCCCCCCCCCCCCCCCTTTAGTTATGTGTTCGATCAAAATTGCGAATGTATTTCTAAGATTTTTGTAGTCTTTTAGTCACAGTACCTATACCAAACAGTAGGTTTACTCTCGAGCCACAGCGCATTGATGGAAGAGAATGCAAGGAATATGCGCAGAGGGGTACGTCTCGACAAACGCCTTTGGCTAGCGTTACGCGCAGATAAAGGTTTGCGACTTTTTTGAAAGTTTAGGGCCAAGTAGCGAACATCTGACGGTCATATCCGAGCCGTTACGACTTCAATTTTGTTCTAAGAGAAGCTACTGTCTTGTATACTGTGCTTTCAGTAGTATTTCCGTACTATGTATGTAGTATTTTCCGTAAAAATGGTATTTTTCCAACATGATGTAGTATTTTCTTAAATATTGCATAATTTACAAATTATTTACGTGGCTTGTATAGAAGATATTCCAACCAAAGTTTCACAATGTGGTTTCGGCCTAATAAGGCACCTATCTGTTCACCGAATTTCAAGTCTTTAAGTTCAATATTTCGAGATTGAAGTATGACTAGCGCGCTATTGGTGGACCGATTTCAACCACAATGATTTCAACTCTTGCCAATGATCAAATAATGCCTGCATGCCGCCAACTTTCATGGGCGATATTGTGGAAGAATACCCACAGACACACAGAAGTACGTCCACAATAGTTTCCTACTGCCGGTAAAGTAAAATCAAACATTATTGGATTTTGAGGCACCCCGGCGATATCTCCCTGATATTGGTGAGTGTAATGGCCCTTCCGCCCACACAGAGGAAACACCGTCGGCCCCACCAAGGCACAATCAGGATGCGATTAGTGCGCTTCAACAGTGCGCTGCGCGAGAGAGCTGGGCGGTTGTACTAATAAGGATGCGCGCGGCCGCTCACGTCAAAACGTGCAATTACGCAATTTAGCAATCGTCTGCGCGGACGCAGCCGCTCACGATTGTCTAAGCGATGGAGGAGGAGCTGGGCCACCATTGGCCCGACCACGGACGCCCCGCCCGCTTACCCTACTACTATCTCTGTGTCTGCGTTCATAGATCATTAGGGCTCTATCACACAAATTCGACACCACCGTCATGACCACGAGACACCAAGACCGCTTCCCCACTTTAGTATTACGATTCAAGCGTATTCAAAGTAAATATATTAAAAAGAATAAACAAGTAAACGTATTAAAAAGAATAAAAAACACGACTGTCGTTACATAAAGTAAACTATTGTAATTATAATTATATTTATTACGGTTTTTTATAAAATATTTTTGGTTTATGTGTTTATGCATATAGATACATGTATATTTCCGGAATGTACTTAATCAGACCTTTTATTTGATATTAAAAACTTTTTTTTTTTGCATTTGGATATTGGAACATTTAGACAACTGCTTACTTGGTATTTGGACAGTTAAGGTATTCTATGATACTTGGAACGACAGAACGATTCTATTACACACAATTCTAAATCGGTTAAAGAGTTTAGAAGTTATAGTGGAATAAAGAAACGGAAAACATACATAGATGAACCTTGAACACATTACACTTCTTTTTTTGTTGTGCAGTCGTGTAAAAAGAGCTGAATTTGAGGCTCATTTACTTATCCAAACATTCCAAACTAATAGAAAAAAAAACCTAAATAATACAAATTAACGTATGGTATATTTTTTTCTATTGTATGTTTACTCAAAATAAATAAATAGTTTAAAAAAAAACACTAAAAACACGTTTTTATAAATGCACGTAAAAACCACATCATCAGACCTTGAAACCTAATCTTGGTCAAAGTTCATTCCAAGACTTTTCTAACAAGTCCGCACACAGCTATGATACGATGTTCCATCATGAAGTTCCAGTTCATATCATCCGACTCCATCATCAGATCAGTTCGTCAGTACCATATTATTGTATTGTCATCAGAACTACATACAGCTGCCAATTTTCATGACGCTACGATCCTTGGAAGTTGGTTAAATTAGTTACCTTAGATTCCATTACAAAGTTACATACAGGTCGACCTAATAAAATCGTGTTAAAAAATAGAAACATTGCATCTCATCAAAAAACCGTTTTTTGAAGACTGGGACCTTAATAAGGCACGAAACCATCGGTGTGCGAGTCAAACTAATATTTGACCGGTTTTACTCACATTTGAAAATGTTTCATAAAGCTCTGTATGACTACGCATAACACGTCTTACATGATTTCGACACCGCAGTGGTGACTGATGATTGTCGAGTGCTCCGATACCTACTTATCTAGTTGAACTCCTCTCGACTTGCCTCGTCCGGCGACGTGTCTGTTTACGTAGCGTCCATTGATGCTTCGACTCTTAAGGGGCTATAAGTTACCGGAGGAGAAGCGCGGATCACGTCTCTCCAATGTATCGCATTAAGGTGATTGGAGCAGCCCAAAAGTGGCCCTATACGAACGTACAAAAAATGCTAACGAGCTGCTCGCACTGCCTGCCACCTATACAAACTAACCCAATTTTTATACAAACAAGAACGGTGACTCCGCGGAAGATGGACGTGGGGTGGCCAGAAGTAGGCAGATATATAAAGATTTACTTTATTTTATTAGGGCTCCCTTTCGAGTTGACGCGACTAAAAATTTAGATATTTTTGCAATGCCACACGCCCGCGCGCTTTCGATATATACATAAAGATATATAGGTATACCGCGGCGAAAATGGAATACGTCCCACCGTTGGCAGTGGCCAATTACGAGTGACGATTTCGGCTTCGCGCGTCGTCTAATATAGTCGATTTGGCTTTTTAATTATAATATCATAAATTATCAAATAAATAGTTTTTTATAAAGTAAAAATTAGATTACAATAATAAAATAACTTAAGATTACTCTGTTATTTTTTAAATCACTCAAAAGTATCTTTGATAAATAGAAAAAAAAATAGTTGGCCATAACATTTCCGGAAATTACGTAATTCCAAAAACTGTCTTGGTACTATGCCAATAGACCATACGCTGGTGTAAACGGTATTTTTTAAAATTGGGAATTATCTCTAGTTTTTTCAAAAACCGAAGACAAATCACGCTCGGTTTTTTTTTGAAAACAGTAACAGAATAAAGATAATTTACAATTAATATGGAAATAATTTACCAATTTCGTTTTGGCGAACTGATAGCTTACGGAACGGGTTTTTAAAATCCAGCATAATTGTAATAAAAATCTATTTCGTGTTCTCACAACCAGGCCACAAAAATATGATTCATAAAGCTTTTGGCCGCCACGGCCGGGCCGGTCTCATAAACACTTACATCATAGCATACTAATATAAAAATAAATATTATATAACGATAGAAAAGTTAATGATGCATTAAGTTATTTAGAATATTAAGAAAAAAATATATTAAATGAAATATAAAACACTACTGCCGTTACAAAAATTGAAATACAGTATATATATATATATATATATATATATATATATATATATATATATATATATATATATATATATATATATATATATATATATATATATATATATATATATATATATATATATATATATATATATATATATATATATATAAATATATAAATATATATATATATATATATATATATATATATATATATATATATATATATATATATATATATATATATATATATATATATATATATATATATATATATATATATATATATATATATATATATATATATATATATATATATATATATATATATATATATATATATATATATATATATATATATATATATATATATATATATATATATATATATATATATATATATAATATATATATTTTTAACGGGTTTTTATGAAATATTTGTGATTTATGTATTGATCCATATAAATACATATATTTTCGTAATATCCACGATCAGACATTTAATTTACTAAACACAATATATTTATGTTAATTTAATAACATTTGGAGATTTGGACATTTAGACAATTATTTACTTGATATATTGACAGTTAAGGTACCGTATGACACTCGAGATAACATAACGGTTCTAACAATACTGCATACTTCTAAATCGGTTCGAACGTTTAGAAGTTATAATGGAATAAAGAAACGGAAAACATACATAGATGAACCCTGAACACATTACACTTCTTTTTTTGATGGGCAGTCGTGTAAAAAATCGGCATATTTGTAGTATATTTCTTGGTAATAAAATTATATTTTTCCGATATGATGTAGGTACCTACCTATTTTTATCCTAAAAATGTCGGACTTTATTTATTATTTGTGTCGCTTGTATATGGGATATTCCAACCAAAAGATAATTTCGGTCGAACAAGGCATTTGTGTATCGAATTTCAAGCCTCTAACTGCTTTATATCGATATTGAAGTATGACTAGCGGGCCCTCTGGTGACCGATTTTAACTACAATCTTTTTAGCGCTTGCCTCATGCCTACATGCCAAATTTCAGCTTAATCGGATGAAGCGTTTAGGCGCTATCGTGGAGGATTACACACACACACACACACACACACACACACACACACACACACACACACACTAAAGTGCGTTCACAATACTTTCCTCTTCCGGGAAAGTAATTGACTGGGCTATATTTGCCAAATCACCTTATGATAGATGAAGAAATGCGAAGGTGAGGATCGCCCACGATAACTCCGACCTTTCTGACATTTTGTAGGATAGAAATACAGACAAACATACAATCAAACAGAAAGACATAATTTTCCTGTTTCAATATCAGTAATGTCAGCTGGCAACCTTACGCGATCGAATTTCGATAAAAAGGATATAGTGAGCGCCTGCCACGTCAGCAAGCGAGTGAGTGATATTGGTGCAAATTGATGCGTAAGCTATATCGAGGCGTACCTTTTTCTATCCGGGGGCAGCAATTTACTAAGATATGTATAACAATAACAAAGTCCAACGGAAATGCTATTGTCATAGTTAGTAAAAAAAATAAGAAGTGCTTAGAGAGACCACTAGAGCTGTCAACTACAACAGGCGAACTCGTTTTGGTTCACCCGTTGTATGTTTTATCAATATTAGATTTAACGATATTAGATCGTCAAGTTTTAATGATATTACATCATTTCATCTTCCGTGTGGTGAGCGTAGAAGACTTGGGACGAAAGCAATCCACTGTCTAGTTACGCCACTCGCCCGTAATAGCACGACTAGGCGACCGGAGAGGCCTGGACTGTTCGGTCAAACCCGTCAACTAGGGTTGTCGACTACAGCGGGCGAGCACGTCACCTCAGAAAGTTTTAACGATTAGTCGTTCTATCTCCCTGGAGGGAGCGCAGAAGACTTGGACAAAACAGTCCACCATCTAGCTCCGCCGCAAGCCCGTAAGAGGAGTGTTACCCGGCGGGCTTACACTCACGCCCTTACTCCCAATTGTGACCAGATTACTCCAGTCTCTCAATTGGTTACGAGTTCGAGGTCGCTTGCGCGATCCTCTCCCTTACGAAGCGGTGAAACGGTGTATACCGAATCTATCGCGGACCACAGCGTCCTTTGCCCGGCTGTTCACCCAGGATCGGATAGCCGATGGTCGTTTCAAGAGCAGTCGCCGTAAGGTCCGCAACCACCCCCGCTCTATAGGAAACCGTACTGCTTCCAGGCTCCCCCGACTGTTAGTCAGAGTGTACAGTCGATTGGCTTACGCCGCACGGTGCGCAGACCATCCAGGAGCGCCAGAAGGTTGATTCCCAGGGGAAACTGACCATAAGGCCAGAGTCCTACCCAGGCTCGCACTTCAAGCGTGGAGACCGTCGGATAGGTGTTGACCCGTGAGTGTGACCAACCCTGAACAGAATGGGTCTTCGTGGCCAACTCAGCAAGGGCCCATTAACTCCCGGTCAAACCCGTCAACTTGCGGTGTCCACTACAACGGGCGAGCCCGTCACCACAGGACGTTTTAACGATTTTCTCGTTCTATCGCCCTGCAGTGAACGTAGAAGACTTTGGACAGAACAAATCCAACGTCCAGCTACGTCACAACCCGCAAGAAGCCAACGCCAGAGTTACCTGGCGGGCCGACTCTCGCGCCCTTGCTTCCAATTGTGACCAGATTTCTCCGGTCTCTCGATTGGTTCCGAGTTCGAGGTCGCTTGCGCGGTCCTCTCCCTTACGAAGCGGTGAAACGGAGTGCACCGAATCTATCGCGGACCAAGGCGTCCTTTGCCCGACTCTGAACCGGGATCGGATGGCCAATGGTCATTTCAAGAGCAGTCGCCGTAAGGTAGACAACTACCCCCGCTTTATAGGAAACAATACAGTTCCCAGACTCCCCCGATTGTTAGTCGGAGAGCACAGTCGATTGGCTTGCGCCGCTCGGTGCGCAGACCGTCCAGGAGCGCCAGAGGATTGATTCCCAGGGGAGACTGGTTGACCCAGTGTCCTACCCAGGCTCGCACCCCATGCGTGGAGGCCATCGGATGGGTGTTGACCCGTGAGTGTGACCGACCCTGAACACATGGGTCATCGTGGCCACCTCATCATAGGCCCATTAGCTCCCGTCAAACCCGTCAGTCCAAACCCGACGTGTGTAGCAGGAAATCCCGGACTGAAGGTGCGGCCGAGGCGGCCTCTCATCGAATGAAATTTCATTCGATGGCCGGATGGCCGTCGAGGCCGAAGGCCGGGCCGGTGTGTGTGTAGCTTGCGGCCGTCAGTTGCGCGCACAGCAGCGCTCAGTACGCACTTACTATGGAATACTATAGCCATTACTATGCACAATTCTATTGAATATACTACGCACTTTCTTTGGGAGGTAATGTGCCCTTGCTGATTTGGCCATGAAGACCCATTTTGTTCAGGGTTGGTCACACTCACGGGTCAACACCTATCCGGCGGCGTCCACACAAGAAGTGCTAGCCCGGGTAGGACTCTAGTCTTAGGGCTAGTTTCCCCTAGGAGTCAACCTTCTGGCGCTCTGGGCGGTCTGTGCACCGTGCGGCGTAAGCCAATCGATTGTGCATTCTGACTAACAGTCGGGGGAGTCTGGAAGCAGTACTGTTTCCTATAGAGAGTGGGTGGTTGCTGACCTTACGGCGACTGCTCTTGAAACGGCCATCGGCTGCCAGATTTCGGGTAAACAGCCAGGCAAAGGATGCCGTGGTACGCGATAGATTCGGTTTACACCGTTTCACCGCTTCGTAAGCGAGAGGACCGGGTAAGCGACCTCGAACTCGTAACCAGTCGAGTGACCGGAGTAATCTGGTCACAACTGGAAGTAAGGGCGTGCGTGTAAGCCCGCTGGGTAACATACCTGGTTATCTCGCGGTTAAGTCGTTGGCCTCTTACGGGCATGTGGCGGAGGTCGACGGTGGACTGTTTTGTCCTAAGTCTTCTGCGTTCACTTCGCGGGAGATAGAACGTACATTTCGTTAAAACTTCCTGAGGTGACGGGTTCGCCCGTTTTAATTGATAACTCTAGTTACACACTTTCTATAAAATACTATAGCCATTACTTAACTATGGAATCAATTCTTTCGGGCTCCACAATAGCCTGTGAATGAAATATTTGAAATCTAGTTGCTAATATGCCAAATGCATTCTCAAAAATACGCCTGGCACGTAATTTTCGGTGGCTGTATATTATCATGTCTACTCATTATATCTATAATACTCTCAATGGGAAAGCGTCGCCGCGTCCTCACGACGAGTACTTAAGGAATATTTCTTAAACTAAGGAAGGAAATAATGTTTTTTATGTTTCTTCGTCCATACGTAGGTTGTTGCGAATTTTGGGTTTCAATTTTAATTCAGTCAATAAGTTTCTATTAGTTAATAATTGTCTCTTTCTAAGCAAATCTAAGGAAGAAATCTATGTTACTCGAGATAACATATTGGGTCCGAATGCGTTTCTTTGTGAACTAAAACTGAAATTAGTTCAAGCGATCGAGATAGAGCAATACGCTAGAGCGGAATATGAAACGAATGATCGTCAATAAAAACTGTCGAACTTATACTCGTCCGAATAAATTTGAACACATTCGTTTGGTGTTAGATTCAGATGTTTTATATTTGATGGGTAGTATTAAAGCAAAAAGTTACAACCGTCGCTCACACGAACTAATTTCCGATTTTAGTTTACGAAGAAACGCAATCGAGCCCAATGATTCCAGCAATACTACACAATTCTAAATCGGTTCAAGCGTTTAGAAGTTATTGTGGAATAAAAAAACGGAAAGCATACACGGATGAACCCTGAATACAATACACTCCTTTTTTGTTGCGCAGTCGTGTAAAAACTATAAAAACAGCGGCGCATATAGGTTGTAACGGTGGCTCTTTACTGTAAAATCGGTCGCCTTAAAACCATATTACCATAAAATATTGAAGTTTGGAATACCTGGGTTCACTGGCCCTTGCGGTCTTTGTGCTTTTCCTCAATAATATATCACTCAGTTATTTGAGTCCGATGCTGTCTGATACTGGCTTCTGTTTGATATAACGCGTATTTGATACCCATCATACGTCGAAGCACAGGGTTGATACCAAGATCCATTTTGATTTTAAGTCGATTTTAAGTCGTATTAACGTGACTTAAAAGAAGAAAAAATTAACGCAGTGAAATTTACTAAAAGCAAATAGAAAATTAATTAATCTATCTATATATATATATATATATATATATAGAAATGGATGTTAGTAACTTATTTTAGAAGAAATTATATGATTGAGAATAGAAATGTCATAGAGATGAATACGACTAGTGTCGAAATATTCTCAATCATATAATTTCTTCTAAAATAAGTTATATATATATATATATATATATATATATATATATATATATATATATATATATATATATATATATATATATATATATATATATATATATATATATATATATATATATATATATATATATATATATATATATATATATATATATATATATATATATATATATATATAAAAAACAAAGTCGGGTTTGTTCGAACACTTATAACTCGAGAACGGCTGGATCGATTTTCATGATTTTTGATTTGTTGTATTTGTCTCCGTCCCAGAATAGCAGAATAACTATTTAAAACATCGGAAAATCAATGAAAAAATAAAATAAAAGAAAAAAATATTTCCCATACAAAATGTTCATGGGTTTCGTAACTGTCAAACATTTAATGTCCATCCCGTCGATACTGTAAACTCTCCCCTCAAATTAAAGAAAGGATTTAAATAAAGGTTTCGAATCGACAATATATATCCACAATATTCTGACCACAATTATTACATAGTTTAATTCAATCATGTCATGCTGACACGCGATTGATATACCTACTTAACTTTTGTAAATTTTATATTTCTTTTTGAGTAGAGAACTTAATATTTATTTTGTAATCATCATAAAGTAGTGAACTTAATATTTATTTTGTATTCATTGCATTACTTCCATAAAATCATAAATTAAGTTCAGCTAATCTGTAACACGACATTCATTGACCGTTAGGCGGTACGAAGCTCGCCGAGTCAGCTAGTATATATATATATAATATATATATATATATATATATATATATATATATATATATATATATATATATATATATATATATATATATATATATATATATATATATATATATATATATATATATATATATATATATATATATATATATATATATATATATATATATATATATATATATATATATATATATATATATATATATATATATATATATATATATATATATATATATATATATATATATATATAACAAAGTAGGGTTTGTTCGAACACCTTCAACTCGAGAACGGCTGGGCCGATTTTCATGGTTCTTAATTTGTAGTATTTATAAAACTACTAAAAACAAAAATTGGAAAGTTGACGAAAAATTGAAATAAAAGAAAAAACATTTTCCCATACAAAATGTAAATCCGTGTTTTTCTCATGGTCAGTTGTACGTGGCATGTTCACGAGTTGGCAAATCATCCGCTTTATTTGTTCTTGCGCCTGATAAAAAAAACAAAACATGACGTATATCACAAGGTGCTTCAATGAAGAGAATTAAACCGAATGCATCCCATGATGCACTTAATATTTGTTTTGAATTTATTGTATTACTTTTATAAAAGCTAATCCTGTAACACGACATTCATTGACAGTTAGGCGGTACGAAGTTCGCCGGGTCAGCTAGTTACTTATAAATAAATTATAGGCATACTGGTAATTTGTAAATATAAAACAACGACAGATTTGAATCGCTTAGTGCTAAATAGACCGCAACGAGCTTACAATATTCTATTTTATAGAAATGGTAAATACAAACTACAATAGTAGTTTGTATTTACCATTTCCTAAAATAGTAGTTTTCTCTAAACGGCAAAGGGTACATTATTGACAATTACTAATACTTTTTACACGTCTGCCCAGCAAAAAAGGAGTGCACTGTGTTCAGGGTTCATCTATGTAGGTATGTCTTCCGTTTCTTTATTCCACCATAACTTCTAAACGCTTGGACCGATTTAAAAGTGTGTGATACCGTTAGTTAATCCCGATGCCATAGGGTACCGTACCTGTCCAAATATCAAGTAAGTAGTTGTCTAAATGTCCAAATGTCAATAAATTAACTAAATATATCGTGATTAGTGTCAAGTGAAAGGTCTGATTGAGTACTTACATTCCGGAGATATACATCTAGGTATATATATGAACCATAAACCATCTATATATTATATGAATCATAAAAAACCTGCAATAAAAATATATATTAATACAATAAATAGTTCACTTTCTGTAACCACAATAGTGTTTTTTTTATTATTTTAATATATTTACTTGTTAAAATTATTGTTTGAGTTAGTGAGATTTAAACTTTGATTTCATAGATTTGACTTCAAAATTTGATTTCATAGCAGAGAAAATATTCAACCGTCTCGATGACAAAATAAAGAAAATAGAAAATACCATTTTATTAAAAAAATATATAAAAAAATAGCTTCTTGACGACATAGGTCGTTCAAGGACAGAGAACGAACTTCTGCAAGTCATATCTTTAAAAAAATATATTTCTGCATAGCTTTACTATTATACTATATAATATGATATACTGTATTCAACAATATGTAATATATTGTAATATAATGCAAAAGAATAATACTATAATATATCTAGATCGTTATATTTATATATTTGTGTATGTATGTATATGTATGTGTGTATGTGTATATGTATCTATATGAGTACCTACGTCAGTTAGGCTTCTCCACCTAAGTCAGAAAATAAGTCGTACGCCCAGATACAGGCTATATTTGGCCTAGTTGGGTATGCGCTGAGCACGGTCATGTGAATGTGGACCTTTGTTTCTTCGCACCATTACTTGTTATGATCATTTTTATGGGTTTTATAATTATGTTTAAAATAAATAAATAAATAAAATAAATATGGAGTTTATTGAATTTACTTAGGTGACAAAGTAACTGGGTAAAGTTTGTTTCCTATATGTTTAATTTTGTATAACTTTAGCTGTTATACTTGATTTCATCGACAATAAATATTTTTAACATGCTTTTAATATGGATGAATCTATCAATTTTGGGAATCTTGGAAGTCAAATTTCAACCACTTCTTAATATTTAAAATTCTTTTATTTGATTGACTTTAAATACAATTTTGAAATAATAGAAATAGTAATATGTTTATTATTCGAATTAAGGTTTTGCATTTATGATGAGAATTGATAACGTATGATTATTCTCTTAATTCTTTCTCATAGTTTGTTGGTTTGTAATTGTTTGTTTGAACTCTTTATTAGAAATATAACAATGGGCAGGTATATTATCATACGACAATTTCTTACAACCAACCCTACTATGAAGTGTTTATATGCATGTTGCGTGTAACATGTGTTTACCATAAGTGTAGGCATGCATTGTTATTGCATTGGATCGACAGAATTGAAATGCGCTTCCTTTAATTTTATACCAACGGAAAATGGTGACCCAGCCGGGAATCGAACCCGGAACGTCACAATGTAAGATCAGGCGACCTAAAGACTATGTCCCTATAGGCCGTATACTATTAATGATTTTATTTCACACAATCCATATTTAAAATAATAGGTGTGAGTCCGCCCCTGTTTAAGGGCATTGATGCGTTTTGATATTGTAATGCCGAATCGTATTCACCTTTCAAAATACGTTTTAAAAATATGACGTCGAGCTCGTCTGCCCGAGCGCAGGGGCGAGCAAAAAATAATACAAATAGTGGAGTAAAGGAGCTAAATAAAAAGCCAACGAAAACACTCGACACGACCGCTCAACGGACTGCGGTGTTGCTTGGCCGGAGTGGGGTGACCAAGCGACTGCGATATGCCGCGATTATATTATGTCCTTAAGTATCTCCGAAACGGTCCATTGCGATTGCCAATGTTTACGTGATTATACCTCATTGACGCGGAAAAATATACGTTTACTTTAGGCTATTGAAGCGATTGTCAATATTAATATACTGCATTGAGCAATAGCGTAACTAAGCCAGTGCAGCCGGTGCGGCGCACCGGGGCCCCCAGTAGTTCGGAGGCCCAAAACGAAACTTCTGTCTAGAGTTGACGTTGCATCCAACTGGGCTAGGAAGCTGAGGAAGCCGAAAAGATGGATGTCTCAAAACTGATCGATGATTTTGCACAGTGCAAGTGAAGACGAAAACCATTCTAGAAATGTATTTGTTCATATTTATTACAATACATTTAGTAGTTAATTCAAATATGTAGATATGCAAAAAATGCTACATTTGTTAGGTGGTATGTTTTCGTCTTACTGTTATACTTAAAATAAAGTAATAAAAACTGACATTATTGTCTTATTTCTCAGTAACATTCAGATATGGAGAAGTAATTAACTTATTATAATTAATAATTAACAGTAAAAGTCGTATTAATATAGGAACAGATGTTCTGCAACAATGTTTGTATGTGATCTATCGTGTCCCGATGAAGTTCTTGAGAACTTGTTTTAAAACATGTTTGAGACAATGAAGCCGATTTATTATATATTTGCAAAATAAATATATAAAGTGAACAGTAATTAAATCATATATATATATATATATATAATAATGAATGTAAGTACGTAGAGGGGAGCGGCCTTTTGTTCAATTTTGCACCGGGGCCCATTTTTTCTAGCCGCTTCTAGCCGCTTTCTAGCCGCTGCCACAGTCGCTGCCGCCGCCGCTGCCACAGCCACTGCCGCCGCTGCCGCCGCTGCTACAACAGTAGCAGCAGACGCAGTATTATTGTCCTATTTATTATCTTACTCAAATATTGAGTTTTTATGTCGAATAGTATTTTTTCATTCTACACGCCGCTGCTGCCGCCGCTATCGCCGCCACTAACGTCGCCGCTACCGCCACCGCTACAGCAATAGCAGCAGTAGTATCTTACACAAACATTGTTTTCATATCGAATGGTATTTTTTCATTTTACACGACGTGTATGTACGTCGACCGCACCAAAAGAAAGATTTGGATTGACGTGTATACACGTCGGACGCAGTTAACTGGTAACACGTTACTGCTTACCGAAACGTCTTTCTTGGCGGTTTACAATGGCGTATCCAAAACATAAAGCGTGTGTTCTTATTATAAGGTAAAGCCCAAATCGGTATAAATACTGATTTGTTTGTTATTCCGTACGTTTTTTGGACGGCGGGGTTATTTCTCTTCTGGGCTAATACTTTCTCTAATTGACGTATCCTTAATTATTCAAATCTTTTTCAAATCTTTTTAGAAGTTCGTTAAACGTTGAAATTAACATGCGAAAATAATTACAGAATTTCGTTTCATCCCTTTTCCGTTTAAACATGTGTGTCTAGAAGTGGCCCAGTTTCAATTGTAATCTCACCCACTCAAAATCTCTATATTTTTTGGTAATCTAAGCCTACGGCTGTAGAAAATAATCACGGTCGCAGCGTCATCGTCGAATGCATGCATCTTTTACGAAACGTTCTAGCAATCTTATTAACGAACCGTATCAGGAAACCTATTCGTAGAAACCGCAATAGTCTGAACGGGCTGTGTACGTACTTGTGTCTCGCATTGTGATATCAGGTGGTGTCCCTCGCAGAAGCGGGCATATGTCCGCGCGACGACCAGTCGGGGGCACGCGGTGACGCATCACTTTTCACGTAATTATTGATATTTTGAATTCAACCGCTCGCCCATCAGTGACTTGTTACGTGAAGTAAGACGTCGTTAATTGGCATTATGATATATTTTGACGAGCGTCAGTGGAGCGTTTTTTGTACCCCCACTCTCCCCTCGCCCCCTCTCGTCCTCCCTCGGCCCGACAGCCTCCGCACAATTTGGTCGTCATCTTAAACATCGCCGTCTGGGGAGGCAGACTCCCACTTTCCACTGATGCACTGGACCCCTGTCTGCGTGGAGAGAAGCAAAGTGAAGGGCATCGTGCGGTTTTCGAGCATAGCGAGAAAAAGTGAATGGGCGATTTGGTGCCATCATGTCATGTTGTGAAATATTGATTTGGTGCCATCATGCCCAGGATTACGTGATGTCACAGTTGGAGGTGTCGACTACTGCGGGTGAACCCGTTACCCTAGGAAGTTTTAACGGTAATTATCTTTCTGTCTCCCGTGAGGTGAATGAATTACTCCCCGAGGGATTGAGGACGAGTACAAACCTACGGTCCCCAACGCCTTTCGGCGAGGCACCGGGACAGGTACCCAGCGGGAGACCTCGCCTGCTGGTTGCCAGTTTTGACAGGACATCTCCGTCTGGATTTAACCATCACGATACCATCGTCCTCGCGACTGGTTACAGTCTCGAGGTCGCTTGGGCGGTCCGCTACCTGTCGTATTCTCAGCGGTGATTCAGTTTGAATCTATCGCGGACCATGGCATCGTTTGCCCGGCTCTGAACTCAACGAATGGATGGATGAAATCAACGAATCTAAACCATGATAACATAAAGCTCCCAAAAAGCGTGGTCTGTCTGTTTGATGAACTCCATGGACCCAACGCTGATATGCAATTGGCGCTGCGACGGCGATATGCAATTGGCGCTGATAGCATTGGCGGCGAAAGTGATGGCAATTTATTTGGCGATCAATAAAAACATTGATAAAGAATGGTGGTTTTTAAAAGACTGATTGATTATAAAAACCCAATAATGTAACCATAACCAATGATAACAATAACAACATCAATTATTAGTGCCATCACAGAACTAATACGGAGAGATAGAATGCCATCTATTAGGCTATTTGAACATTAAAATATGCGTAATTATTACGTATTGAAACCTGTATAAATTAAAAATTTACATATTTATGTAAGTGATATTTAAAAATTAAAAGATGTGATTTAAAACTTTCTTCTCTTCTTTTTTATATTATATTATGTTATATACATATTTATATTATACAAACTTACGTCATTTTTTCTATATTATATTAATAAATAGCATTTCGAATTGTCATGTTACATTATAAATGATTATCAAGCCGCTTCTGTATGTGAAGTAAGTATTATCATTATATTATATGTAAGTAGGTATGTATAATAGTATTATATATGTTTCTATAATATAAATTTATATAAGGTAGGTACATCCTACTAATATTATAAACGCGAAAGTTTGTATGTATGTATGAATGTTTGTTACTCTTTCACGCAAAAACTACTGAATGGATTTTGATGAAACTTTACAATAATATAGCTTACACATCAGAATAACACATATGCTATAATGTATAAAGATATAGCGTGAATTATCTAAAATATAACGATAACTGTCAAGTAAGTAGGAAAAAAAATCTAAGAAATTGACATTCGAAATTTAAATTCTATCCTACTATCGTAATATATGGTTTTCTATCATCATTACCACAATTTTCCATCACCACGCGGGTGAAACCGCTGGGCGCAGCTAGTATCATATATTTTAAGGTATAATTATAATATGTTGTAGCTGCCAGGTTCCAATATGTAACCGCTGGGTTGGACCTGGTTATACCTAGTCGTGGAATAACCACGAACAGAAATCAAGTGCAGGAAGTATAATTTAATGCCGAAGCAAATAAACATCAAAACTAAATTTCAGAAAAAATTGGACGCCACAGCTTTTTAAAGGTTAAAGCTGAAACTAAAAAAAAACCAGCACTCGATACAAAAAAAAATTAAGCACAAGATTTAACAGGGTGGGTAAGTATCACAGGTTTGTCACTGGTTTTGCCAGGAGGTAGCAATTCTTTCTTCAGCTGTAAAAAAAAGGAAATGAGAACACGTTGCTTCTTTCCAGCGTTCTTTATTCTGCTTCTCCACGGGCACAGCAAAAACGAGCGCAGCAAAATAGATGCAGGTGCAAGGCACACGATTCATAAATATCTTCACAGCACAGCAGTACAAAAATATCTTCCAAAATTTGACAGTAAGTAGGTCCGGAATCTGAATACTCCGATCTCAAAAATGCTCCAAGAAGCAGGCCGCCACGCTACGGCAGTTGATGCTTTACAGGTGGATTATAGATAATAATTCGTATAAAAATAGAGGTGCTCGCCCGCCCGTCTGAAGCCAAGGAAAAAACCCGGTTAGAAAGTCGATACGCCGCCATGTGCTAACCGCCAAAAAATGGACAATAATCGCTTACCAGAAAAAGAACAAGAACTACATGAATTGAAAGGAAACTGCGCCGCGCTATCCTCGTCGGCAGCGACGCCGATGCTCAGCCTCTCTTACGCCTACGCTTCCAGACTCCAAAATCACACAAAAATTCCATTTTTAAAAGGCGCAAGTCACAACCCCGAAAGACACGAGTGATGTCACCTTTTGACGTTTCCGCCTGAACCAACGAGAATAGAGACGTCATTGCCGTAACCGTAGCGTTCGACACCTTCTTAAACGTCAGAAAACGGTTTTTACGACTTTTACAGTCGACTTTTAAGTCAAGTTGTGACTTAATTACGACGTTACGAAAATGAAGCAGAAAACTTCGGAAAAAATAGTAGACGCCAGAAAACGTGCGCAAATGACACCGAAACATGTAATTACATGGATCTGCACACGGAAAAGCATGAATCGCGAAAGAAATGTCACGAAAAAAGCAGTTTTTGTTACAATGTAAAAATATTTATGTTTAAGTATAATTTTATATTATTTATAGAAATTATAGTCTTTAAATTGGCAGCATGGTTAATTTAAATTCATGTTCTTGTAATAAATAAATCTTGTCCTTTTGGCAGGAATTCACAAACGACATTAGTAACACCTCAACACAAGATAATTCCTTGAGAGGTGGTAAACCATTATTATGTAAAACAGTTGAAACTCTCCGAGCTAGGTTAATAACATTGATACTTATCAAAACTGTGTTGTATTAGGATAAGGATTTTTAGTAATTTGTATATGAATTTATGGATCAATAAACTAAACTATCTACCTATTTCTATATAACTCTAAAAATTATATGTTTTGCAATATTTCAACCATTGTGATTCTACGAATATTTTTTGTGTTATCATGGTGCCGACCCTTAAATAATTTGTCCTATTTTTTATTGTAGTAATGATGGTTTCGATCCACTTGTTGTTCATCTCTGATATCGGATGGACTAACAAGTTGGCTCGAAGAGTGACCGTAATCCCCACTAACAATGAACAAAAAAGCATCGAGCTTAAGCAACCGAAAAAACAACCTTACAAAGTATATGTTACCGAGATGCTTCAATAATTTATCAACAATTCAAGCAACGGGATTTGATCCAGTAGGAAATAATATCATTAATTATTATTTTGTTTCTCGGAAAATTCCTTTTTGGTTTGGTAATTGCTTTGTCTTGTCCTGTTTTTGATTATTCTTCCATTGCTGATGCTCCTTTGATTATATCCGACAAAATCTAATTGATTTAGACCTATTTATTTATTTATTTATTTAAAGTAAATCACGTTTCCGCCAGTAGCTGCTGTTCTTTAAGGTTCACAATTCAAAGTTTTTCTAAAGTAAAGCACAAGATACGCATTATTGCAGCATAACAAATAATTCGTTATTGGTTAATTAGGAATAAATGAGCACACTGCAGCATCTCGATTGCTACGTCAACGCTGCCTAACTTGGCCTAGGCCTGTACTAAAGAAGACGTACCAGATAATTATGTTACCTGAGCATAACTTTGATTTTATTTTAAAGAAAAAACAAAATAAATTAAAACAAGACTTATAAGCATCTAAGAAAACATGAAATATCATTAAAAAAGATTAAGAATGGGATTAAAATTAGAGTAGGTACTAGTTTAAAATTGTTAAAAGTATTTCAATAGAATTAGTCAATTTTTGATTCAATTAAATTATTGCAAAAGTATTTCAATATAGTAAATTCCGTACATCTATATATTCCGCAAGATACTTCCGTATAGATTTCCTTGTAAGTTCCGGAAGATATTTGATACGTACATAGGTAGGTACTTTCAAATATTTTGGTAGACATGGCTAAAATCATCTTGAAAACATCTGACTACCAGTTTGGAAAGATATCTCCGTCTGGAATTAACCATCGGGATACCTCCTACCTTCTGACTGGTTACAGGATCGAGGCTCTCCCTTACGTAGCGGTGATACGGTGTCTACCGAATCTATCGCTGTAACCCATCGAGATCGACGTTCAGTTTATTAACAATTATTTTTCGAAATTTTTATTATAATTTCATTATATTGACTGGTTAATTCTCTGGGGCAGCACTTAGCTACATTTTTTATTTAGGCCCTAAATTAATTACAATTAATTAAAACGTGAAGGGGTCTGAGAGTTACGCTAAATATGCTTTGCCATTAACACACTTATACCACCACTGCGTAAAGATAGTTATTTTGTGCTAGCGCTGCGATTGGCCGTTTAGTATGCGTCTGGTTCCCGGCGCTAGCGGACGTGGAATCTGCGCTTGACCCTTCGTCAACGCTTGATTTTTATTGGTCAAACCCTACAAAATTTACTCCGCCTATTTTTTCGCGTATCCGCCCATTTCGGATATTTTTCTGAGGTCTCATGTCGCCTTAATATTTCAGAAACTAAGAATGTTAGCGTATACAATAATTACCACACTACTCGTAATAATTAATATTGAATTCCAGGAACTCTTCTTATATACTTTTTTGAGACAGAACATACTTACTTCTTAATTATGTACAAATAATATTTCTTTAAATTAATTCTAATGTCGCCAAGGTCTTGGTGAAAACGGACAGCAATAATCGAAGAGCGACGTCATATAACGTTTGACAGATATAAACTAAAAATTTTGCGCCAATACTGCTTACTTTAGCAACTATATTATTATGCTTGATGGCGGTGAAATGACTGATATCTGTAAAAATTGTTTTTAACTATATTGAGTAAAAAAATCGGTTCTGTCACCCCTAGACTTTCCCGGCAAGCAGTCAACCCCCTCGCGCGTCAAACCCCTAAACCGCCACCCTCCGCCCCTTCAACTTCCCCCCCCCCCACCCCCAAACCCTCCAACTCTCTCACCTCTACCATTCCTTTCCCCTTCTCCTCCAACTTCCCTCTCACTACCCTCACCCTTACTCACCCCCTAATCCCGTTCACCCTTGACACTTCTCTCCCCCCCCCTCACTCTGCCTCCTCGCGTAAATCCAGCAGATGGCACTACCATTTTTATTATTTTTCTCTTTTGATGATTTTTATTTTTCGCTTTTGATGACACATCTACAGACCGAGAGCTTTTTTTAGACACCTCAGCCAATGTTTTACACCTAGCCGTTCTCTCAATGTGGTGGTTAGAGTAAAACACATTATGATTATTTATTTAATAAAACCATTTAATTTAAAGCGTCAGCCATCGTTGACCCTCATATAACTTGTTATATAGCCAACAAATCTGATTATTATATTTTTTCTCTAATCTCCAGGATATCAATTCCTGCATTAAAGTCCATATTATCAACGTTAAAAGAGGGCAAGCAATGAATTTGCCATTGAATTTCTGAATAATGGGACATTTCCCTTGGTAGCTGCAAATGCATAAGGATCGCGTTACACTAGTGCCTGTATTCTAATTGGGGTACAATGGCAGCACCGCGCCGCACCGGACGCCTCACTCTTCCACCACCGGATATCTCGACATTCTTCAATCGTGTAAAAAGGTGGCGACGAATTATGCCTCTAATTCCGGTGTTTTCAACCTGTTATTAGGTTAATTATTATTAAGTGACTTATTCAATTATAAGGTTATTTATATGCATACTAAGTGTAAGGTTATCATTTAAAGTTAGGACTTATAAATGATACTGAAAGCATAGTGAATAGTGCAATGTGAGCATTATTCTAGGTATCAACTTTTTTGAAAAAAGCATAAAAAAATGTGAACCTTTCGCTTTCTTTTTTTTAATACAGTATCATTTTTAAGCTATTGCATAGCTTTTATCGCGGGCCTAGGCCAGCGCGGCGACCGAATGAAGAAATTTCTTAATGAAAATTAATGATTTTAAACTGATAATTACGTCTAAACGAGTAATGCTTACGATTCGAAAAAAATATATGTTAAACAAGAACATTTTCCTAATATTCTTAGCTTTAAATATTTAAAATTTTGTTTATATTACATAGTGTAATTAATTTGTAAAATTAGGTCTAACCGAACACAAAAACGACTACTACGCAAATACTATCTGGCGTATTGTTATGAAATCTGCACCATTTTAAAGCTAATTTAATTATCTATCTTTTTATTTACCATTTTTTTCGAATATTCCGTTTTTTATGCTTTATCGAATAAAAAATTCGTGCGCGGCGCTCTATCGAAAGACGTTTAAATTATTCCGAATCATTTGCTTTCGCAGCCGTAAATGATTCGAAATAATTTTATTTTTTTCCGATAGAGCACAGTTATTTGATATTAGAAAAAAATAAAATAATTATAATTGCATAAGTTGTTAAAAATGCTATGCAATAGCTTTACCGCGGCAGTCCCCGAGTGCCACACGTATTTTTTATTACTTTTGGTCTACTGCAAAACACCTATTACTAAAGATAATAATGAATTTTATTTCGAGGTATTCGGCCAGATAGACGATAGAGAGCCTCGTAATTAGTGCTTCTTCAACTATTCATATCTAAAGTTGTGTGACATAGAGCGCTCGTCTTCTTTCAGATAGCTAAGGACGTGACGAACGAAAAATAATACTGAAAAAGTAGGGTATTGTGGCCACTATTGGGCATGTTTTTCTCATGGTCAGTTGTACGTGGCATGTTCACGTGTCGGCAAATCATCCGCTTTATTTATTGTTGCGCCCGATAAAAAAAAACAAAAAATGTCGTATATCACAAGGTGCTTCAATGAAGAGAATTAAACCGAGTGCATCCCATGCTGCACTATATATAAATAGTTTAATTCAATCATGTCTTCCTGACACGCGATTGATATACTTAATTTCTGTACTTTTATATTTCTTTTTGTGTTATTATCTTAATAAAGTAGTAAACTTAATATTTATTTTGTATTCATTGTATTACTTTCATAAAATCATAAATTAAGTTCAGCTAATCTGTAAAACGACATTCATTGACTGTTAGGCGGTACGAAGTTCGCCAGGTCAGCTAGTAATAATAAAAAAAATACTTCAAAGAAATACTCGCAGTTATTCAAAAGTTTTCAAAGGTTTTACACATACAGTCGATAGCAGGAAAGAACATTTTTTTAAATCTGTTTAAATTACAAGATTTAAAAAAATATATATTTCCTGCCTATGAAATGAACTCAAATTTCACCCCATTTTTTGGGCTCTTTATTGTAGGGCACACTGCATATCTAATGCACAGTGCATTTTTACTAGACTTTTTACTACAAATTTGAAAATTGCGCGCCAGCTACTGGACTAATGAAAACTCTCTAAAACAAGTTGTACATTCGGAAGCAATGATTCCGGGTGCACCAACATAAAACTAAAGGCGACATGATATCTGGGAACGACCATATCTGAGGAATTTTAGTTTTACGAGTTTTTTGAAAAATATAAACAATAATTTTAAAAAAGTTTTTAAGTGAATCCCTCGATAAGCAACCAATTTAAAATTTGGACTCAAAAAAGTTGCTCATTGCCTTAGACATTAAGGCTTTAAACTGCCTTCGAAAACTTTCAGGCGCGTTTACTCCTACAATGTAAGCGGTGATTGTGTTTTATTATAATTTAATTATATTGACTGGTTAATTGTCTGGGGCAGCACTTAGCCACATTTTTTATTTAGGCCCTAAATTAATTACAATTAATTAAAACGTGAAAGGGTCTGAGAGTTACGCTAAATATGATTTGCCATTAACACACTTATACCACCACTGCGTAAAGATAGTTATTATGTGCTAGCGCTGCGATTGGCCGTTTAGTATGCGTCTGGTTCCCGGCGCTAGCAGACGTGGAATCTGCGCTTGACGCTTCGTCAACGCTGGATTTTTATTGGTCAAACCCTACAAAATTGACTCCGCCTATTTTTTCGCGTATCCGCCCATTTAGGATATTTTTCTGAGGTCTCATGTCGCCTTAATATTTCAGAAACTAAGAATGTTAGCATATACAATAATTACCACACTACTCGTAATAATGAATATTGAATTCCAGGAACTCTTCTTATATACTTTTTTGAGACAGAACAGAAGCGAAAGCAAAAACAAATAAATGCAGTAAATTCGTAGTACGATTTTGAAAAAAAACATTTTTTTTAGCCTTTTTTGATATTATTACTACAAATCAACTAATAAATTTTATGAATTATATTTTAGTAGCATTAAATATCCTACAAAACACTTGTTTTAAAATCAGCTAAGTTTGTCAGTTCCCGAGATATTAGGGTTTCTATTGGTGACCCGGATTCTTTGCTCCCGAGTGTATATGGATGAAATGGAGGAGAAATCTAGTCTTGACCATTGATTTTAATCAATGTCTTGACTAAAATGAAATGTTGAGAGGCGCTGTTCGTGTGGTGGTTCGCCAATCGGCAGTGTCGTCGCACAAGGAGCAATCGCACAATGGCGGACGAAGCGTCGCGTCGCGTCGCGCAGGAGACCGCTTTATTAAATCTTTTGTCCCGTTGACACTGCTTATTAATAAAAAGCGCCTTCGCCGACGGTGCAGAGGACGCGGCCGACCAAAGAAAGGGGATGACGGCGACACAGAAAGAACTCCATCCACTCTCTCTAAAGGGCAAACAATCGCGGCAGGCGGCTTGACAATCTTTATTATTAGCAAGCTTGAATGTGACCACGGTTGGTCGACAGGATATATACGTATAATTATAGCTGAAACGATTAAAATTTCTGCAGATAAAGTCAACCTAACTGTTGATGATATCGGGAACCTAGAAACCTGCATATGTTTCCCTTCTTTATACGAGGTTTGTCCGGAAAATACGTATAAAAAATTCGGAGCGACGTGTCTAGGCGTTGTGGAGGGGCGGCCCGGTGCTTCCCCCTCTCTATGCAATCCCCTCAACTCTCAGCTCAGTTCGAGCCAAAGCACTCTGCGAGTAAGTAGGAGTTTACGTGTGCTTGTTGAAAGTAACCCTTTCTTTACCTGCCGTCGGCGTAGAGCTCTCTCTGATTGAGGAACAGTGCATCAACATCAAATTTCTCGCAAAGCTAGGCTAGAACGGCCGTGAGATTTTTGAGTGTTTGAAACAAGTTTACGGAGACAATACTCTGAAGGAACCAACCGTCAATAAGTGGTTAAAAAGGTTCCGAGGTGAAAGATGACCAATGCCAGGACGCCCCTTCACATTGAGTTCTATTGGATTCTCAGGGCATTGTTGACCAGGAATTTGTCCCTTCAGGTCAGACAGTGAACGGAAATTTCGACGTTGTAGTTTAAAGTCGTCTCAGAGCTCGTCTGGCCCGAGTTCGACTGGATTTGGCACGAGGGGGCAGGTGGATCCTTCATCACGACAACGCGCCTGCTCACACGTCTCTCGTTGTGCGTGAGTTTTTGGCGCGAAGCTTAATCACCGTGACAGAACACCTGCTTGTACACCCGATTTAGCCCCATGCGACTTCCTGTTCCCAAAATGCAAAATGGTGCTTCGGGGTCGTCACTTGGGGGATGTGGAAGCCATCAAGGCAGCAACGACACGGCAAATAAAAAGCCTCACAACTGAAGACTATCAACGATCTTATCAACGGTGGAAACGGCGTTGGCAGAAGTGCATCTTATCTCAGGGGGAGTACTTTGAAGGAGACCATATTGAAATACCTGAATAATTGTAAAATAAAGTTATTATTCCACTTTTATACGTATTTTCCGGGCAAAGTAGTAACATCCTCAACAATCCTACCTTTCCCTCCTACCTAACCAAAAAATTCAACCACTTAGGAGTCATAGTTTTCTATTCCGTTCCAGTCATGATTGCGATTCCTACTCATAATTATTCTTTTTAAACGTATTCCTTCACCATTCATGCAGCTAGACTATGGAACCAGCTCCAGTCGAGTATCAGAAACGCACCAACGGTTTCTACTTTTCAAGTGTCTCTAAAAAAGCATTTTATGTCCCTAAATTCCTACTTATCCTAAGTCTCATATCTTCATTTATATTTTCAAGTCTTCTCGTCTTCATCTATATTTTTCTCGACCTCAAGTCTTCATTTATATTTTTTTTAAATGCATTTTTGTTGATTAATTTTTGTTAAGTATTAAGTTTCTGTTATTTATTTTACTCTACTGGCACCACAATTCTTATATTTCCCCGAAGGTTGGCTGTAACAGATTGTATTCTAAACAAAAAGTCCGCCTCTTGTATGTTTAAAAAAAAAGTAAAATAAAGAATCTATCTATGGCTGGTATAAGGCCAATAAGATGTGCTTGAGTATGTATCTGTACTGGCCGGGTCAGAGATCTTGGTCCCTCGAACACCAGCTCAAGAATGCGTTCATATATACAAGCTCATCAAAAATCCTGCACGAGACAGAAAATCAATTTGCCTTGTGAAAGACTACAGGTATAGCCGCTATACGACACCTATCTTCGTTTAAATTCTTAGCCGTGATGCTCATTTGCCAACGACAGCATATGTAAAGCTAAAGACAGCATATTTCAAATTCATTATGTATCGGAAAAACAATTACCATTTTAGCGCTGTTGACATTTCGACGCTATGACATTCTATTGAGGCTCCTGGGCAGGAGCGCCCGAAGAACGATTCCTGGGGGGAACCGGCCGGCAGGTACAGAGTCCTACCCGGGCTCGAACTTCTACTGGGGGGCTACCGGATGGGTGCTGAGCCGTGAGTTGGGTCGATCCTAATACATGGGACATAATGGCCCAACTGCACTGGGTCCATTAGCTCCCCAATAGGATCAGTCCTAGCCCTATTACGGCGCTCAATTGCAATTCTGCATCATACTATTCGAACTCCCAAAATTTTTCAAACTAACAACAATTTACCATTTCGCGCATTGTTATATCTCCACAGCAAAGCATTCTTACGAATTAGATAGTTTTAATTATACTTGGCGGCGCTATTTTACATTTTGTGGTCACTTCAAGTGAAAATGTGTAGTTCGCACGCGAATTCAATCGTGTGTTTTTATTAGTGATACTGAAAATATCGACCTGAAATTGCTGTGGAGTAACGGTATGTTATTGATTTTTACCAATTTTATGTAATTCAAATATATATTACTATATTTACAGAGATAGGCTACACTCTTGTTATAATACAGTAATGCATCATTGCGCTAACCGATTATAATTCATTATTTTGTTTATATATGTATCTTTTTTTTCTTTCACGCTCATTATAAGTTCTAGGCTTTCACGTTTAGGTCCCAGGCTTCCAACTTTGAGGACTGACGAATTGAAAAACATTCTGGGCTTAATGGGAAGATAGTGATGACGGCTTAGACTACTCACTTCTGCGTCACCATGTTTTTTTTTCGAAAATAATTATTTTTTCTAACGTATGATTTTTTTCAATATTTTTTCCATTATCTATATTCATTGTACCATGTATTGGCAATAAAAAAAATATAAAATAAGTCATTGCACCGTAAAGGGCTAGATAAATCCGGATCGAGAAGCTATATTATGCGATTAGGTATTTCTATTAGTGACGCAATGATTCGATCCCGCGCACGTCTCGATGCACACACACATATTTACATGTTAATTACCCGTGGCCTATAATTTGCCCTCAATACGTCGATTAGACTGTTTCCCCAACAGGATGAGGAGGGCGCGAGCGGCACAACGCCCGGAATATCAAACGAGCACAAGCCAAATTAAACGGAGAACGGCTGCTACGACTCAACTCTCTCCTCTCTCTATCTCGCTCGTTCATATACTCAAATTATACAGGGAATTCGTTAAATGGATAGGGGGGAGGATGGGTGATGCAAAAACGGTATACGAATCATTTAGGAATGTTTAATATTAGATGACGTTAGAATCTAAAATTCAAAAGAAAATAGTACAGATACGGAGCAGGGCGGCGTCAATACAAATTGTATATCCCGGATTGTGAATTTATACGATAAACTGTTCATCCCTGCAATGACAAAAAAAACAAAGTCACAGCTCCTTCAATAATGATGCCTCTTAAATAATGGTACTCCTTAAATCTGGTCCCGTGAAGCTTGGGTGATGTTGGCCAAATTCTTTGTCGTCTTGGCTGCCCAATTCACGGTTAAACTCCTACCTGGGAAAAAGTTTTTTTGAGATGTCATGGGGCCCAATCTGAAGAGAAATCTCTTTGATTCGGTATTCACCGTTTCACCGCTTCGTAAGGGAGAGGACTGCGCAAGCGACCTCGAA
The DNA here is from genome assembly GCA_944548615.1 of Micropterix aruncella. Taxonomy (NCBI): domain Eukaryota; kingdom Metazoa; phylum Arthropoda; class Insecta; order Lepidoptera; family Micropterigidae; genus Micropterix; species Micropterix aruncella. Next base: position 22,451,288 of record OX155957.1, read on the forward strand.
CTCGGAACCAATCGAGAGACCGGAGAAATCTGGTCACAATTGGAAGTTAGGGCGCGAGAGTCGGGCCCGCCAGGTAGCATAACTGGTTATCTCGCGGTAAGGCGTTGGTCTCTAACGGGTTGTGGCGTAGCTAGACGCTGGATTGTTTTGTCCAAAGTCTTCTATACGCTCACTGCAGGTCGATAGAACGACTAATCGTTAAAACTTCCTGTGGTGACGGGCTCGCCCGTTGTAGTCGACAACCCAAGTCAAAGAGAAATCTCTAAACGCTCACCGTTTTGTTTAATTGGTAGCCAATATCAAACCAAATATCTCAAGTCTCCCACAAACTAAGGGGGCAGCGAAACAAAATTCTCTAAGGACAGATGTGGTTAGGATATGACCTACCTCCTCAGATGTATGGGTGAGAACATAACTTGTCCCGGTGCATAGAGAGCAGCAGGCTATATTGTTTTGGTGCAAGATATATTTTATATGTTACATTTTGTCTGTGCAAATAGGATTGTGCCATCACCAAACGCAGATGTAGAAAGGCATCTTTCGAGTATTCCCTTGCCTGCCAACACTGCCAGGGAAACTGTCCATGTAGCCCCCCTTAATTTAACCATTTAAACCATGGGACATATGTGTCCCATAATTTCAAAATCATTTTATGAATTATCAAATACAAATACGTTATGAATTATGTTTTTTTCCATCTTATTGAGATAACAAAGAAATAATAATATTTTAAAAAAATATACCGTAATATTTTTTTAAATATCGTCAATGACCAACGAGATCTGGTGATTCTAAATAAACAATTAAAATATTTTTACAATTAGATTTTTTCTTCATTTATGTTTTTGTACATATGATTTCTGAGTTAAATAATAAAATAATCAAATTTTGGAAAAAGTTGTAACTTTGCATATTTATGGACCAAAGGGACACTTACGTCCCATCGATTTATACAAAATATATTGAACCAATTTTTACAAAACTTGATATACATGTTATTTACGTCAAATACATTGCCCTTTTTTATCGCCCCGCCAGTTTTATGTATCAAAATTTTCCATACTCGACCGCAAACCTTATGTTCCTCAAAGGTTTAATTCCTCGATAGGCAACAGTCGGGTTTCCAAAACGTACTAGAGTTGTCAACTACAACGGGCCAACCCGTCACCTCAGGAAGTTTTAACGATTAGTCGTTCTATCTCCCTGGAGTGAGCGCAGAAGACTTGGACAAATCAGTCCACCGTCAAGTTCCGCCACATGCCCGTAAGAGGCCAACGCCTTAACCGCGAGATAGCCAGAAGTGTTACCCAGTAGGCTGACACTCACGCCCTTACTTCCAATTGTGACCAGATTACTCCAGTCTCTCGATTGGTTACGAGTTCGAGGTCGCTTGCGCGGTCCTCTCCCTTACGAAGCGGTGAAACGGTGTATACCGAATCTATCGCGGACCACGGCATCCTTTGCCCGGCTGTTTACCCAGGATCGGGTAGCCGATGGTCCGCAACCACCCCCGCTCTGGAGGAAACAGTACTGCTCCCAGACTCCCCCGACTGTTAGTCAGAGTGCACAATCGATTGGCTTACGCCGCACGGTGCGCAGACCGTCCGGGAGCGCCAGAAGGATGATTCCTGGGGAAATCTGGGGACTGACCATAAGCCCAGAGTCCTACCCAGGCTCGCAATTCATGCGTGGAGGCCGTCGGATAGGTGTTGACCCGTGAGTGTGACCAACCCTGAACAGAATGTGTCTTCGTGGCCAACTCAGCAAGGGCCCATTAGCCCCCTGCCAAAACGTACTATAGCATTGAGATAATGGGTTACCGTTTGGCCACTATGACCCATGTAGGGTCGGCCAAACACACGGGTCAATACCCATCCGGCGGCCTCCACGCAGAAGTCCGCATCCAGACCGCGGAAGGCCGAAACTTGGGCCGTCAAATATTGTTAAATAACTTACCTATCTGCAATTTAATAATCATTATAATCTAAAATACGCAGTCTTAAATAAAAACCCTACAAATTGTTTCCCTTTTAAAATGTCTCAAATTTAAGAAACTAGTAAGTATTAAAAGTTTTTTTCTGGGCCTCGATAAAAAAAAAACATTATCCGGACCCCACTTGAAATTACTTGCCGATCCCTGGTTTAAATAGTTTGTTTGTTTGTTTATACTCTTTATTGTGAAAATGTCACAACGGGCGGGTTTATTGTCATATGACAATCTCTTAGAACCAACCCTACTATGACGTGTTATATGTATGTGTTTGTGTAACATGTCTCACTTCACTTACTGAGGTTTCGTGTAAGTGTGTGTCTTGTTATTGCATTCGATCGACAGAATTGAAAATGCAATTCCGTTAATTTGATCCCAACGGAAAATGGTGACCCAGCCGGAAATCGAACCCGGGACCTTTACAATGTAAGATCAGGCGACCTAACCACTATGCCACCGGGCCGTGTGGCATAGTGGTTAGGTCGTGTAAATAGTCATGTAGTAATATTTCTTCTTATGGTTCTCTTACAAGCCTATGGAGATATCATGTAACATTATAACCCAGATACATCTAAAGGTAATTATGATAGGAGTTAGCTGTAGGGTGGGGAGTTGTAAGGGAACAGAGGGGGGGGGGGGAGGGGGCTGTGTCGGGTCGGTAATTTCATATGATTAGGGGCTGAGGCCCAGTTGCCGCGTGTCGATGTGACATAATTAAAGATACGGGGTCGCGCGGCAGTCGCCCTGGCAGGAGAGCTCGCCTTGCAAATTGCTCCTAAACGGCTGTTATCGTCTACTCTCGATCGGGTTCCACCGCTCTGCTACTCGTGATATTATTCGAGGGGTAATAGAATAATTTTGTGAATATGATCTGGCAGGGTATCTAATTCGATTTAGAGTTTAGTACGATATCAATCTATACTAATATTATAAAGAGGTAAAGTTTGTGACGTTGTAGGAAGTAATCTCTGGATCTACTAAACCGATTTTGTAAATTCTTTTACCAATAGAAAGCCACGTTATTTGTGAGTGTCATATGCTATATAATAATCCAAAAAATGAAAAGGCTTTTTCGCAGAACCTAACGTAGATATCCTTCATGGTTCTGTTGAATGAGGACAAGTAATTATCATAGATGTGAAACTGTTCTTGAATAGTACAATGGGATTTTGAATCTGCACCAAGTGGTTAGTTCCGCTGTCTAATATGTGTTCGCAGATCGCCGTTTTTTTCTCGATGAACGTTTTAAACAGCTATCATTCGAGTGGCCATGGGTCGTTTCGTTTGTCCAAAGCTGCATTCGATTTTATCCCAGGGTATGCAGTGGTATTACATGCGTTGCAAGCCTCAGAGATCGAGCTATGTTTTGGGTCGTTTTGAAGATCGTTTTTATATCGCCGAAACAGGCTCATCATCTGTGATAATTACTTGTCCTCAGCAGAACCATAAAGGATATCTACGTTAGGTTCTAGAACCTTCCATAGACTAGAGCAAATGTCCTCTTCTATCTCGGTTCCTCCCGGTTGACTGAGTAACCTGACGCCAACTCGTTCCTATTGCATTTCAGCGTTATTGACGGGATGACCGCGCGCCGATATGATCTGAAGCGTCCGTTTGGCTTGTCATGTCGTACGGAAATTTGTCAACAGAGTAATGGTCACTTAGCTCGCCGGATACGTGGGCGACTCCGCATCTGTATTTACATATGACATTGTATAGGAGCAAATGCGCTGGGTTCACATCAGCTGCCTGCGAGACTTTTAATTTTAAAATAACGTTTAACACCTATATCGGTACCTAGCTAAGTTTATTAATTTATCTAAGAACTAATTTATATAAAATATAATTTTGTTTACAAAAGCAACAGGAAGTGAATATCAAAACCTTAACCTCATACTTATTCGATTCTGTCATCCAACTAGGACTTACACGAACTAGGGTGGACAGGGAACATCTAATAATAAAATTAATTATTTAAACTTTGATCTAATATTAAACATTTAATATTAAAAAAAATGCCCATAATATGTTCCCTAGAAAATCAATCGCAATTCCAACAACAATCGGCATCAAAATTTAACACAAAATTCCGTTAAAAGGAGTAGACAAAGAAAAAAACAGATAAAGAAAATTTTAAGAAAGAAAAGTAAAATACTGAGAAAATATCAAAAAGTTATTATTACGAAATATATGGTAAGTTATATAAAATTAAATGATATACTATTTAAGATACCTGGTCAAAATAACTAGAATGCATTGTCAATAAGCCGAAAATTAAAGATTTTTTGGTAATAAAGTTCAATGTTAAGACATAATCAACTGTCAGAAAAACAAGAGAAATATGAAATTTCTCTCAGTAATGTAAAAGAGCAAATCCAAACAGACATTATACAGGATGTTAAAGAAAAATCCTCCGAAGAAATTATTCTACACGAAAAACTAATTTAAAAATTATCAACAACTTTTCTTGATTTAGACGGTGGCTACCGAGAACAAAAGGCAAAAAAGGGAAGAAAACAAGGCCCAAGACAAAAAAAAACAGATAATTTTCAAATTAGTTTTTAAAATTGTATAAATTCCCCTAAATAATCTTTAAGTGGAAAAAAGTCAAAAAACAAATTACATCTTTTTTTGTTCAGTTTCATATATAGAATCACCGATCGAAAAAAACTGAAAAACCATCTGAAATGACTAAAAAGCTAGCTAAAAACGGACCTTACAATATCTTGAAGTACTTTCTATAATTAGGTAATTGCGTAATAATGTGTTAGTATAAGAACTATGTAAATCGAACAGCGGGTAATCGGTCAATTGGATATGCTATTTTATGCTATGTTATATTATAACAAAAGCTTTAACCATGTCATACGCTTTGCAAGCAGCAGCGTTGACAAAAGACAACTGATCGAGATTTAGGAATTAATGATGATATATAATGAGACCCTGACCGCCCAGTAAAACATAATATGCAAGCTTCTCGATGGAAAGAAATTTACAAAAAGATCTATTATTTTGAACCTATTGAATAATAATTGAAACTACAGAATAAATATCTGCGGTCACATCCTTCACAAAAGCCACCGCATATACTTACAGCCGCATGGATATACTCAGCAGGCGAACGGAAAGTACGAAGACCGATATACACATAGAAAGATCCTCTTAATCATGATATAAGATAGGTACATTGACAAAACGAAAGAGAAATAGAAAAAAATAGCAAAAGACAACGCCTTAATATGGAAAACAATACAGGGAGTGTATATAATGTAGGAAATGGGTAGGTAAACTATCAAAGATTAATAGACAAGTGGATCACCCATACAAGGAACATTAAACAAAAAACACGACGTTAAACAACATTAAACAAAAAACACGATCTTAAACAACTTTAAACAAAAAACATCCAGAATATACTAAATATAAACTAAAGTGAGCAAGATAGACACAACACATAATAAAAACAATATATTTTATTAATTAAAAAGACACGAGTGCCCCTACAAAAAGTAAACTATTTTATTTAGAAATATTAGAAAAAAATGTTCGCGCTGAAATGCACGCTTTGTAAGAGAATAAAGTTCGTCCTGCGCCCTGCAGCAGGTATCTTGAAACGATCGCGCGCCGCTGCGCCGCCGCCACACTTTAGTCGGTTGCTCTTGGTACTCAAGTAATAAAAAGGTTTTTTAGGAATATTTCTTGTTTGTGTATTTATACGTATACATACATATATGTATATTTCCAAAATGTACTTTATCAAAAGTTTCCTTTGATACTAAACACGATATATTTATCCTAATTTATTGACATTTTGACATTTAGATAAATATTTATTTGGCATTTAGGCATTTTAGGTAACCTATGACACTCGGGATGACTCTAACAATAGCTCGGGATGACTCTAACAAACCTATGACACTCGGGATGACTCTAACATTTCTAAATCGGTTTAAGGGTTTAGAAGTTATGGCGGAATAAAGAAACGGAAAATATACATAGGTACATGAATCTTGAACACATATCCTTTTATAGGCAGTCGTGTAAAAAATAGTGCTTACTGCCCTCACAATCCTAGATCCCCACTCTCCTAGTTTCCTATATCGGCCTAAGACCTATATACACCTCAGTCATAAGTTATATAAAAATATCGCTATCGGCCTTAAGACCTAAGACCTATATACACCTCAGTCATATGTTATATAAAAATTTCGCTATCGTCTACTTATCTCGAGTAATAATTAAATCCAGGCGACTGAGGCAGCACCTAACATTTCACCTTCCCACTTCGCAGGCAAATCAATATTTCCACAATCCTATCTGATCTACATGCAGGTTATACAACACTATAACCGATAACATTAATTTCTTCAACCTGGGACCATTAGCAGTTAAGTCCATTATAAATAACATTTTATGAAACAAATGGATAATTTACCGCATGTTTTTATTATTTTATTCCAGATAATATTTGACATATTTTTTTTTACCATTTAATTATTTTTCAGAATTTACTGTTAATTTACTGTCTAAAATTTTTAATTTTTGTTTTGATAATTTATAAGGATAATAATTTTGTACTGATAATTTTATAAATTATGAGATAAACGCAATTAATTATTAAGCATGCGGAGTACGCATACAATAGTATCTTCTATTTAGAAACAATGTAAAAATGTTAGCGATAACCATGTATTATTAGAGTATTGTTTGGGTACTATTATATGTTGTATATACTAAATAAATAATTAAATAAATAAATTATTAGTAGCAAAACACGACCATATCGTAGACGTGTATCGTCTCATCGAAGGCGATCAACGCCAACATACCTTTCTTCAACTTTCAACGTCCGGTGCAAGAATGTCAACGGTGCATGACAAGGATAAGGGCGGGCTGAGTATGTTTGTGTTTCTTTGTCTACACTTTTGAAAGGTTTTGTGAAACAAACGCTCAACGATTGTTTGAGGACGACTTCACGTCGGGGCTGCGCTCAATGTTTACTCAGTGTCCCACGGAGGCCCCTTCCTCGCCATATTTATTTACAAAAACAATAATATCCAAATAGCGGATGGCCACCAACGAAATTTGGATAATATTCTCCATTCTAGGATTTTAATTTAATTTGTGGCAATATAATGATACTCAAAATGAGAACTCTTCTCCCACTTTCGTTCAGCATTCCATTCGATTTATTTAATTTGTGGCAATATAATGATACTCAAAATGAGAACTCTTCTCCCACTTTCGTTCAGCATTCCATTCGATTTATTTAATTTGTGGCAATATAATGATACTCAAAATGAGAACTCTTCTCCCACTTTCGTTCAGCATTCCATTCGATTTATTTAATTTGTGGCAATATAATGATACTCAAAATGAGAACTCTTCTCCCACTTTCGTTCAGCATTCCATTCGATTTATTTAATTTGTGGCAATATAATGATACTCAAAATGAGAACTCTTCTCCCACTTTCGTTCAGCATTCCATTCGATTTATTTAATTTGTGGCAATATAATGATACTCAAAATGAGAACTCTTCTCCCACTTTCGTTCAGCATTCCATTCGATTTATTTAATTTGTGGCAATATAATGATACTCAAAATGAGAACTCTTCTCCCACTTTCGTTCAGCATTCCATTCGATTTATTTAATTTGTGGCAATATAATGATACTCAAAATGAGAACTCTTCTCCCACTTTCGTTCAGCATTCCATTCGATTTATTTAATTTGTGGCAATATAATGATACTCAAAATGAGAACTCTTCTCCCACTTTCGTTCAGCATTCCATTCGATTTATTTAATTTGTGGCAATATAATGATACTCAAAATGAGAACTCTTCTCCCACTTTCGTTCAGCATTCCATTCGATTTATTGACTCAACATTCTTCAATGCCCGTCCAGTGATTTCTACTCCTACTCTTTCTGTGTCCACGGTGCAAGACTCTGGAATGATCTCCCAGCAATATACATATACGAAACTCGCCTTCGTTAGTATCGTTAAGGACTGACCTTAAGAAGTACTACTTTCTAAGAACTAGCCAGTTCTTCCCTTTCTCTCTCCTTCATCTCTTCATTTCCTTACCTCGAGCATATAGTAGTGTGTATTTTATGCAGATAAACTTACTTGTTCTTATTTCCACAAAGCGCGCATGTTCCACTGGTAGGTTAGTTGTTTGATATTGCCTTGTGACAATTTATTTATTATTTATTTATTTATTTATTTAGGTACATAGGATTAGGTATACAGTTCATTCATAGGTCATGTAATCTTATAATATTTATATAAATTATTTAATAATTAATATAGGGAGGTTTAACACATCTTACATGACCTTTACTGCCAATAGCACATCTAACTAGGCGATAATTTGGCCCGTCTCTAGATGTGCATATTTTTATGCAATTTTAAGAAATGAAGTGTTTTTTTTTAAATAAATTATTTGGACCCACCACCTGTATATACACATAAATATACCAATAAGCTTACCTCTTTTGTATTTTAATGTTGTGACTGCAAATAAAGACTTTATTATGATTATTATTAAACATTTTGTTATTAACTGAATAAATGAATTCTTCAGTTAATAATAAAGTTTTCGGCAAAGAATTCCAAAGACAGGCTCCATGCACAGTGAAAGAGAATAAAAGAAGTCAATGCTAAGACCAGGGATAGAGAATAGCAGGTTATCTTCAAATCTCAGAGTGTGTTCATGAGCCTATAGTGCAGTAAATTTGCCGGTGACATAATCGGAAGCGTCGCACATATTAACCGCCTTCAAAAAACGGAGAAGGTTATCAATTTGGTTGTATTTTTTTCTAATATTTGTTACCTCAGCACTCCGTTATTTATGAACTGATTTGGTTTTTTTTTATTTGAAAGGATATAAGTACTCGTACTTTCAGATTGGTCCCATTCATCAAAATCCTGTTCTGATGATGGGATCCACGAGGAATTGAAGAAACTCCTTAAATATTATCACATGAAGTTGAAAATTTATATGTTGATTCAGTTCCAATGACAATGCTTTTTTATAGTAAGCATGACTATCGCTTTCTATATCCTACGGCATGTATTCTGGGGATGGTTGGGTACAACTCACTAAGCGTAAGAAGAGATTGGCTGTCAATCTGCCACATATATAAACTGCTTAGGGGGTTCGTTGAAAATCCGACCATCCTTAGAAGAATCGGTCTGTTTGTACCCGCCAATTACTACCGTGCTAGGACTCACGTATTGTTCGCGTTACCGCGAGCTAGAACTAACATCGTTCAACACTGGTTCACAGTGCGGACGCTTCGTACTCTAAATGCACTATGTTCGACTGAGCCAGAATTGGATATTTGGACGGTGAACTTAGCACAACTGCAAAGTACGGTAATGGCATTTCTTAGCAATCAAGTAATTAGATAAATGTGTAGTATGTAGTATTAAAATTGTTAAAAAGGAGTAACTAGTATAATAAGAAAGGTTAGATAAACATTAGATATACATATGTAAGTATAATCGTTTAATATTACGCTCTAACCGATGTCTCCGTCTTGTTTGCTATAGTCTAGAATAATAATTTATATATTAGAATAATAATGATAGTAATAGTAATGGAGTAGAGTAATAATAATATTATTAACAGTAGAATTATAATAATAGTCTATAGAACAATAATAGTTATAATCTAGAATAATAGCCTAGAAAAATAATTAACGATTTGGAATCATTTGTAAGGTTAATTATGTTTTGGGAAGTAAATAAATAAATGACCTGATTATACAACCAGGGTTGACTCTCGAAGAGGGGACTCTTCCACGGTCAATAGCACAGACAAAAAAAAATGTAAACGCATTCAGTTATAATAGCCTGTTCTAAGTTTCACAATGACACGACTGCTGCACCCAGGGTTGGGTCCTGTGGAGGGGACTCCTCAATGGTCAACAGCACAGACACGAAATTGTGTATACGCATTCAATTATGACAGCCCGTTCTGAGTTTCACCATGACATGGCTGCTGCACTTGTTGATGTCTTTTTTTAGTGTTAAAATTTTGTCTATTATAAGATGACTTATCTATAATACATTGTAGCAAACTAACTAAATTTCAAGTTGAAATATTTAACCTCTGCCCTAAATGTTTTTTTTCTTTTCTTTCCTAATATTTTTTACAACTTCTATAATTAATGTTTTATTTAATACATTTATCTTTTTAAAGACATTTTTACCGAATGATGGAAACAAGTTGAATTTACGTATTGCCTTATGATAGTTATGTCGAAGAAACTTAACGGTATGAAATGACAGCAAGTATACACAAATAAATAGAGTACCTCAATATCAAAGGCTATTTGCCACCCAGGTCAAAATTGAGTCAGAAGTGAATTGCAATAATTTTCTTGCTTTTTTCAACTGTGAGCTCCATTCATTTCAAAACTGGACGGAAATACGACTTTTTTACCTTGAAGGTATTGGGTCAGAAAACGAACATCTACCGACAAGTATGTTTTCAATCTCTGTATTTTTGGATTTGTCTGGATATTTTGATGGATTTCTAAATTTAAACAAATACAATTTCAATCTTGTATCAAAAGAAATTGATATTGGTTACCTCACAATATCATTTCTAGAGTATTAAACAAAATAAGGGTAAAACACACCTAAAATAAAATAAATGCGCACTTCACCAAAAAACCGATTTTTCTCTCATTTAAGTAAATAACAGATGTTTGGTATTTCTATTGTACGCCTTAATGGTTAAACTATGTTAAACTACTGTATATTTACCCATATACGACGAACATACAGTTGACAATATTGAATTAATTTGATGGTCACGTGACCCAGCGATGGCCAGACGGTTAATATTTATTTGGGACATCATTAGATGAAGACTGCAGTGATTTAAAACGTGTCAGTTAAATTTACGGGTTGACTAATTGAGAGCGAAATCGTTAATTAATCAGAACTGGTACTTAAAAGACAGCGAAGTAGTGGACACTGAGAATGATCGAGGAACGCAAGTGTCTAGCGAACACGAAGTAAAATCATCAGAATCAAAATAAATTAATCCATTATCATGGGTGGTTAATAAAGATAAAATTAGCCATTTTCTGTAAGTTTTTAGGTGGCATAGTTATAGAGATATCATGCAATTAGTAACGCGTGCAAGAACCCCGAATTACCTTGCAGGCGGCGGCGGCTGCTGCTGGCCCAGCAAGGTCAGGGTTCAGCGGAAGGCGACGCGGGGGCGAGGAACAAGACTTGTACGTCTACGATATAGATAGCGTGCATCTGAGAAGGGACGTCTTGCACTATATATCTGAAGGTAGAGTCTAAAAAAGCAAATAAACGCCACCCCAATTAAATTTACCAATCGATTCGAAACTTTACGGGAAGCGAAGCCGCGGGCTACAGCTAGTCTGAATATAATGTTAATAAACGAATTATCGATTTATTCTGAATATTATGATAGTATACTACCCGACTTCATAATTTTTGCGTTAAAATTTTGAATACAGAAATAAACATTACTCTGCGATTTTGTAAAACACTGACTTTGACAGGTTTAATCTGGAAGATGATCAATTATTTTAATATAGTTCCTAAGTGCACCCGCTCTCTGCGAAGAATAATATCAGTATAGGAAAAAGAATGATAAAATGTAGAGTAGGTATGTATGGAAAAAAAACGGAATATAATAGAAGAGCGGTTACTTATTAAATGCTTCTGAATTTTTTAAAACAAAATATTATAATTACTTAATTATTAAAATATAATTACTATGGAATGAATTGTTTAAATAATAGGACAGGATATACATTTTGGTCAAGGATATCTCAGAGTCGTTATCGACCCGTCTTTAAAAACTAACTTCCCTGTTTTTTGGGATAATACCATCGCAGGTACTTTTCCATCTTTCTAGAGACCTATTTTCTCGAATATTACAAAACATGCCAACATTAATTTATGTATTTTTTTTAAATCTGATTAGGGTAGGTTTTATATTAATTTTGTAATAGTTATCCCTAATTTAAATATTTTATGTATAACTATATATTTACTAATATTTTATTTTAGAATTTATATAATGTATTTTCATAGTTACATTTTAATTGGTTATACAATATTTGTATATCTTTATACTAATACCCTAAAATGGTTTTCGAAAAATGAAAATTGATTCGATTTTATTTGTTATGAAGCCCACTACGATCAGTGCCGAACTGGACGTAATTTAGTATAGGGAGGTAATTTATTGGCGAATAGCAGCACATTTAGACATTGAACAATCTTAAGCCCGCCATACACGATCCAGTTTACCGTCAAGTTTGCAGCGCGTTTGAAGTGACGTCCAATTTTGCCACATGTTTGTGCGATTTCGTCAACCAACTTTGACTAGCAGTAAAAATTGCTTTAAATTTATATTTTATTAGCAATTGCTAATGAATATACAAAAAAGACCATATTATACAAATTTTAATGTAACAATGAAGCACTTGCATTGGTATTGGAATCTTATATTGGTATTGGAAAGTACTTGAATTTGTAAGTAATCACGATCAGTATTTCAAAATAAACAATGTTGAATACGGCTATAACACAAGAAATAAACATGGGCTTCAAGCACCTAAGCCAAATTAAACTCTGTTTAAAAGAGGAATGTTATACAATTCAATAAAAATCAATAACCACCTAGGTACCTGCAAATATCAAAGAATTAAAAGGAAAAGGGTTGAAAAAATGCAGCGTTGAAAAAATGGCTTATCGAAAAAAGCTTTTACACATTAAACGAATATTTCTCATAATATTATATTGTGCGCATGCATTTTTTTAACAATAATTCAATTAGGAAGATTACATTTTAAATTATATACATTTCGTATTTATAGGCGGATTTTTGATTATCCCATGATTTTTGTTTTTTTCTTTATGTTTTATATTATTGGTGAATTATTTTTATTAATTGTCTTCTACTGTTAGTGCTACCTAACCGGTCTGTTTAGATTTTTTCATGTTATATTTCTTTTTTAAATGTTATGTCAGGCCATTCAATGAACACTACGAATTATTATTGATTTGATTTAGATGTTATAGGCAGACCAGTGAAATAATAACATTTTTTAGAAATTACAAAATTAGCAGATAAGTAAATTTGTCAATCTGTTATAATAACAGGTAATTGTGAGAGACATAGTTTTACGCATTATCACCATAAATGTACCACCACAATTTCGGACAATAAATATATTTCTATTTCTATTTCGGCGTGGCACCACGTATTTCGGCCTAGACCACTTTCTTTAGCCTCTGACAGCAGAATGTGAACGTAAACAAACCCGCAACCTTGTCATTATTGCTAGTCGTCTAATTAAGATTCACCCAATGAAAGTTTAGTGTTTCTCCATTTACGAGGTAAAAAGATATACAACTTTGTGTTAAGGATTTTGGTGTCGAGCAAAGTTGCTAACGGTAGGCAAAGTTGCTGCCTGCTGACGGTATTGGGTATTACCCTATATAACCATATATTACAATATCCGATACAACCAATAGTATAAACAATGTCCGCTTAAGTGTGTAAGTACTTACCCTTTATTAAATACAAATATTAACTGCAATTCTTCATTCTTTTCTTTTCCTTCAGTCCCCCCCCCCCCCCCCTCCTACCCCCTTACCGTCTCAAAATTTTATTTATTTAAAGCAACTCACACATATTATTACAATTTACAATCAAAACAACAAATAAAATATTATACTAAATCCTAATCCACAGCAAGAAATTAAACTCAATTAAAAATGATGTTTACTGTTCGATGTCGCCCAACTAAGCAAAACTTGGGCTTGGACGGACATTCTGTAAACATAGAAATAGTTTAATTAATATATGAGAGTTAAAAAACAAAATCACAAATAAATAAGTTAGATTATAAAAAACAGGAATAGGAAAAATAATCAAAAACATTATAGCTATTAAATAATCATACTCATATTTAAAAAAATCATTAAAAAATACGTGTGGCACTCGGGGACTGCCGCGGTAAAGCTATTGCATAGCATTTTTAACAACTTATGCAATTATAATTATTTATTTTATTTTTTCTGATATCAGATAACTGCGCTCTATCGGAAAGCGTTGAAATTATTCCGAATCATTTGCGGCTGCGGTAGCAAATGATTCGGAATAATTTAAACGTCTTCCGATAGAGCGCCGCGCACGAATTTTTTATTCGATAAAGCAAAAAAACCGGATTATTGGAAAAAATCGTAGATAAAAAGATAGATAATTAAATTATCTTTAAAATGATGCAGGTTTCATAATAATACGCCAGATAGTATTTGCGTAGTAGTCGTTTTTGTGTTCGGTTAGACCTAATTTCACAAATTAATTACACTATGTAATATAAACAAAATTTTAAATATTCAAAGCTAAGAATATTAGGAAAATGTTCTTGTTTAACATATATTTTTTTCGAATCGTAAGCAGTACTCGTTTAGACTTAATTATCAGTTTAATATCATTAATTTTCGTTAATAAATTTCTTCATTCGGTCGCCGCGCTGGCCTAGGGCCCGCGATAAAAGCTATGCAATAGCTTAAAAATTTATATAATATGTTAGGATAAATTTATAAAAATTATAAGCTATTAAAATAATCACAATAGTCATAGCCATCAGTCATAATCATAAACACATAATCAGTTATAAAATAATTCAAAATGACAAATATTCATAAATTTTTAGATTTAGAGATAATAAAATATGGCAAGCCTGCCCCTATTAATTCTTTGGTTCTTTTTTAATGACAACCCTAGTCGCCGCTCCGCTCTCTGTTTTGACAGCTGCCGCATGTAACCGCTGATGGCGACAAGTTTTTAGCAGTTGACGCGCTTAAAGAGGAGGTCAATTTAAATAAATTCATTGGTAATGTAATTATTGAGCAAACTTAAGCTCGACCGCTGTTTTAATTAGGATCATTATTAATTGGACCAGGAATGTTAAATAGGTGTAGGAGTACTTATATTCTTAATAATGTTATTATTGTATTTTACGAGAGCTGACTGTCAATGAACTTGTACCGACATGCCGAGACAATTTGTAAGTAGGTACTGTAGATAGTGGTCAGTGGCGTAGCTACTAAGGTGCGAGGTATTGCAGGGCACCAGGGCCCACAGTTTTAGGGGGTGCACGGGGCCTTTGGTTATTGGTCTAACTAAAATAATGACATTATTTTACATTATATTGATTATTCAAATAAATCTCTTTTTTTTTCAAAAAGGTCCATCTAGGGGGGAGTCCCCTAACGCCGGACGGCACCTAGCATCGGCAACTAATAGTATCTCGACAGGTCGCGGCGCGATCAATACAAAGACGGGTGAAAAGGAGCTGGGAAGCGTACGCTTTTCCTTTTTCTACGTCTTTGTATCGATCGCGCCGCGACTTGTCGAGATAATATTAGTGTCTGACGCTAGGTGCCGTCCGGCGTTAGGGGACTTCCCCCTAGATGCAACTACTAAAGCTGTCGACTACAACGGTCCAACCCGTCACCTCCGGAAGTTTTAACGATATTGTTCGTTCCGTCTCCCGTGAGGTGAACGCAGAAGAATTAGAACAGAAACAGTCTACAGTGAAGTTCCGCCACAAGCCCGTAAGAAGCCAACGCCTTACCGCGAGACAGGTAAGTCACCCAGCGGGCCGACACTCGCGCCCTTGCTACCAGTTGCAACCAGATTACTCCAGTCTCCCGACTGGTTTAGGATTCGAGGTCGCTTGCGCGGTCCTCTGAAACGGTGTCTACCGAATCTATCGCGGACCACGGCATCCTTTGCCCGGCTGTTCATCCGGGATTGGGTAGCTGATTGGTCGTTTCAAGAGCAGTCGCCGTAAGGTGAACAACTATATCCCCGCTTTATTGGAGACAGTACTGTTTCCAGACTACCCCGACTGCCAGTCAGAATGCACTATCGATTGGCTGACGCCGCACGGTGCGCAAACCGTCCAGGAGCACCAGAAGATTAATTTCTGGAGGATACGGGCCCTAAGGCCAGAGTCCTACCGGGGCTCGTACTTCATACGTGGAGGCCGCCGGAGGGGTGTTGACCCTCGAGTGTGACCGACCCTAAACGAATGGGTCTTCGTGGCTAACTCCAACAGGGCCCATTAGCTCCTACCTAGATAAACCAGTAGAACTATTTATAGATACCTACTCTATCTAACGGAGTTTGGTAGAAATAGTACAATGCGAGCAATGGCGTTTCGCGAGCTGCTTCGCCGAGCGAAATAGCACACCGCGCGCGTCGTTTGTGTCTTTCTGGCGCAGGACAAGGAACGGCCAGAATTTCGGATATTGGCGCAGGCGTTTTTGTGTCATGTATTGAGTAATGCTGACGCCACGCGTTCTATTTTTAAGCAATCTGACAATTTCGTCCGAGTTCCTTATTTCATCCACTGTCTACTGATGAATTATCAGGTTTTCCAAAACACAGACACACCAACATTTATAATAATATATAAAATGTTTTTTTTAAATATTGGACTGATTGAATAAACTCAAACATTTTACCAATGATATGAATAATAACACTCAATTATTAGTGCCATCTATCGAATTTATATGTATATAGGCTGATTACATCACAAAAATAATAGAGAGAGATAGAATACCATATATATTAGTCTATCTGAACAATAAATTTCGTAATTATTACGTAATGAAACCTGTATACCAAATTAATAAATTAATAGTTTTTAAAAAAACACTATAAACACGCTTTACACGGCTATGATACGATATTCTATCATGGAATGCCAGTGCCTATCTTCCGGCTTCATCATCAGACCTTGAAACCTAATCGTGGTCAAAGTTCATTCCAAGACTTTTCTAACAAGTCCAAACTCAGCTATGATACGATGTTCCATCATGAAGTTCCAGTTCATATCTTGCGACTCCATCATCAGATCAGTTCGACAATACCATATTATTGTATTGTCATCAGAACTACAGACAGCTGCCAATTTTGATGACGCTACGATCCTTGGAAGATGGTTATATTAGTTACCTTAGATTCCATTACATAGTTAAATACAGGTCAACCTAATAAAAGCGTGTTAAAATCGACATATTTATGTAAATAATATTAATATATTAAGACCTTTGATTCAAAGAATATTATTAAGTTTGTTATTACAAAAAATAAGTTTGTTGTTATAGCACTATTTGATATCGATATAAGACAGTGATTCCCAAAGTGGTCTATATGGACCCCCAGGGGTAGATTTCGATTCGCAGGGGGTCCATGTCAGCGAAAAAAAATCGGGGTGCACGAGATGTAAATGGGAGTCCACGTTACTGGACTCCATTTAGGCAGTTTACCATAAGCATTCAGGCGATCCGTTAATGTCGTATCACTTCTTAAACAGATTTTGTATACAGCATAGTATTTTAAAATTATAATATAAGCAATAAACAAATACGCGCGCGTCACAAGTATCACGGAATGAAATCAACAATCAACTCAAATTGCATCACTAGTCGATTAAAGAGGCCAGCGCACATGACTAACGAGGAAAGGTGCGAATAAGATATTTGAAAAAAAATCGCTTCAATGGATATCCGTGCGAACGAGTAGGATAAATGCGCAACACGAATGAGCAAGCGAGATAGTGCTACATGTGCACTTATGTGCGGCTTTCCCAAATGCTTCGTACTTCAAGGTCGTGGACGCTTAGAAATGATCAAATAAAAATTGTACATATTTTTCATTTTTTACATTACCTAAAACCCTATGTAGGCGATCAGTACTGTTCCATGTGTTAAAAAACTTTTAATGTTAGTAAGTTAAAGAAAATGGAGGTAGGGGGTCTACGGAAAACATCAAGGGGTCTATGGGTCAAGAAAGTATGGGTACCTCTATAGGATATCGAAATCTGGAATCTAGGAACTTTTCCGAAGAGCATCAGTCGCACCATTAAATGTTTCGAAAGGTCCCTCAAACAGGGTCGATTCCACTTAGGGCCAAAACCCCACTTGAAATCCATGGAAGCATTTTCGAGCGATCATCCTCCTTAATAAAGGGCGGGATCCGTATTGTTTTCCATCCCGAGACAACATGATATTATGACAACAAAGGCCAAGATACGGACAGCACTTTAAACCATCGACCATTGAAAAAAGGCACACCGCAAATATTTCTCCCGTCAAGTTAAAATAACACGATCCTTATTTATTTAACGGGAGAAATTCAGAAGACATCGTTCTGGACGACACTGCTGAGTGTTAAAGCTGATATTCTTCCGAGTGACTGACTGCCCTGTTATGTATATTAATAAAAATGGTGAGTGTTTGTTTCATGCAGCTAAACTCGAATGTGACATAGGTTTTTCGTAAAGAAGAAACATATCTATAAATCATTCGAATTAGTTTAAATCAGCTCTTTGCGGAGCTTAAGGTTTTGGATATACGTTAGATATTTATTAAGCAGTGCCTTGTAAGCTTTCATAAATCTAAAAAGTACAGAGCAAGAAGTCAACAAATGTACCTGACGAGACATGCCGAAAAGGAAATTTTCACCATTCCGAAGGTAAGAAGCACATTTGCCCGAAGACAATATTTTTTAAACGCCCCGAAAGTTTACAACTCATTATGAAACAATTGAAAAATAATGTAACTTTCAAAAGTAAAGTGAAAACCTGGCTCTTAGACATTGGGCGCTCAAAAACTGAAGATCTAATTACTACTATAGAGCCTACTTAAATTTATTGACTATAATGCAAAGTTTATAAAAAAAAATGTTTAGTTTTAATTGCATAGATTTTTTTCCTTTTTATTTTTAGTTTTTATTTGTGTAAAGACAAACTGTTAGACCAAATCCTTTGTTAGATATAAAAAGTCTGAAAATTGTAATCAAATGTGTCAGTTCATGCGTCAACAACCAAATGTTAGCACAGCCAGATACAGACCTTATAGGTCTAGTTGGTTGTGCGATTTCGCCTCATTTCGGATATACTAGCACATTTATATGCATAGAGCTATGTGTTTTCTCTATACTAATGTTTATTTTTAACGATTCTGCATATATAATAGTATATATGTCCATGTCTTTTTTTGTACATTACTTTATAAAATAAAAAATAAATAAAAAATACTTAATACCCTTTCATATTCTGAGAGTGCCACGTCCATTTAGTATCATTTAACCCGTCCGACGCCAACAGTATCTATAAGCATTTTGACAGATCCGCACGTAACCGTTTCGGCCGGCTCCCATATATATTATATCAATATATGATATACATGACTAACAAGATTAATTACTAGGTAACAAGAGATTAATTACTAGGTAACATGAAAAAGCGATAGTGTTAGCATGTATTTATAAAATCGACCCAAAATTTTCGGCGCAGTTTTTTTCGCACGAAGGCTGGCTTTCGACCGGTTAATTCACTGTAATGCCATTCATTTACTTATTGGATTAAAACGTGCATATTTATTATACGAGTATACCTTCCCAAATATCGTCTTGACGAAGGGCCGCGGTTCTAGGTATTGACTATTAATAAGAAAGATAATTTATTTGAATTTTATTTTTTTAAGTATTCGTTTTTTTTTCTTCGATTTAAATGATTTTTATCTTCTATAATAACTGCGATTTTTAAGTTCGATTTTATTATTCCTCATTTCTTACCCATCATTTTAAAATTTTAATTATCAAAATCGAAAACCACTACGGATATTAGGAAATGACTTACAATAAAGTTAGAGATTCTCTCAGAATTCTGAAACAATATTTTCCATTTTAGCTTTGACACTAACAGAGTTAAAAAAATATATAATTTCTAGATTCGTTTTTTTTAACCCTTAGAAGAGTTAGAACGTTATAATTAACGTTCTCAGAATTCTGCTTCACAATTATCTATTTTTCTAAGACCAGTACAACCGGATTTTTAAAAAAAATAATTATAAGAATGCCGTTATTTTGAAACAAAATGGAGAATATCTTTCATCAGCTTTCCAAATGTCGGCATCAGGATGAACTATTTTTGTAATTTGGTCCTAATTGATAATGTAATTTGTGATACAATCTGAGGTACAGAGGTTACAGAAACACAGCGTCAGAGGCGAAATTTTCCAGAAACCACTTTTATGGAGACAATTAAAACTAGAATACTAAATTTTGCTGGAAAACAAGATTTCCCTATTTACATATTTCAT
Source organism: Micropterix aruncella (assembly GCA_944548615.1). Taxonomy (NCBI): domain Eukaryota; kingdom Metazoa; phylum Arthropoda; class Insecta; order Lepidoptera; family Micropterigidae; genus Micropterix; species Micropterix aruncella. Next base: position 22,471,476 of record OX155957.1, read on the forward strand.
GTAACACTGTGGACTTTTGGGAAATAAAAAAACGAATCATTGGTCTCAATTTTAGTGATCTCAGAAAGACTTGGATATAATCTGGAAAATAGGTTTTCGTACTAGACGTGCTTTATGACGGGTGATAGGAGGGAGAGTGTGTCGTGGTGCATCTCAAATTTAAATTCAAATTAATTTAATAATTTTCAACTTACAATAAATATCATTTTCAATAGTAGGCTGCCACCTGTTCTAAGTACACCATTTATTTTAATAGTATAATTTTGAGAATTTTTTAAATATCATTCTACTTAATAACACTGATTATATTATAGTGTATATATATGTACGTAAAATTCTTATAACTTCTACGAACCGCGCCATTATGTACCAACCTACAAGTGGGTCAGAATCCTCATGTTTGGTGACGTCAGGCTGGTGAATTACTATGGGAAAGTCCCCCGAAGGGGGCTGTTGTAGGGAGTAGTTGTCGATTATCTTCGAAGAAGATAGATGTATAAAGTTTATGATATAAGTGATATATAAGTGATAGATGTATAAGTGATAGATGTAGATAGGATGTATAAAGTTTCGGAGGGAAATAAAGTTGAAAATAAAAATAATTCTGCGGATGTTCTTCCTCTTCTTTGTGTCTCTCTCCCGCCTTATCTAGAATGTCACTATCAATATCTACGTAAAATTACCTTAATCGACTACATAAAGTGCGAATCGAAATATCATAAAAAATATAATTACACAATCAATAATAAGGAAGTGAAAATAAAAAAAAACATCAATAAATGTCTAAATGTATTTACAAATATAAAATCAATATTCTATACGGCAATCAAATCAATTCAGTATCATCAATTCAAATCAACCATAATCTGTATACCCATTATATCAGTAAAATCAGTTTTTTTATTTGTTTTGATAAGTTTTATTGTATTATGTGATTATTTTTGTATAAGGTACCTTGTTGTCTATTAATATTTTTTGATAAATATTTATTTTGTATGTTCACCCATGTGCCTACATGAAAATATTTCTGGATTGCTTTTTAAACCCTGTAAAGCCGTGCACCGTGTAAAGCCGAATTTAGTCAAAGCCACTATTGCTCTAATATCACTGTAATTTAGTAGCTACCTAACGTGTCATCGTATGAACTCTACCTTCTCCTATTGTAGGTAGATATATTCTACTACAAATTAGTGTAAATTATGTTTAATATGAATATACTTAACATTAAATACATATTATATTTGATTCATTTTGAGTCAAACTATTGTTACCAACTGACGAATTCTAATATAATATGACCAATAAATATATTAAAAAGGATAAAAAACACTACTGCCCATACAGAAAGTGAACTATCGAATTTAGAATGATGTTTCGTTTTTTATGAAAAATATTTGGTTTATTTATTTATCCATGTAGGTACATGTGTATTTCCGGAATGTACCAAATCAGACCTGTCAATTGACACTTAAACCGATATTTTTTATATATTTATACATTGACATTTTGGACATTTAGACATTTAGACAAATACCTACTTAACATTTAGACAATTAAGGTACCTTTTAATACCCGGGATAACACAGCGTTTCAACAGTACTACACTCTTCTAAATCGGTTCAATCGTTTAAAAGTTATAGTGCAATAAAGAAACGGAAAACACACATAGATAAACCCCGAACACATTACACTCCTTTTCTGTTGGGCAGTCGTTTGATAATTAGCTTGAAGTGATTATTACGACATGCTTTTATTGTATATTCTGATGAATAAATTGATACTGGTACTGATTCTAATACTCTTGCAATTGTCCGTATACACTACTGATTTAATTTTCTAACAAAATACTGCCTACGTCCGTGCCTCAAATTGCCCGCTTTCCATAGCCTGGCCGCAGCGTTCCTGTCGTTTTTAAAAGGGCCCGGAATCGATACAAGGATGCGAGTAGTATAGAGAGACAAGAGCGCGAGTCCCGAGACGGGAGATTGACGCGTTCCCGCCAAAACGGGCGGAAGTTTGGCGCCAAAAGGGCGCCAGGGCACCCGCTGACATCGCTCCACCGGCGCCATATCCAGTTACGAATTATGAATTTAGAAAAAGGCGCCTTAGCTTGTTTTTAAAATTACTTCTTCGTCGCGTCGACAGATATTATAGGGGCGATGAGAAAAGCGAGTTTTTTCGTGAGGTGACAGCCGCTGATATATCACAAACGGCTAATTACTTGGGTGCCGAAAACACTGGGGGATAGTTCTCTATACACAGCATACGTATGTTCATGTACGATTTTAATATTCTTAATTAGTCGTCCAGGAAATCCTAGTTTCATTTTTTTGTATTAAATTATTACAAATAAATGTATAATGTACATCTATATATGTATATATAAAACAAAGTCGGGTTTGTTCGAACACTTATAACTCGAGAACGGCTATACCGATTTTCATGGTTTTTGATTTGTAGTATGTATTTGTCTCCGAATAGCAGAATAACTATTAAAAACGGAAATTGGAAAGTTGACGAAAAATTAAAATAAAAGAAAAAACATTTTCCCATACAAAATGTAAATCCGTGTTTTTCTCATGGCCAGTTGTACGTGGCATGTTCACGTGTCGGCAAATCATCCGCTTTATTTGTTCTTACGCCTGATAAAAAAAACAAAAAATGTCGTATATCACAAGGTGCTTCAATGAAGAAAATTAAACCGAGTGCATCCCATGCCGCACAATATGTAAATAGTTTAATTCAATCATGTCTTGCTGACACGAGATTGATGTACTTATTTTTTGTACTTTTATATTTCTTTTTGTGTTATTATCCTAATAAAGTAGTGAACTTAATATTTATATTGTATTCATTGTATTACTTTCATAAAATCATAACTTAAGTTCAGCTAATCTCTAACACGATATTCATTGACTGTTAGGCGGTACAAAGTTCGCCGGGTCAGCTAGTAACATATAAATTAAAATTTAAAAATGATTTATTATGGCTCGTAAATTAAAATATTGAAGTTGTTTAGTACTTTTTATGATTTTATCAGTCAAATATCAGTTACGAAAAAAAAATAAGCGAATCTCATTCAATAGGTTGTTTTTTTTTATAATTTAGTATAGAATGTCCAATTTTGGGTTACTTACGAAAAAACATTTTTGGCCAAAGTTTGAGTTTTTATCAAAATGTTACTTTTGCAGTAGACGTATCGCGTTGACAAAATCTTCCATAGCAATTTCAAAATTGTCATTTTTATAATAATTGGTTCCTCGACACTTATACAAGTTTTAATGACTTCAGTATCTTGGTAGGGTCTCTTTCTTATTGTCTGTTAATATGTCTGTGTATAACAACTACGCTAGTGTCATAATTTTGTTCTCTGATGTCTCCGGTTCCGAAAGAAGTACGAATACATGAAACCATTAGAACATCATTTATAAAAAAAATCTCTATATTTTTGAGAAAACGGTTTTCAGTTGAGGAAATTATATGATACCTTGTATCAAACAGATTTTACTTTCACGGCCAAAGGGAAAGTATTATGGACGCGCGGCAAAAAAAAATCGGGATGAAGACAGAAATATCCATTTTGACCTCCCCTGAGACGATTAGGACCATTTCCAGACTGAAGTCTGTCTGTGAGTCTGCGTGTGTTTGTGTGTGAGTGTGTGTTTGTATGAGTGTGTATGTGTGAGTGTATTTCTTCACGATAGCGCCTAAACGCTTCATCCGATCGAGCTGACATTTGGCATGCAGACATCATTCGGTCATGGCAAGAGTTGAAAAGATTATACTTGAAATCGCTCCACCAGAGGGAGCTTTAATCATACGTCAATCTCGAAATATTGCAGTTAGAGACTTAAAATTTGGTACACAGATGCGTCGTAGGGCCGAAACCACAAAACCTAGGTTGGAATATATTTTATACAAGCGACGTAAAATATGTTTTTTAAAAATTATAATTGGATTTTTTCCGCTGGAAAGTTTCGAGCAGCTAGCGCCATCTGTTACCCTTATTCGTCACAATTTAGCCATGGCTGGGGTTCGTGTCTTCGCTTAGACTCCGACCGGCGCTGTCGAGGCTGTTTCACTGGATATTTCTGTATTTTTAATACTTTTTATTTCTGTTTTTTATGTTGGTATATTTGGATTTTTATTTGAATAAAGTTTAACGTTATTGTTATAAATTCCAAATGTTTTTACTAAGATAACGTATCTTCCAACATTCTTGTGACTGTTGATTCTGTTGATTCTGGAAAGTCTTGCCGGGAAAGTCTCGGGGTGACACAACCAATTTTTTTAAATTTTGTCGGTTCACCTAGCATTGTCTGGGTAGGAGTATACGAAGTGCGTGAGCGATATTATTCTTCGTCTCGTTCGTCATGCTTGCGCGCGCCTTCGAAAGTGACCCCGACTCTACTATAAGAGTGATTGTTTAAAAATAAATGTGGATCCTCGATGATGACTCAATGTTCTCGAAAGGCCGAGTTGAATGAATGAATGACCACAGCAGAAGCGCTGAAACAATCGTGTAAAAAATAGTATCAAAAAGAGCGGTCAGTGGGAATAAGGTATCGCGGAGGAGTCTCACGCCTCTCCTCCGCCTTTGTGAAGGCGCTTGAAAGATGGCCCTTATGCCGGAGTGCAATAAGGTCTCGGCCGAGTATCGTTAATAGCTGACAACACAAATAGACGAGTCGCCCGCTATTAAGACCTTTAAGAGGAAATTACGGCCAGGAAACAACAAGTGGTAGCCCCCTACTACTTCGCTTCATTGTAAAAGAAAAACGGAGATACTCTCGTTTTTCTTTGCCTTTAATAGTACTTATTTTTTATATTTATTTATTTATTCAGGAAATTCACATAAAATCGATTTAAAATACGCTATACATACATCGAAGGAAGTAGCCCATAGCAAGATTTACCCATATTATTGCATGTATTTATAAATACTATGACGCATGTACACTTAGCTAAGCTTGTGCTGGAGTAGACATTATACTGCATTAAATATCCAATCAATTTAAAATTAATAAATATTTTATATTATATATTAGGTATTGGATAAATATTAGATATTTATATAGATATGTGGCCCATACATATGAATTGACATGACGCGTAACTGCGTTGGCTTGGCGGTAGTTACCGTGCCGTAATATTAAAACATATTGTTAATATTAAAACATTTAATTACGTCGCGGCCTTGTAATCTCGCTTTTAACATTACTTGTAGTAGTATACGTACGGTTACAGTCGGACACATGAATCATGTTGAAACTACAGTATATTATTATTTCCCTATTAACCGTAAGGAAAATGTTGATAAATCGAGTATAGGAGTTTTAACTAAATTCCTTGTAATTCAATAGAATTGCTATTGAAACATCCGTTTTGATTCTTAATTTTAGTTATATTACTAAATTCAATCATTATTGACGATTTCTATTGTAAAATTGTTATTGTTGTAATTTAATATTTGTAATATTTTAATTTCACTTTTTTATAACGGATTCTTCGTTTATATATGTTGATTATCTGCAGTATTTTATAAGCTCCAATTATTTAAAATGTTTCAAATCTTAATTATAAATTCAAATATTAATTGCTTCACAATTTTTAAAAAAAGTCAACATTTAAAACATGAATTATACCACATAATTACCTAAGTTCAATTACTACAAACTGGCCTATTTGAAAATAAAAAAATATTTGCCGAAGCGTTTATTACAGGAAACTTTGCAAGGATCTGTATAAATTTAACCTTGGATATTGGCCATAATGAAAAAATATTAGCAGCGACATTTTAAGCCCCTACGGCTTATTTGGCCCCGTGGATTCGCACCTGCTTGTTGGCTGCTCATTGCTTAAACAATAGACTAATGCATTTATAATTATTGTAAGTAAGTAAGCACGTTTTTTTAGATAAAAACAAAATTCAATTTAGGAAGCTCCGTTACGGCCCCCTTTTATAAAATGGAAAACTTTTTTTTTAAACATTTATGGTATATATTTATTTATTTATTTATTTATTTATTTATATATTTATTTAACAGGGAAAACATACAGCGCTACAAAAAAATATTACAATTACATTATATACAATATTTCTGGCCGATGACATGCTTTTAACAATAGTTTTAGTTAGTTAAGTCTCCAATACGCACAGTGCATTCTGTGGGGGTTGGGAGGGGAAAAGGAAAGGAAAAGGAAGGAATGGGTGTTAATAGATTGTAAGTAATAATGTGCAGTACAAAAAATAAGAAAAATTTAAGAAAAATTTGAAAAATTTGAAAAATTAAGAAAAAATTACTCCATTATATAAACCTATCATATACAGTTAAAGAACAAAGAACAAAAAAACAAATAGTCCCTAAGACATAAGTATCTCATGAGAAATGTCTATGTCGCATTTTCGATTAATTTTAAGTATATGCTTTGCTTAAATTTTTTCTCTTTCATGTTAAATAGGTCGATATTCTGGAAATGATTATTGTAAGTTGACATTAAGCGGTACATTATGGAATTCTGGGCATACCTAGTACGGACGCGCGGGACTTCGAAGGTACGGGGAAAGCGAGCCACGCGTGGTGGAACGTGAAAAGATAGATTATGTGTGAAATACGGGTTGTCCACGTTGTTATGGATAACTTTGTGTAATAATACCATGTCTGCCGTGGTACGGCGGTTCTCCAATGATGTAATATTGAAGTGATCCATCCTCTCCTCGTACGTGTTCAGTCCCAAGCATTGACGGTAGTTTAATTGTCTCATAAATCGTTTTTGGACGCTTTCTATTCTCTCCTTACATACATGATATTGCGGATTCCAGATCGGAGATGCAAACTCTAATACGCTGCGGATGTATGCAAAATAAAGGGTTTTGAATACAGTCGGGTCAGAGAACGACTTAGAGACCCTACTAATGAAGCCCAAGGTTTTATCCATATATACATTTATCCATATAGATACATTTATCCATATACATTTATCCATATAGATACGTTATTATATATTCGGAATGTACTCAATTAGACCTTTCATTTGATACTAAACACGATATATGTATCTTAATTTATTAACATTTGGACATTAGGACAACTATTTATTTTGCATTTAGATATCTTAGGTACCCTATGACACTTGAAATGACAACGATTCTATCAATACCACACAGTTCTAATTCAGTACAATCGTTTAGAAGTCATGGTGGAATAAATAAAAGGAAACATACATATATGAACCCTGAACACATTACCTTCCTTTTTGTTGGGCAGTCTAGTCGTGTAAAAATGAAAATGAGTAGTCCCTTGTGTGAGCAATCATCAGGCAAGGAGCAGGTGCGAATCCACGTGGTAATATACTAATATCGCTCCTGGTAATATACTGTTTTATTTGTTATTTGATTTACATATTCCCTGAACATTATAACATATTATTGTATGTATAAATAAACGAAAGTTGTGAAGAGGTGACTAGGTAGAGCTTGTGAAGCGGTGACGGAGTATTTCTCGTCTGTGGTTAGTTGTTGGTAGTCAAAGTGCTGTGTCGTGAAGTTAGCAAAAAGTATTGTTTTCAACAAGAACAATAATGTAAAAAATTTAAAACACGACTGTACGTACAAGAATTGAACTAATGCATTTATAATTATTAGAAACAATTCGTTCGAGCAGAAAAGCACGTTTGAGAAAAACAAAATTCAATTTAGGAAGCTCCGTTAAGACCCCCTTTTATGAAATGGAAAACTTTTTTTTTTTTACATTTATGGTATATACATTTATCCATATAGATGCATAAATATATATTCGAAATGTACTCAATCAGACCTTTCATTTGGTACTAAACACGATATATGTATCTAAATTTATTACCATTTGTACATTAAGACAACTATATATTTTAATATTTACATAATATTGTAATATTATGTAATAATATTCAGGGAATATGTAAATAAAATAACAAATAAAACAGTATATTACCGCGAGCGAGCATTGTGAAGGTATCTTTATATATTATGATACTGAAAAAGTTGACACTACGCCCCAAGCTACTAATATACAATGGCCAATCTAGACATTTTTAAAACAATGCAGCGGATCAACACCGTATTCGCATCACAAAAGGATTGGACTATAGATTGGATCGGACCCACACTCGAGGGCCTGATATCTTGAAACCGCGCTTTGTATTGTATTGTATCCACTGTGAATGAATAGCACGATTGATACAATCCTAAGTATTCAATCAAATGCCTTTTTATTGTGATAGACGACGAAACCGTTAATAATTAGTGCTGGCAGAGATTACTCCTCAAGTTTTTTAAGCTGAATGACTGCACTCATGCCTTTACTGAGCGTTTTTACCCAAGCCGCATTAAAGAAGTCTTTTTAATTTGAAGGCCGATAAATATTAGATGTAGAAAGACACGTATTTGCTCACTATCAAATCATTTTGATTACCCTTTTGTACTCTATCAAGCCCAAGCTTTGAACCGAAATATACGACATATCTAAAGGATTTTGTGTGCCCATCTCTAGCCAAGACCTTCTCTACGATCCCATATAATGATATCTCATTGATGATGATAATAACATTATCAATATCATTATATATAGCTCATTAAACACGGCTTTCAAGAGGCGGTCGTCTTTCTTATACACTGCATGCCCACACCACCTCAGCTGATCTTTCATGAGCATAGCCTCATGCTCTGCATTTTCGTGCGTCGTAACACTTCTGTGTTTGAAACACGGTCTTCCCATGTTATCCTCAGTATATTTCGGAGGCACCTCATGTGGAAGACGTCTAGTTTCTTTATGTATTACCTGTAGAGGCACCACGTTTCGGAGACATATAGCAATATGGGTAGGACACTCGCTTTGTAGACGGCCAGCTTGGTTTTCAGATTTCAGATATATAGTATGCTCACCTTTTTCGCACTATTCCATCTTCCTTTGGTCTTGGTTATATTGCTGCTTTTAAAATAATAATTTCGAAATTTGTATCAACTAATAAGTAAAATTTTAATCCGTACCTATATATTACGTAAGCTAGTACTTAGCATTGAGTTTACTTTTTTTATTATATTTATATTTTTAATGGTTGGCTGAAAAATATTGTTATTATGTAATAAGTCCGCCGTTTGTACACCTTATGTTCCGTGGAATAAATATTTTCGTACACGATGGATGTTTTCCATCTCTCTCCATCTTTGGGCTTAACAGAGGGCGTCTCGCTCGCACGCGCCTTGCGCTAACGTGACAAAATGCAAGTTTTAATTTATTTACCGGAACGTGGCTTAACCATCGATATATGATCCCCTAGATGGACCTTTCGCGCTCGAAAATGATTTCTTTGCTGCATTAGAGTTGAAATTATACTGTTTATTATGTTTTATTGTTGAATAGTTTTTATTTATTTCGCAAATAAAAAAGGCCCGTTTGCGTATCAAATAGGATAGTGGCCCTATTTACTTAAAGTCTATGATAAAATTGTTCAGAAGAAGAATAAAGAAGAGATAATAAAGAAAACAAACAAAATAACAAAAACTAAAAATAGGACAGCGAAAAAAAAAGATTGTAGGACAGTTAAAAACAAACCAGCTTGTAGCAAAAAAAGCGCTGTGAAGAAAAGAGGGCCACCGCAAAAAAGTTTATAAGAACAAGACCGAAAAAGGAAAAGCTTTAAGAAAGTGAAGAATATAAAATTAACGGTTCTGACAATGAAAATGAAGGAAATATTATAAGTTCAAAAAGCATTTTTAACGTTAGGCTGCTATAACATTTAATAACATCAAGATCCCTTTAGAAATTACGCCTTTACCGACGGTGACGCAATTTAAATATTTGGGCTCAATACTAAGCAATGATGGCAAAAATTGAGAACGATGTTACTCAAGATCTACATCAGGATAGATGAAGTGGAGACAAAAACATGCCCCTAAAGATCAAAGGGCAAATGTATAAGACAGCCATTACACCTGCTGTCTTATATGGGTCAGAATGTTGGGCGACTAACTAACAACATCTTAATAAACTACATATAATAGATATGCGCATGCTACAGCTACGCTGGTCAGCGGGTGTCACACTATGAGACAAAATCTGAAATGTTTACAAAAGGGGAAGTTTTAAAGTCGCTCCGATAAATGATAAAAATCAAAGAAAGACGCCTACAGTGGTACGGTCACTTTCAGCGGCGCCCAGATGTTCACATGGTGAAGCATGCCCTAGATCTACCAACGACGAAACGTGCTCTTGGAAGACCATCCGCGACCTGAGAGAAGCTCAACTCGACGCCGACACAGTACAAGATCGTGCTCAGTGGAGGAGAAGGACAAAGAAGGCCGACCCCAAGTAAATGGGACAGGGTCTAGGAAGAAGAAGAATAAGAACGTTAGGCTGCTATCCGCTACAGTAGGCGACTATCCCTTTTTAAAGAGTTACTCACAGCCAATATTAATTATGTTTACAAAAATAGGCTACTATAAAAGATCAAAGACCTATGTTTTGATATACATGTTGCATTATTCTTAGTAAATATAATACATATTTTTAAATATTAGAGCTTTTTTGAATATTGGGGCAACTATCCCTCTCTTACCCTACCTACTGCCGGACCCTGTATTATAGTTTCCGTAAATGGGTAAGCCTTATAGACGAAAAGCTGTTTCTCGAGCGAGGTGGTGCTAATCCCAGCTGTGGGTGTAGTACAACCCCTCGGCGGAGGGGAGAAAGGGTGGATCCCTGCGCCTCGCCACGGACTCTGAAATTCAATTACAATTATTCCCGCCACGGGCCATGCATTATACATGAGACACGGCCCGACTAATGCGCTCAGCAAACACTAAAGAGTTAATAATTCGAAAAACGGGAGCAGGCGCTGACACCGCGCCCCAGCGATCCCCGGGGAGAAGCGGGAATAACTCCCTCTCCTCTTTCCCCTGGGTTATGGGTCTTGGTGCGCAGTGTTATGGTATATGGTACTGCAGGAGTTGTGATAGGCTGTCTGCATCGACGAGAGAAGAGGAAGAAGATTTCTCCGAAATACTACGGAGTACAGGCTCTGTACGCTGCTCAAATATATATAAAGAGCTTGTATGCATGCCTGGTCCGCAGGAACACTGTAGAGTTGGTATTTACTACGGGCGAACCCGTCACCCTAGGAAGCTATAAGGATATCGAGTCATTGCTTCAACCGTGGAGTGAATTCGTAGAGACTTGGGGAGAACATAGACCACCGTATAGCTGCGCCAACACACCCGTGAAAGTCCGGCACCTTACCGCGTGGAAGAAGTGAACTAAGCGGGCCGACCTCGCGCTCTCACTGCCAGATTTAGCCGGATTCCTCCGTCCTCCAGTTTGTCCCCCTGACATGGTCACTCGGGATTGGGTGGCCAAAGAATCGTTTCAAGTATAGCCCCGAATCCGCAAACTTCTGATCCCAACCGCCTCCGACTACAAATTACAGCGGCGGCAGAAGCTCACAGCGGCACTGACAGATCAAGTCCCACTTCGAGAAGGCTACCGGATGGGAATTAAACCGTGAGTTTGACAAACCATTGTGACATAGAAATTGGCTAACACCACCCAAGCTACGCGGCAGTTGACACCACTAGTTCCGCAATGACACTCCAGGATAGGACGCCAGACCCCGCACTTCGTATACTGCGAGCGGGTTAGATGCCATAACTGCCGCCATCACATCGTGATAGCAGAACGCGATAGGTATAATGATAGAAAAAAAAAAGAATTATTAAATAAATATATTACCGCGTGCTCTCCACCAACATTTAGTTTAATTGATTTAAATAGAAAGTTATACTTTATGTTTCAATAGAAATTTGATTTGAATTAGTTTTTAGTATTAAAATAAAAGAATAAAATAGCGATTTATTTCACTCTACTATTTTAATACATTTAGGTCAGTTACATTACATATTAATTCCGAAATAAGTTATACATCATAAAAGGATATTTAATTCGCTCTTTATTAATATGGGTTTACAGGATTTAGACATTATAATAAAATGTTACAATAAGGTGTACAATATGAATGTATAAATGTTACAATATGAATCTAGATGTAGAAATTAATTAATAGGAACGGAATATTGCCTAATCTAAGTTATAAGTTTTAGATAATTATTGATTTAAAATAATATTCTTTGGATATTATTTAGATAAATGCCTATTGAAAATAAATATAGCATTCGGAGACAGCTAGAAAATCGTTCTTCGGCTTTTTATTAGAGATTACTGAGACCGGTACGACACTCGAAGCAAAGCTGGCATAGCCTTTCCCAAAGTCCGTTTGACTATAATCCAAAAAACATTTGTTGATTTGACCTTTCAACTCTAACCCTTTAAAGTAAATCTTTTTAAAGGCACTCTATCCTTTTAAAGTCAATAGAAGATTTAGAACTAAAAATGTTCAATTACAGAGTTAAATGCTAGCTTATCATTACATGTTATTTACAAGGTAGACGAACTGGAAAAAAATATAAAAAAATCCGTAATATGTACAAAAATAATATAATATAATATACAATCATTATCAGAAAAACAAGTGAATATACTAAAGAACAAAAGACAATATTGCCGTTACAGAAATTGAACTAATGTACATATTTATATTTTTTTTATTACTGTTTTTTATAAAATAATTGTGATTTATAAATTTATCCATATATGTAGGTACATGTACATTTCCGGAATATACCCAATCAGACCTTTCATTCGACACTAAACACGACATATCTATGTTAATTTATTGACATTTGGACATTTGAACATTTAGACAAATACTTATTTGATGTTTGGACAATTAAGGTACCCTATGGCAATCGTGACAAAGATTCTAACAAGACCATACATTTTTAATCGGTTCAAGCGTTAAAAAAATATGGTGGAATAAAGAAATGGAAAACATACATAGATGAACCCTGAACCATATTATTACAATTCAATAAAAAGTATCACTACGAATGTATGTAGGTGGTCAGGAATGTTATGTTCAATATTTTATTCTACATTTTAAGTATTACAATCGTAATGTATTATTTTTTTGTTTTTTTTACAACATTTTTTTTTATAATCTCATTCAAATGAATAGGTATGCTCAAATCATCTTCCTGGGTCTTTCATTGCACGCCAAATGATGTACCAATCGATTTTTATTCAGGTACTCATGACATTACCAAAGTATTCGAGCTTACGTTCCTTGATAGTCCGCATGTAACATTAACATTTCGCAATTCCTTTTGAGTCCTATGAAACACAGATAATAAAACGCTGACACGTTGTTACATAGCTATTTTTGTTACTCTAATGTACGTAAGTCATTAGAGAGGTGGACGATTATGCGGTTTGAACTCTCTCGACTTTTTACGAGTCCGCTTATTGAATGGTCGTGACAACTCTTTACGGGTTTAGAATGTCAAGTCACACCGATATTTATAGTCCCGCATAATGCAATTGCCTAATTGAGGCAATGCGAGTAACTAGATAATGATTTCGAGATAATATGATATTTTTTTGTTGAATAAATAACAATTTCATTAAAATAAAAATGCAAATTAAATTCATCTATTATGAAATCGAAGACTATCGCGGTTGTTTGACATTATAAATAGATTTAAAAAGTCCTGTCAAACAGCCGTTGTTGAAACAGCCGTTGTCCTGTCAACCCTGGACAACGGCTGTTTCAACATCGACGAAACATCGGGTGCTACAAACTTTGCAAGGTAAATTCTTTGTTAACATATTTATAATCTATTTATATTTTTACTTTTCCGGCCTATCAACCAACCAGTATTGTGAACGCGCCTTATTTTTTTTAGAGATGAATACGGGAATATCTATTTTTAGCCCTTCTTAGATAATTAAGACCGTTTCCAGGCGGGAATCTCTCTGTGTGTCGTTCTGTGGGTCTGTCTTAGTGTTTGTGTGTCTTGTGTGAATTCCTTCACGTTAGCGCCCAAACGCTTAATCCGATTGAGCTGAAATGTGTCATGCAGGCATCATGAAATGGACATGTCAAGAGTTGAAAAGAGTTGTGGTTGATATCGGTCCAGCAGAGGGCGCATTAGTTATATTTTAATCTTGAATTGTTGAACTTAAAGGCTCAAATTTGGTACCCAGATGCCTTGTTGGTCCGAAATCAAGTTGAATTACGCCGGTCTATATTTGCGTAGAACGTCTTTTTAATGCGTTCCATTCTCACTATCCGTGCTTATCGCCGACTATTCCTTTCAATCAGGTCAACCTCCTGATTGAAAGGACATCATACCCAAAATCCTTTGCTACTTGCCAGGAATATTTTGGGTGGCACAACCATTTTTTTTTGATAAAGCGTAGTGATATTAGCATTGTTAAAATGATTCTGATATAAATTACATACAGAATAGGTAGCAAAGACAAGACCCGGAGGTGCGGTCCACGCGACAAAACAGCTTATCAACAGGGCGACAATTCGCTGAAATCTTACCGAGCTGAGTTCAGCTAGTCATCTCGCTCGCACACATTGGTTCGCAACGGGCTTTCAAAATCAGTGTTGCTCTCATTCTAACCTGTGGAGAATTACGCAAAACAATATATGTATCTATACGACTTTTGTGTTGACGAATAAGCCAGGCTTGCGTTATGGAAGCAGAATGCGAGCGTGTACCGTATTTAGTTTCGTTTGTTTTGAACAAGTAACAGAGCAGATTTTTTATTGAATAATTTCAATTGATTTGTGGTTTTTTATTGCTTGATAAACAATGGAGGAAATTGTCCCTTGCGGTGAGTTTTGTCTTAACTTGATTTCCCTCGCCCAGGCAAATAAAACGCCATTTCTTAAAGACCCCGCAGGGACAGTAGGTATACCAGACAGTAGCTTCTTTTAGCACAAAATTGACGGCAGGAATCTTAAAAACTACCACAAATCGTAATATTATAATATTACGATCGTCTTCTTCTTGAAGCATCGTCCCGGCCACGTTTATGGTGCCTTAGCGACGCAGATGATATTATGCTACCGATTTGTTCTGAGAATACCACATGACGTCGACTCGTAAATCTCCACAAAAAAGGAATAGTAAAAACGGACACAAACTGCGCCAACAGCGCGTCACAGCCCACAGCTCTGTAACTACGGGCCTAAGGACGCGACATGACTTACCCCTGGCCCCACTTCCGTCGCAACCTTTTCATTGCCTTGTAGCTCTTGAGTGAACTTACTGGGTGTTATTATACTGTGCCGCAGGTATGCGACAGCTGATAAGTATGCCTATATTAAATTCTGTCTAGCAGTAGCATGCCTTCAGTGTGCTTTATTGAATCTACGATACAAGCAGTAATTTGCAAACTGAAGATTGAAGAGTAAAGAGGTATCACTTTTTTTTTACTAGGTATAAAAAGCGTAAAAAACACAAGAAGGTATGTCGGGCTTGCCCCATTCACCAACCCTGGGCTCGCCACTGGCTGCAGCACATCGACTTTTATGGTGCTTAGCCGATCACCATAAAAATTGGTACACTTAGACATAATTACGTACGTACGTTATTTAAGATATACCTCTGTGAAACTACCGCACTTATCAGTGCAGTTCATTTCCTCGTATTGTATGTATTGAATTGCTTAGAAATAGTGTTATATACACCCGCTTCATTCCTTCTCAGTATAAAAATGTTTGTAACCCTTGCTTTCGCCGCTGCCCCCGCTCACTCGCCGTTCACACGCGCAGGATGATCACGTCAGATACCGGTTTCCATACCGCATTTTCACTAGTCAGCTATGCTCGCCTATATCGTCTGCCTACCCTGATCGTACTAATTCTATTGTTTTATATTTAATAATTCATTTATCACTCACAATGCTACTGACCAAATAAAATTAATCTCCGTGTTCCTTCCGAACTCAATAGATTTAACCCTGCTGTTCATGTTCCTCATGCTGGTACCAACTAAAGGCAAAATGCATTTCTGTGGCGAACAAGTGACAATTTCAATGATTTGATTAACCCCTCAAATGAATGGCGATTAGCTCGGGTTGCCTACGACAAAATGTATATAAATTTATATTTACATTTACATTTACATTTACATAGAGCGGGGTTTACTATAGAGCTATAGCATTACTATAGAGCGGATTACTATAAAGCGGCGCACATTTACATTTATATTTACATTTATATAAATTTATATACATTTTGTATACATTTTGCCAAGGCATCCCTTAAGGGACGCCTCACATTTGAGGGGTTAAACGCGTTGACTTTGATCTATTCTGTGCGAGTATTAACTCAGCTAGGCAGCGGCTGAACAGTGAATTCTTTAGCATTAATTGTTGAATATTTTTTGATGTATTTTTAATCGATAGCTTTAATTGAAAGGTCACATATGTTTCTACAACGTTACTTAAACGTGAAAACCTTTAATTGGCTCTCTGTTATCCTACTCCCCTTTTTGTTAAATTATAATTAGCTGTTAGTTTTCCTAAAATTAAATAAATAAATAAAAATAAATAAATAAATAATATTATCGCGCTATTCACTTTTTTGTAACTCACCACTTGGTAGCGCTTCAGCACAACAACATATACCGTTCAACCGATCGCCATGGAAATTGGTATACATAGTTATTTGACAACGGATATAACACGGGCAACGCCGGGTAATACAACTAGCACCATATATAACCAATGGCATAGTTTGCCCAGTCGCGAGAATCAGGAATTGTATCTGGCTTATCAATTTACCCGTTTCATTAGGCAGCACGGTGGCAGTAACCCGATTTAGGGAGTGGTAGATGGCGGAGGGGGGGAGGTGATGAGGGGGGGGGGGGGGGGGGGTGGGGGGGGTATTGCGTTGAGTTGCGACTCCGTCGTCTGTGACCGCGGGACAGGCTTTATCAAATTTACCACCACTAATTGTTGACGTTTCGTTAAATCCGCGACGTTATGTGCGGCGGATTTGATTGAGCGAATTCGGCTCCATGCTGAAATGAAAGATAAATCCGGCGGTGAGATCCACAGATGCCAATTTAGTTTTATATATGGTAGAATTACATTTTTTTATTTCTAGTAATTAAGGGCTAGTAATAGGTAATATGTTAACAGTAAAAACACATTTTATTTAAAAGCTCTGTCCCGAGCCAAACCTGGGTACAGCAGCCATACAGGGCTAATGGGCTCTTGCTGAGTTGGCCACGAAGACCCATTCTGTTAGACGGCCTCCATGCATGAAGTGCGAGCCTGGGTAGTACTCTGGCCTTAGGGTTAGTTTCCCCTAGGAATCAACGTTCGGCACTCCTGAACGGTCTGCGCCCCGTGTGGCATAAGCCAATCGATTGCGCACTCTGACTAACAGTCGGGGTAGTCTGGAAGCAGTACTGTTTCCTATAGAGCGGGGGTGGTTGCGGACCTTACGGCGACTGCTCTTGAAACGACCATCGGCTACCCGATCCTGGGTGAACAGCCGGGCAAAGGATGCCGTGGTCCGCGATAGATTCGGTATACACCGTTTCACCGTTTCGTAAGGGAGAGGACCGTGCAAGCGACCTCGAACTCGTAACCAATCGAGAGACTGGAGTAATCTGGTCGCAATTGGAAGTAAGGGCGTGAGTGTAAGCCCGCTGGGTAAAACTCCTGGCTATCTCGCAGTTAAGGCGTTGGCGTCTTACGGGTTTGTGGCGGAGCTTGACGGTGGACTATTCTGTCCAGGTCTTCTGCGCTCTTTCCAGGGAGATAGAACGACTAATCGTTAAAACTTCCTGAGGTGACGTGCTCGCCCGCTGTAGTTGACAACCCCTAGTTGTTGATCGTTGATGAGTCCCCTCGTTGGAAGTCAACCCTGGGTGCCGCGATATCGCGGAGAAACTTAGTTATTACAAAAACTTTTTATTAATGTAAGACTTAATATCCATACTTAAATAACTAAGGTTACATAACCAAATTAGGTACAACAAACTTACACAATAAAAAAATACAATAAAATTACAAATAACAAATGCGGCTACTTTCGGAATGGTTGGCAGGAAATATGTAAAACTAAGAAATACGGCGTCTACTTCCGGCGGTAAAATACCAAACTTCGTCTCGGAAATTCAGAGTTGCCTCGCGCCAAAACCTACTGCGAAAAAGCCGTGATAGGAAAGTTGAATGGCAGGTCCATGGTTAGAGCTCAGTGGTAATACAGTGGTTCTCCAGCCCAAGATCTTGTTATACGTAAATCCTAGTCTAGCTTATACGTAAATCCTGCCCTTGGTCTGTCGGTCCAGTTCTGGAACTGCCTGTATATGACGGAGTCGCTATCGTCTGTCTTAGTGCGAACGGTGCCAGCTCTGAATGCGATCTCCTCCGCACCTTTACGTATACAGGACATACCCATATACTTGAAAGGAACATACATATGTGTGTGTAAAGAACATACCTAAGTACGAGTTGATTGGACGCACTCACCGCTCTACCGCACAAAGCGGCCAAAGGCGGAAATCTCCATTCGAGAGTAGCGGCCCAAATATAAACAAGGGTCTAAACGCGCGATGTTGCTAGATTTGTGCAAATCTGCCCCCCCCCCCCCTTATTCTCCTAACTCCCTAACCCCCAACCCCCTACCCACCCACCCCCATGCCAGCCGTCTGCGAGCGGTGTAATCCAGTTGGCCGGGTCTTCACCCCCCCCCCCCTCTCCCCCCCTCCCCCAACACGGCCAACCCGGCTCGTCGGATAAATTATTCATACCGTGGATGAAGTCGCGAATTCTGATTCGACTCTCTTCCGTAGATCAACTCAACCGAATGCCACTTTAGGGATAGTTAAATGTGTTGGCCCTCGACGTCGATATTTATACCAGAAAAGCATCGATGTCGATGCCAGATATAATGAGCTCGATCGATGTCGATGCGATGTTTTTATAATAAGGCCCCAGCTCTTATCAGAAGTTTTGGAGAGGACCAATTAAAAAAAAATAGTCGTTTAGCTTAGTCAAACATACAATATATGACATAAGAGATTTGGATAATGCTGAATCCATATTCCAAGACTACCATGCTGTAATTTAAAGAAAAATATCCTGATAATTGACATTTTCCAAACAAAGAAATTTTTATTTTTATCGACAAAGGCTATATTGCTGGATCTGCTCATTAATTCAAATTTTGTCAATTTTGATATATGGTTATCCATTTCACACTCACATCACCAGGAAATTATGGTTATAGACATTGTTCTATTTATTTAATCAGCAATATTCATTATTACATCCTTTTTCATTCAGAGATGATTCTCATAGTGATTATAAATTATTCAAAATAATTTATATAGTCACAACTATCACGATAGTTAATTTTTTATAATTATTAAGCTATTGCATAGCTTTTATCGCGGGCCAAGGCCAGAGCGGCGACCGAATGAAGAAATTTCTTAACGAAAATTAATGATTTTAAAGTGATAATTACGTCTAAACGAGTATTACTTACGATTCTAAAAAAATATATGTTAAACAAGAACATTTTCCTAATATTCTTAGCTTTGAATATTTTAGATTTTGTTTATATTACATAGTGTAATCAATTTGTGAAATTAGGTCTAACCGAACACAAAAACGACTACTACGCAAATACTATCCGGCGTATTATTATGGAACCTACACCATTTTAAAGATAATTTATTTATCTATCTTTTTATCTACGATTTTTTTCGAATAATCCGTTTTTTTTGCTTTATCGAATAAAAATTTCGTGCGCGGCGCTCTATCGGAAGACGTTTAAATTATTCCGAATCATTTGCTTTCGCAGCCGCAAATGATTCGGAATAATTTCAACGTTTTCCGATAGAGCGCAGTTATCTGATATCAGAAAAAATAAAATAAATACAATAAATAATTATAATTGCATAAGTTGTTAAAAATGCTATGCAATAGCTTTACCGCGGCAGTCCCCGAGTGCCACACGTATTTTTACATTACTGAGAATATTAGACGCAATGACGCATCCAAGTGTAGGAATGCCTACCTACTGGAGTAGAGTGAATTGTATTGTACTGTATTGGTAAATTGATCGATTCTAGCACACAGGTAACTGGAGGAGTCGGGGAACAATATACGGTTTCCTAAGCAGCGGGGGTGGTTGGTGAGCTGTCAATTAGCACTGGTAGCAAACGGTTTCGTACAGCTTGGGCCATAAGATCCACTGTGTTCTCGGGTGGGTTCAACTCACGATTTAGCTCCTATTCAGTAGCCTCCTCATGTTGAGGACTACCCTGGGAAGGACTCTCGCTTCTCAGGCCTCGCGGCTGGTGGATCGGTTTCCCCTAGAGGATTGCCTCCCAGCCTTACTGGATGTTTTGCGCACCATGCGGCGCTAGCCAATTGTGCACTCTGACTAATTACTGAAGGAGTCGGGAGACTATGGAAATATACTGTTTCCTAAGCCACCACACTTGAAATGGCCAATTGGCTACCGCGATAGATTCAAACTGAATCACCGTTGGAGGTTAATTCCATGGTTCCTAATGGTTAATTCCAGACGGAGATATGCTTCCAAAACTAGTAGTCAGGGGGCGAGGCTGCCTGCTGTGTACCTTTCCCAGTGCCCCCTGTAAGGCGTTGACCTCTGACGGGCATGTTGGCTTAGCTAGACGGTAGATTTGTATTGTCTCTAGGTCATCTACGCTCACCTCACAGGAGATAGAACGATCACTATCATTAAAACTTCCTGAGGTGACGGGTTCGCCCATTGTACTTGACAACCCAAGTTGTGGTCTTCCACTCTTGAAATGACCACTTGGCTACCTGATCCTGAGTTCAGAGCCATGGAACCCTTTTAAAATATTTATCTTAATTAATTTGGTTCTGTAATATTTATAAGTTATCTAAGTTGTTAATGTACCACTTTTGTATGTTGGATGCCTTGTTTATATCAAAGGTATATATTTTATATTGTAAGATATGCTACATTTAAAAAGTCGTAAAACTTGTTTTGATCCATATGGAGAACAATAACAGATTATTTTATTATATGGGCCAAGCAAGCTGATACCAGCCATAAGTCTAATATACCTACTGAAAATTTCGTTTTTTATGGTTTAGTTCTCAATTAGGGAATGGTCAGTGTCATACTCCATATGGGTCATACTCATATCAGTCATATGGGTAATGGGTCATACTCATATCAGTATCATACTCCAAGACCGTGAGTTTTTGGTTCCTGGGCACTCAGCAGGTCAATCATCAACCAATCACACGCAGGTCATTAGTTTCATTTATACGAGTCCAGAAGACTGCAATCATATGGAAGTTTTTATTTTGTGCATTGCATGTATCAGAAAAAAGGTAATTTCGTGACGTTTTAATGAGATCACAACTCGTACAAAACGCCGTAACTTTTCAAAGAAGCACATTTTTATGCTACTCATGAATAATAAAAATATATTTTTATTTCATTATATTTAGAGTAATTCGAACAATATTTAATTATTTTCTTACTATGGGTCTTTATGGCTAAACTATAGTTTTAGTATAGTTTGCAACATCGCCGAAACGTCGGGTGCTGCAAACCAAGCGGTAAATTCGTATTTATCTTATTTATAATATTTTATTACGTTCGATCATTTTAGGTGCAATTTGTAATAGAATATTCTAACTATGATTTGAGATACGTATTACTATACTTAATAATTTTGTGACATTTAGATTATTTTGCCTTTTTGAGAGAATAATAAATGTTGAATCTTTGAGAGGCTATATCATTCATATCTTCTTTATTCGTATAAAAAATGGTTTATTTTAATTACTTTATTACATCATTTTATAATTACATATATTACCATATTACTTTTATTGGTATTATTATACTATACTAAATTGGTATTTTTACCAATTTACTATTCTTCTTCTTACAGTGCTATCTCCTATCGGAGGTCGGCGGTGATTGTGGCCACTTGGGCCCGTGATGTTGAGGCGCGGAAAAACTCATTGGTGCTTGAGTTGAACCATTCGGCGAGGTTTTGTAGCCAGTGAATTCTTCTTCGGCCAGGTCTTCGGCGGCCTTTTATCTTTCCTTGCAGGATTAATTGGAGAAGATGGTATTTGTTGCCAAGCATTATGTGCCCCATGTATTGTATTTTACTTCTCTCTATGGTCTTCAGTAATTCCAATCCTTTGTGCATTCTTTGCAGCACCGTCTTATTTGTGACTATCCGTCCAAGATATTTTCAGTATTCTCCTATAAATCTACATTTCGACAGCTTCTAACCTTTTACACAAAATCTGGGTTAGTTTCCACGCTTCTAGTACGTACAGGAGGACTCAAAATATGTAACACCGCACCAGGCTGCATCTAGTGGAGCGTTTGAGAGTGCGGTTGCAGAAGAGTTGCTCATTTTGATAAACGCAGCTCTAGCTTGTTCGATGCGACATCTTACTTCTACACTATGGTCTTCTTGATCATTCACAATACAGCCAAGGTATTATATCGGCGAACCCTCTCCAGTGGTTGGTTCTTGATGTGGAGGGTGGCAGCTGACGATGTACGTCCGATAACTAGGCTTACCATACGTCCCGGTTTAAGCGGGATTCTCCCGGTTTCAGACATTGGTCCCGGCGTGCCGGCCGGTTTGAGATTTTGTCCCGGTTGGGTTTCAGATATGCCAGAGATGCGCGAACACAGTATACCGTATACTGTGGCGCGAACAAGTTTATGGTGGTGTGCGGCGCGCGCGGCGTAGGCATAGATGTTTTTTAATGAAACTTATGTAGCTTGTTAGTCGCGTTGCCTATATAAGCTTCCTTTAAGCTTTCTTTTAATAAAAATCAATAATCAGGATGAACTAGGAATAAATAGGAAAGAAAATAGAAATAAATTACCTTATTATGATACTCAACTTTAAACAAAATTTCCAGATTAGTCTAATAATATCATATTATAAGGAATCGGTAATGTAACACATTTGGTCGGATGATGGAGGCCGCAGGCTGGAGTCTACTGTACGAGCGTTACTTCACTGTAAACTTAACTTTGGAATTACATGCAACGACTTCTAAGAAAAAAATTAAATAATGATAAATTATTGAAAAAGGTTCACTTCAGCGAGAAATACTATTGGTACAATAAATAATTTAAACATCCACTTCAGCTGCTTCATCTAAACTTCACTTTTATAATTTAAAAATCTCCTACGTGATATGTATTGTATATATTTTTGTAGCTAATTTACATACCTACTAATATTAGAACCATTTTTATCACAAACTAAATTTGTTGTTTTTTTGCCCTAACTCGTTTAAACCCACCCCCCCCCCCCCTCCCCGTCAGTCAGGCTGTCCCGGTTTAGACCTTTATGATAGTGGTAAGCCTACCGATAACCATGAAATTTACTTAACTATTAAAACGTATTTATTAGGAAAACTCGTTGATATAACTAACATATCTTGACTGTAGGGACTCTACATATAATATATTATAAAGGAAGTAAAAAGATAACATCGATGTTTAAGTACTCAATTCCGATACACAGCATCACTATTGCGCGGCTAAAAAGAGGCGACGGTAGAACTGAGCCTTAACACAATCTCGTCGCGAAGGGATTTTATAAAATCCCGTCCTTAAATCTACGAAAAACAATCTTCATAAAAGAGTAACACGCCAACATGGCGCCGAAGTAAGCACGAACTTAAGTATATATACAGTGCGAAAATATTCAATAGGTATACATATGTATATTTTTTTGTAACTTGTATAACATACTTAATTATTAAAGAATTCATTGCTGTAAACCATTGATTTTGCTTTTCATTGAATTCCTTACTGTAAAACAGGAAGAAAATGGCAAAACCTTAACAATATGCTTATTTGATTACGCCACCCAACTGGGACTAGTTTGTTCTAGGGAGGACAGAACTCTAATATTACAATAAATTATTTAAAAGTTTTAGTAAAATGCTCATAAAACTAAATTGCTTTAAAATTTGGTCCTCAAAACAAAACACAAATCAATTATAAAATCTGCATTAAATGACATTTAACATTCCTTTTAATAAAGTCAGCCAAATAGAATAGACTTAAAATTAAAATGGAAATAAAAATAAAATTATTGAAAGGAAAAAAATCTTTAAAAAATATTAAAAAAGTAAAATATAATAATATCAAGTCAAAATAATTAAAATTCATTGTCAAAAATATCTACAACTAAATTTAAAAAAAATAATTGTTAATTAGTCCAAGGGTAAAATATAATCAACATGCATATTTTAAAAATATACATAATTTCAGCACCTAAGTTTTATTCGATTATAATTTCTCACATTTGATGGATGGTTAGTCTGCCACGACTCGATAACCATTTCTTTCTTTCATAACTACTTTTTGTATAACCATAAAAGGACCAATATATTGCATATTTAGATGTAGACAAAGTTTTAATAATTTAGCGTGGCGTTCTGAGAATCAACTGAAGAATTGTGTATTTGTCGTGTCGCCTTAAGGAACCAATTGAGACCTAAAATCCATATCACCCTCGCCATATAGGCTCTAAACCAAAATACATTATGTAGGTACGTACAAAATCATAAATTTTGATGCTTTTTTGGTAACCATTTCATAATGGAAAAAATACATAGATATTTTTAAGTGCCTTATATCATAGCGAATTTGGCTATTGTCCTGGATATCCCTATAGCATTGATTATATAGGTGTTAGATTGCTTAACGCCCTACTGCGATTTCGCAGCGGGAATTTTAGTATGAAACGCAACGTGTAGATGGCACTCATAATTCCAAACATTGATTAATTTCTCTTATGTTCAGTAGCCCAATAAATGTCATTCTTAACATGCCTATACGTATCGTATCTCAAAATAAAACAATAATATAATAACAAATGAATGTTTAAATTATAGATCTTATTAATTTTATATTATTTACATAAAAAATACAATTTTAATTTGCTATACAGGTTTCAATTAATAATAATAAGGCGCTATAATGTTCAAATAGCATAATAGACTGCATTCTAATCTTTCCGTTTAATTTCTGTGATGTAATTAGCCTATTTAAAATTCTATAGATTGCCCTAACAATTGTCATTTATTAAATAATGGGTTTTCATAATCAATCAGTTTTTTTTAAATTAAAACTATTCATTATCAATGTTAATATAGATAGAAAATATTTATTTATTTATTTTTAGGAAAACCAACAGCTAATTATAATTTAACAAAAAGACGGAGTAAGATAACAAAGAGCCAATTAAAGGTTTTCACGTTTAAGTAACGTTGTAGAAACATAGGTGATCTTTCAATTAAAGCTATCGATTAAAAATGCATCAAAAATTATTTAACAAATAATGCTAAAGAATTTACTGTTCAGCCGCTGCCTAGCTGAGTTAATACTCGTAATATTTGCTATTAGTTTCGCCGGGCAATGCTATCAGCGCCACCTGTACGTCGCCGGCTCAGAATGCTTGTCAAAACATACTATGACACTGAGCAATCTAATATCCTATATAATACTTGCCTTATTAAGTGACAAATTGAGACCTTTATTTCATCACCCTATGGCAGAAAAATACATACATATACATAACACAAATACAACCAAAATAGGTAGGTACATATACATAACACAATCATAATATTACTATTTCGGCCCATTTTGATGACGTAATTTTGTTCTATATCACATAAGGCTCTATATCACATGGACTTTGGCTATTGTCCTGGATATTTTTTAATTTTCGATTTATTTAACCATCTTTAAAATACGACTTACTGCTGTTTACGATCCCTTCCCAACTTGCGACGCGATTCTTGATCGTCTAGAGAGCCCCTAACGTCATGTTCACTGACAAGGGGAATTTCCATCTTAATGGTCAAGTGAACAAACAAAACTGTGGATTCTGGTCAGAGAACAATCCCCAAAGTCTGCATGAACTTCTACTTTACAGCCCTAAAATGAGTTGCAATATCGGCAAAGGGTGTTGTCGGGTCGTACTTTATCGAGGACAAAGAGGGCGCGCGGTGACGGTGAGAACTCACAATAATTATTGCAACATTTTAAGAGAGTTCGTGGTCCCGGCTTTGCAAGAATTTCAAGGTGATACCTCGAGAATATGGTTTCAACAAGATGGTGCCACATGTCATACCGCTAGGGTGTCTATAGAGCTTCTAAAGGAAATGTTCCCGGAAGGACTTGTTTCATAATAATATTGAATAGCCCGGCCCACGTAGCCCAGACCTAACTACATGTGATTTTTTAATGGGGCGTCCTTAAATCGGTGGTCTATGAAAAGAATCCGATAAATTTGGAGCAACTCAAAAGAAACATTATACGGGAAATCAAAATATTTCAAGGATAATGTTTCGACGAGTTTTCCCAATTCCGCGACTTCGGTTTCAGAAGTGCCAAGCAGCCGAGGGTCGTTATTTAGAAAACATTATTTTTGAGAAAAAAAATCCAAGATTTATATTTTTCAAAAATAAAAACACACTTTTGGCCCATCCTGTACTTTGTTAAAATGAGTAACTAGTTAGAGATACTTGGTCATTGTCTACACAATTATAATGGATGTAATGTAAAAATTACTCATTATTCTTATTTATTGTTTTACTTATTTTAAAGCTAACTATTTTATTGTATTGTTTTTCTGTTTCACATTTTTTATTAAATAAAAGCATTCGCTTATTTTGGTCACGATAAAAAAGATGCTGTTTTATCAGCCATTTCGTTGTAAGAAAGGCGTTTTGGGAAAAAACACAAAATATCATATACCTGGGTACTAACTCGAATATCAGATTGTTTTTTTCATATATTCTTTACACCGCCGCCGATCTCATGATATTTCACCAATACGCCCAAGAAAAATGAGGGGGAGTTATGTAACGTATAGAGGCGCCCCCGGCGCCTGTTTTGCTCGCTCGGCGCCGAATCCTCGCCTTCGACAACCCCCCCCTCCTTTTTTGGGGTTAGGGGGTGGGGGGGTTATTCGTGAAAGTTACTCGGATCAAATCCGCCGCTCACAAAGCCACTGACACGGAACAGTGTCAGAAAAGGTGAACGAACCCCCCGACGCAAAGAGTTTATTAAAATCAATACAAGATTGCGGGCGCGAAGGGGGGGGGGGCGCCCAGGGAGGAAGCCCACGGGACGAGGGGGTGAGGGAAGGATATCCGCCCGCCCCCGCCCGCTCGAGCCGCCCGCCCTTCCAAGCCCCACGTGAAAGAGATGACACGTATCAGTGGGACGATGTTACTCCGCGCTTCCGTTTCACCCGCCAAGGCTTTCCAAGAGATGGGTAAAGAAATCTCACCGAGCGACGCGCTGGAAATACGGCGCGATGGGCTTTGTAGCTACGTGCCCACTATGTCGACACAAGCCATGTAGGAAAACCCTGCTCAATTACGAGTTTGACTCACGTGCCGCCGGGAATTTACTCAGTCCTAAAAACTAATGGTCTATGTTTAGCGAAACTCACAAAAATACTTTGACTAGTTTTGGATGGTATTCAAATAACGCTAAATGCATATTTTCAGGAAACTTCAGCCCATTTTCAATAGATTACAGATTTCTTTCTGACAATTTAGTTGCTTTTTTAAAATATAGACGATATGTGTGCAAATTCTGTGTAGAACTAGTAAGGTAGGGACTAGAGTAGTGTCCATATCATGGCGACACATTTTAACAGTGTAACATTGGACCTTCAAAACAACATTGCAGGGCATCATGGCATGATCTTTAAAATTTAAATTTTTAATAGTCATGGTCGATTTACTGCGAAAATATTAGCTTAGCCGAAATACTGTAGTTTTGTAATAGTTGCCATTTTAAATTGGTACAATTCTATATATACAAAATGGGTGATAATTCTTCGGACAACTTTAACAAACCCTCTAAATCGAGAGAACGGGTGGACAGTTTATGGAGCAATTTCATTGAAAAAAATAGATTCTATAGAAAGAGAAAGAGATATATAGAGAAGATAAAAGTGGTCATATGGTCAAATTCCCTAATATGATAAAAAAAATACTGACAAACAGAAGAACATTAAAAGTGTTGAAAAAAAATGTTGCATATCAATATTTTCTTTGATTTAATGTTGATAAACAAAAATAAAAATATGCTTTTGGTTTACACTCTCGACGCGTTGTTTTGGTGGCATTATTAAAAGTGTTTTATATGAAAAATATTAACCGCAATGTTGGCGATGCTACTCTAGGTGTGTCGAGCTTTAAAATAATGTGGCTAAACCTTACGCGTAGAATTAAAATATCTAACAGTGAATTCATATTGTAAAGCTCTACGGAATCACTTTTTTACCTAATATCGTCCAAACATTGAAAACATACGTGACTTTTTGTGAAAAGTGGTCCTTTTAATAAGAAATTGATACTATATTTAATATTATATATTTATTGTGTGCATTTGACTCTTAACATGTAAGATTAGACTAGGCGGGTGGGGCGCCGACCGGCCGGCGCGGTGGTGCACGAGGTAGATGTCCGGTGGCGGCGCGCGATCGTTTCCGAAGGTTTTCATGTAAGAAGGCAGTTGCTGAAGCAACGCTGTTATGGCCGAGACGGTTATTACATAACTTAACGGTTCCTGTGCAGTTGGTATTTTAGTATTTTAAATAAAATACCGTTCCGTTTGTGGGCTTTTGGTTGGAATGTTAGAACCAGTGCATGATTCACGTATACGCTATATAAGCTATAGCTTAGAGCCCCCACTTTCTTGAGGGCCCCAAAAAAATCGAAGGGGCAATCGTCATATACCTACAGGATGAGTTTTGAAATAGTGACATCCCTAAAGTGGGTTAATCAGTACAAGCAAATAAGCAAGTTTTAAAAGGATTTTTTGGAAAAAACCCAAAAAAAAAAAAGGTTTTTTTTTTCGAGAATTCGATTTTTTTTAAAGTTTTAGATAGAGATTAGTGCGTTGCGCCATCTAGCAGTAGGTACAATACCGCGAATATTGTTTATTCGCGATGTTTTTACCTATCGATAGAGGGTGCAGCGCGCTCACCGCTTGTCAAACTTGTATTTAGTCATGTTTTTCAAATTTACAAAAAAAAATATTTTCCATAAAAATATTTTTTTTTTTGTTTTTCCCAAAATAATATTAAAAGTTGACTATTTGCTCGTAATGATTCACCTAATTCAATGGTGTCACTGTATACTTAAATATACTGCAGCACTAGCTCAAGTAGCTTAGGGCCTTATCAAGTCACCATATTCAAAATCTAATATATTTCGTTTTCTTGCAGTAAATATCTTCCCATTTTTAACCACCTGACCGTTTTTCATGTATTGCTTATTAGACGTCTTCGGAACACTGGGATAAGAAATAAAGCTCTTTGTTGGTTTAAGGACTACCTATGACCTATGCAGTCGTAAGCAATCCGTCAGTATTCAAAATAGCAGTCATAGCGAAAAATTGCCTTCAGTGTATGGAGTTTCCCAAGGTAGTAGCCGCTGCTCTTCTTAATCTATATTAATGGGATTAATAACATACAAAATAACTGTAGCATTATTTCATATGCAGACGATACGGCTATTATTTATGAAGCTCGAACATGGACTAATTGTTTCTCTTGGGTTGAGAAGGGTTTAACGGAGATAAAGTCGTGGCTTGATAAAAGTTTGCTGTCTCTAAATATCTCCAAAACGAAATATGTTCCACTAAGTATAACTTCCTCAGGCAAACCTGACCCAGAACTTAGAATACAAATACACAATGTTATGTGCGGTTATATTAAAAAATCAATAAAATGCAGATGTCCTTCTATTGATCGCGCTGAAAGTATAAAATATCTCGGAGTGCAAATAGATTGTCATCTAAGATGGGACCTACATAATAATATGATAACCAATGAAACCAGAAAGCTAGCAGTAAAACCTTTAAATTGTATATTGTGCTCTTGCCCAGACAATATGGATGTATGCAATTCATTCCTGGGGTGGAAGCTCTGATAATCATCGATAAGCTGTTAGGGGCACAACAACTTATTTTAAAAATTATGTATCATCGGCCGATGAGATTTCCATCGAAATCGCTATACAGCGAAGCATCCGTCCCCAATATTAGGCAGCTTTTTATAAAAAGTATCATCATCCATTTTCAAAAAAATCTTAGCAAATATGTGACCAGAACATTCTATCACAACACCAGGTCAGCAACAGTTGAACAATATCTTGTCCCTAATACGAGAACTGCATTCGCTCACCGGAATTATCTTTTTATATCTCCTCGAGCCTACAATAAATTCAAATCAAAATCTAAATATATTTCGTTTTTCTTTGTTCCAGGTTCCATAACCAGCATAACATGTCTTCGTCGCTCAGCGGTCGCTCGACGACGACGCCGGTGCCGTCCGACAGCGACAGCGACATTTCGCTAGGCGGCCACTCGCCGCCGCCGCCGCTGCCGCCGCTGCCGCCGCTGTCGTCGCTGCCGCCGCCGCTGTCGCTGCCGCATCTGCCGCACATGCCGACGATGCCGTGGCGGCCGGCCTCGCCGTTCCTCGCCATGACCGCGCTATCGCAGCCGCAGCCTCTGCACACCCACCTGCACAGGCCCTTCGAGCCGCCGACGGAGGAACCCTCATAGCATTAGCACACTCGAAGAAATAATACAGCCGTTCGACACTTTTGATCTCGCTGCGAAATTCACGAAAAACAAGCTGATGTAGTTGGAAAAGAAAAAGAGATTAGAAATTATAAATTATAAATAAGATTTAAAACGAATTTACTGCGTGAAGTTTGTAGCACCCGAAGTTTCGGCTATGTTGCCACCTTACATTACATTACATTTTCGTCGTGTCCAATTGACGGCTAAAAGCCGCTCTTGGACGTGTCAAAATAATTGGATTAGGTAGTAAGTTTCGTTACTACTGTTTACTGAACATACATAGGTAGGCAAGAATTAACTACTAGATTGTCAAACTATAAATATAAATAATCAAAACAGAAGCCTAATATTTGGAGTAGTTAGTAATTCGAAAAGATACGTAGTAAAATTATTTATCGTAATATTCAAATTGTCACTAAAATGTTAAATAATCAAATTAATTCAACGCTATGAATTTTAAACTAAAAGTACAGATATAAGACCATATAAAATAATCAGACAATAAGGCTCTACTTTTTTAAGTAATTTAAATGGGCAAAAATATTTGAACCGCTGTTGTTAAACAAACTTCACGTCTAGTGTAGACAGGTTAACGAGTGTACCCTGGACAACGGCGGTTGCAACATCGCCGAATCATCGGGTGCTACAAATGAACGCTCTTAAAGCTGTTTATAATAAATTAAGATTGCCTCTTTTTAAATTTTACAGGACACGCCAAAATAGTGAACTGAAAAATATTTCTTGGTAACCATATAAAAATTGAATATACCATATCTATTAGATTGCTCAATGACTTCTTACTGCGATATGTCAACGCAACGTGTAGATAGTTCATAGTTCCTAAAATAGGTTATTATTTTCAATATGGAGGCGCACTGTAAATGGTGCTCTAAACACGCCAATACGATATAAAATAATAATATTATGTATTATAATATTATTTAATAATATATAATATAATTATTTTTATAATATTTACATAAATATTTCAATTTTCAATTTGGTTTTCAGGTTTCGAACGTATAGTCGACGAAATACTATTTGACAAAAGTGTCGTTAGCACATTGGTACCTTTTTCACAACGATCGAGACCTTTTTCACACATATCGTCGAATGTCTAATGGCTTGATATGGTTAGACTAAATCGCCTTGATCGCTTAATAATATTAATTATTTATACTTATCAATTTTCCAGCAAAAACACTAATAATAACATTTTCTTCCGAATCTTTCAATGACAGCTGAATAAGCAATAGAATTAATTTAGGAAAAATCTTTATTGTTGTAAAAAGTAACAAAATTAATAAAACGCTAGGCTAAAAGGCTAAACGATTAGGAGTATTAATTAGTGAAACCCTAACAGTTCGATTTCGAAAGCATTAGTAATTAGTGTGTATTTTAATATATATTATGTATGAAGTATACATTTTACAATTATTGTTATAATTGTAAAATCGAAATTGGTAATCACGGAATTTAACATGGTAAGTAGCTAACCGATTAAGACTATTAATTAGTGTAGGTAACAGTAGCAGTTCGATTTCGAAATCATCAGTATTTAGTGCGTATTTTAATATATCTGTCTGAAATATACACATTTTACAATTATTGTTAGGTACCTATACTGCAATATTTACTCTGATCATTGGTTCGATCAGAGTAAATATTCAAGGTTCGGTAAAGTTCAAGATGTTCTGATCGAACCCGGTGCAGCGGTCAGTTTGTGCCTTTAAAGCGTTTGTTAAAGTGTTCCACGCAGGTACCTAGAATCAATCTCCATAGTAAAATAAACGGTTACAACTTGTTGGGAATCACTGTTTATTTTATGACATTTTAACGACACTTTTCTCAAATAATTTTTCGTAGACTATAATTATCGCGCACTTAAAATTTAGATAGACAAATAGGTGCCATTTTATATCTCCGTATTATTTCTGTCATAAGGTTATCTATGAAAATGGGATATATGACACTAATTAATTAAATGTTATTAATAAATTGAATGTTATTAATAATTAATTGTTATTATTGGTATCTTTGGTAAACTATTAGGTTTTTATAATCAGTCCTTTATAGAAAAAAACATCAATTGCTAGTATAGATGGCCAAATAAATTGCTATTATAAATAAGATAAAAAAAGAATTTACCGTGTGAAGTTAGTAACACCCGACGTTTCGGCGACGTTGCAGCCGCCGTTGTCTAGGGTAGACTGTCAACTTCACGCGGTGAATTCGTTTTTTATCTTATTTATAATATCAAACAACCGCGATAGTCTCCGATTTCATAAATTGCTATTAGTTTGGCCGTCAATATTTTTTCGGCGCCGAAGTGTTGCCAAATCGTACTATAGAGTCGAGTAATCTAATACCATATATAATCAATGCTGATACCAAACGACCTCCTTTTGAATGATTTTGTCATATATGGAAAACATAGTAGGTAATTGAAAATGAAACTAATTTCTGCAAAGGCGACAAGCTTTCCAGTCAATTGACGACTCTAGATTATTTTTAAATTTGTGTAATATGAGGATTTTTTAAAACTGAATATTTTAAATATTAATCCTATGACCCGAATGAAGAATTATGACGGCTTAGTTTACGCGTACGTAAACAATCGAACCACACCTCCATAATATAATTACATTGTATCGGCATTAGCAATATAGGTACATACCTATATAATATTATATTTAAAGCTATTGTGAAATTATAATATCGCAAATATGTTGTGTGAGAGAAAATCCATATTATGAAATACTCGTAGGTGGGTTTCATCCAGCCATCCTTTATATATGTTTTTTTTATGTATCGGCGATTGCGTAAGTTCCTGCCTTAAGGATAAACTTCGACACGCTTTCAATTTTATATTTCAATTGGACTTTTATTATTCAAGTATATAGTCTCCTTACTGGTTTACACAACTGCGCAGCAAAAAAGGACCGGAATGTGTTAAGGGTTTATGTATGTATGTTTTCCGCTTCTTTATTCCACCATAACTTCTAAACGATTGAATCGATTTAGAAGTGTGGTATATTGTTAGAATCATCATGTCATCCCGAGGGCGACTTGCACCAAGCTCGGTTAAGATAGATAACCGTGTTTAAAGAGTCTAACCACAGTTACATACTCGAAACTGCTTGCACCATGCTATGTTAAGCTAACTGCAGTTAAATTCCCTAACTAAGCCCTGGTGCTCGGTTAGCGCCACTAACCACTAAGCAGTTAGCGAGCTGTCAAACGCTAGCTTTTAATTTTCGAGGTTAGATTTGATCGCGTCGCCTGCGACGCCGTTTTTTAGCTTTTTTTGGTTAACGCACTCGTAAAACGTTTTCCTATATGTCTGTTGTTAATCAGGGACGACGCGAAATCGATACATGAACAAAAGCGTGTGCAGTTTGACAGCTGATGAGCTGAGAACGTCCCGTTCGCCATTTTGAACTGTGCTGTGATTGGCTGAGGCGAGCAATCTCGATTTCAGTTGTGTCTATGGTCATGTTCTAACACTCAAAAATGGTTTTTGCGGACTCCGAACGGCGTTAGTTAACCGGGACATCCAAATAGTTGGTGCAAGCCGTCATAATTTAACCGGCTGTTAAATTGTTTATTGTGGTTAGCTAACCACTGTTAGCCAGAATTTACCAGGCCGGTTGGTGCAAGTGACCCCGAGTGCCATAGGGAACCTAAACTGTCAGTAAATAACTGTCGAAATGTCCCAACGATAAATATATTGTGTTTAGTATTAAGTGAAATTTCTGATTGAGTACATTCTGATAGATCACCTTTTGTGCCGGCAACCATGTTTTTTTTTTTTCAAGTTTTTGTTCTTATTATAATTGTCTTCCAACGATCAACAAGTACGTCGATTCCATATATAAAGAAACTGCTTGGTTTTCTTTGAAAAAATATTGTGAGGTAGTTTTCTACAGCTTTCAAATACCTAAGATTTTTGCCATTGAAACTGATCTGCAAAGACCGGTAGGTACCTACCTACAGCTATTTTACAGGATCCACTTCTCATCGCCTGTTACGATTCGATCCAAAAATAATAAATTAATAGTTTTAAAAAACACTAAAAACACGCTTTATATAGGCACCTATGTCAATATTTACACTATTTACACGCAATATTTACAAGTCTATATATATAGGTTTGTTATAACCTTGAAACCTTATCGTGTTCAAAGTCCATTACGTGACCTTTCTTACAAGTGCAAACACGACTATGATACGATATTCCATCATGGAATGCCAGTTCCTGTCTTCCGGCTTCATCATCAGACCTTGAAACCTAATCGTGGTCAAAGTTCATTCCAAGACTTTTCTAACAAGTCCAAACACAGATATGATACGATGTTCCATCATGAAGTTCAAGTTCATATCTTACGACTCCATCATCAGATCAGTTCAACAGTACTATATTATTGTTTTGTCATCAGAACTACATACAGCTGCCAATTTTCATGACGCTACGATCCTTGGAAGATGGTTAAATTAGTTACCTTAGATCCCATTACATAGTCAGTTACATATAGGTAGACCTAATAAAAGCGTGTTAAATACGATTCAATTTTGTTTCCTCCGAGTAGAGAAATGGCCACATTCATGCAATTTAGCATATTCATTTCAGTGGAGAGATGCGGCATCCAAGTATCGAGATTAGAAATTTAGCTAAGCTTTTTCAAATGGCAAAAAGCGGTCGCATTGTCAATATTTATTCTCTCAGCAATCTCGTCAGTTGTACTCCTTGGATTTTCTTACACTATCAAACACACAATGTCGTCATCAATACCAGAAGGTCGTCCAGAGCGACACTGATCTTTCAAGTTTATTATATCATAATAATGGTCCTGAGAGCACGGTTCAATTAAACACTCTGATTTTTGCGTAGTGCTAACACTCGCGCCTTTCATAAATCCGTATAGCATTACATGCTGCAAATGCATCTTACCGTTCCTTATTTTTGAAAATTTCAAAAACTCTCACAAATCAATTTATTTTAACTTTGTCGGATGTGATGATGACACAATACTGTCACCTTTTTAGAGCATGCAACGTAAACACCGAATATCTGTCATAGAGTAAGTTAGCAGCATCTATAAAAATCCGGCACGAACTTATGCAATCATCTTATACAGATAAGTTTTAAAATTAACAGGCAACCTTGAAACAGTAAGCAACTTTTATAAAGAAAAGGTAAAAATAGTTAAAAATTGTTTTACAAGTTTGAACAATTTAATTCGTGGATAAAATTTTGACAAGCGTTGAGCGCAATGCGCCATCTAGTAGTAGGTAAAAAATCGTGAAAAACAATATTCGCGATATTTTACCTACCACTAGATTAGGGGTCTTCAACCTTTTGAGGTCAAGAGCCGACAATACTTTGATTTTGGTTCGGCGGGCCGCAACACAAACAATATATCCAATATAAACTTAAGTAATTAAAGAACAATAATCGTTGAAGTTATTAATTGTACAATTTTACCAACAAAAAAATATTTTAATAAAATTCAATCAATGATATGTTTGACATTGTTTAGTCTTAACTATTTTATCATATCTGCCCCTATAGTGGTCGTTGCAATTCTCAAACTGGTCTTAAGGTTACAAGTTGCAACGTGTTTTCTATTCAACTATCATTAACGCACTGAGCGAGCGAACGAAACGAGTGTGTCCGTCGTAACCAGCCGTAGTGCTAAAACTACGGGCGGACGCGGGCGCGAGCGGGCCGCCAAGAACGCCACCGTGGGCCGCATGCGGCCCGCGGGCTGCGAGTTGAAGACCCATGCACTAGATGTTACCGCGCAGCGCAGTCAACGCTTATTGCACATTTTTTTCTCAAAAAAAATATTTTAATATTTTTACGCTTTTTTATTACAGCTGTTTTTTTCTCGTACTGATTCACCAACTTCAAGGATGCTGGTTAAATAAAACTATCCCGGTAGGTATGTTAGTTTTAACTAAGTACTTTACATTCTATTTATTATATTTAACTATGTATGATCGGATTATTCAAGCGACTGCACCAAATTTAAAATCGTAGACTCAAAATATACTTTCAATCAATGATACAAAACCGTAAGTTTTGTAAAACATTCAATGTAGTCTGTAAAATATAAAATTATATTATACGAATACACGCTTAAAATGATGTAATTTAAGTGAGCAAGTTTATGGATTGTATTATTAGGGGTGCAATTCCTGGAACCCAATGATTTCTCTGCTCTTTTTAGTAAAACTTTATTTACACATAAATACGCATTCCAAAATTGTTTAAAAATCAATCGATTAAGAGTGCATGACTTCATGAACGATAACAGTCGTTAGATCGAAAAATCTGTTATACACTCAGGGACAATGAAACCGGGTCACCAACATAAACCTTAATATCTCGGAAACAAAGAATGATACCTTATTCAAATAAAAAGTAATTTATAGACTATTTAATACAACTTGAACAAAAAAACTTCTTAGTTGCTGTAATGTAATGCCATTGAAAAGGCTGATAAAATATCTTTTAAAAATAGAACTACGAATTCACTTTAATATAAAAAAATACTGTTCCGTCACAAAAATAATATAAAAGCCATGTCTTGTTTTCAATATTCATTATTATTGCGATTATTATTTAATAAGCTGGCATTCTTAGTTTACGAGATATTGAGCTTTATTTCGGGGACTCGGATTCATCGCTACCGAATGTATATGGAAAAACTATTAAATTCCCAGAGTTTAAGGGAAAATATAATTGAGAGGTAAAATATAGGTAATACTCTTGTTTTAACGTGTAAAAGATGTATTCGTTTGTTACAGTGGTGATTGATCGACTTTCTCATGTGACGAAATACCATCAGATTTGAATCGCTAATACGTACGAGGCTACAACGCATAGATCATGTTTGTACGTGTTTATCGCGCAGAATGTAATTTTACTGTGACGTCATCGCGCGGGTGTAGACGCATGCGCGTAGTAGTCACTAATTAGCTTTGCGTAGAAATTTAATTCAGCGTAGCGCTGAAACGTATTAAGCTATAACTTTAATTCTGATACAATTGTAAAGAGCTCGCCGAGCACTATTAGGATACAGAGTAATGCAATCAAAATAGTCGCCGAAACATAAGTGAAAATTGAGATTACCTTGAAAATAATTAAAGATTTCATTCCATGTGACTGTTAAATATGCTGGGAATTATTAAAAACGCCAGACAGAGGACAGACCATAACTAAAGGGCTGTAGTAAGCCTAAAAAGTTCAGTACCGAGCGAATGCGAGAGCTACGGCAGTTTTGAAAAGAAAACGAGACAACGGATAAGGAGATTACATAGCGGCCGAATTTAATAGGTAGATATATAAACGCCAATCGCGAGTAGTAAGTAATACACGATTTACGTTTTGACGAATATAACTGCGGCATGGCAGTAACCAACAACAACAGGAGCTGGATTGACTCTTTCAACGTGGGCAGCCATTTATTTGCTTTTCTTCTGATTTATTTTCAGTCCTATGCATTTTGCTGCTTTGTCCAATGCTTAAAATGCTTCCTTGAAGGCACTTTTCTATAGGTTTTTTATTCATTCTTTTTTTCCCATAAGTCGTAAAAACATTTATAACATTACAGCATTTTCGCATTAAATAGTTAAAGATCTCCTGACATTTCGTAGAAACAATCAAATAAATTAATAGTTTAAAATTTTTTACTAAAAACACGCTTTTATAAATGATCCTACATCGTGGTCAAAGTTCATTACAAGACCTTTCTAACAAGTCCAAACACGGCTATGATACGATATTCCATCGTGGAATGCCAGTGCCTATCTTCCGGCTTCATCATCAGACCTTGAAACCTAACCGTGGTCAAAGTTCATTCCAAGATTTTTCTAACAAGTCCAAACACAGCTACGATACGATATTCCATCATGAAGTTCCAGTTCATATCTTCCGACTCCATCATCAGATCAGTTCGACAGTACCATATTATTGTATTGTCATCAGAACTACATACAGCTGCCAATTTTCATGACGCTACGATCCTTGGAAGATGGTTAAATTAGTTACCTTAGATTCCATTACATAGTTAGTTACATACAGGTCGATCTAATAAAAGCGTGTTAAAAATAAGGGGATTATAGCGGTCGGTTTGAAACTGTATGACTTCTAACAAATATTTTGCGAATATTTCTATATTTTTTTACTGCGAATGAAATAGCTATTTCGACATATTTTTTTTAAGTATTTGGAATATAAGTCTTATGTGTAAAATAAGTTTATATTAAAAATGGCAGAAATCCCATTCGGCCCCTAATACGTAGGTAATTAAAATGGATTATGACATTCATGCAATACCGAATAGTTGTAGTTTGACGAGTTACAGTCTGATTGTTAGACTACCATCTCATACAAAGTTTAATATTATAGTGTTAAGTTCAACATAAATTATAGATATTCTGTATATAGATGTATCTTATCAAATTGTACCTATCATTGTTGTGGAAGTATGCTATGTAGTGAGTAGTTATAATTACTTATGTACCTAAATGATGTAACAATTAGGTATATCGAGCCAGGTATAAGACCAGCTCTTCGAAAGTTCATAAGTTTTCGAGATTATAATAGTCATGATATTATTGTACATACATACCGATATCGTATTTTTTTTTAATGATTCATGCGCACATTTCAGCATTGCAATTTTTCATAGATAGATAATATTTCATGAAATAAATAAATATTTACGAAAAGTTGTTTTTATTGTAATTTGGGATAACATTGCAGACGGTCAGATTAATTCTTTCAAAAATAAACAAATGATATTATTATGTGACGTCATCCTCAAATCTTGCATTATATCGATGTTACGGTGGGGACTATTGCAGCATTGACATTTCCGTAGATTAAAAAATATTCGATTAATTATAAATATTTTTTATGTACCAAAGGTCATATAGTTCTAATTTTTACATGACTGCCCACAAAAAGGAATGTAATGTGTTTAGGGTTTATGTATGTATGTTTTCCGTTTCTTTGTTCCGCCTTAACTTATAAATGCTTAAACCGATTTAGAAGTGTGTATTAATATTGGAATCACTCCGTGTGTCACAGGGTACGTTCCGTGACCCCTTGAACCGTCTTTAATATAAATGGCCGTGTTACGTGTTGGCGTAAAAGACAGTCATTATTTGACCGTTTACTTTTTATTTGGTTCTTCCTCTACGCGGCCGTCAGGAATAAACGCGGTATTTCGAGTAGGTACAAAAAATAGTATTTGGAATATTAATTTAGCAAAGTAAATTAGGTATACAAAATGATGAATATTACCGATTGACACTCCACAAAATGTTACCGATTTTTAAATAACCATTTTTGGTTCTTACCAATTTATTACACGACTGCCCATAAAAAGGAGTGTTATGTGTTTACGACTGCTATGTGTTTAGGATTCATGTATGTATGTTTTCCGTTTCTTTATTCCACCATAACTTCGAAACGCTTCAACCGATTCAAAAGTTTGTGTTATTGTTAGAATTGTTATGTCATCCCCAGTGTCATAGGGGATGACATACAACCTAAATTGCTCAAATGTCAAATAAATAAATATCCTAATGCCCAAATATCAATACATTAGGATAAATATAATATCGTGTTTAGTATTAAATGAAAAGTCTGATTACATTTCAGAAATATATGTAGGTACCTATATATATAATGATAAATACACAAACCACAAATATTTCATAAAAAACCTTTTTATTACTTGAGCACCGAGGGCAACCGACTAAAGTGCGGCGGCGGCCGCGGCTTTTCAAGATATCTACCGCGGGGCGCGGGCAAACTTTATTCTCTTACAAAACGTGCTTTTCAGCAATATTTTGCTAATAATTGTAATGTAAATAGGTACAACAGTTGACTTTTTGTTGTGGTAGTAGGGTTTTTAATTTGTTTAAATTATTCTGACTAAAACTGAAAGTCGGACTTTAACTGACAGACTACCCCGAAAAGTTTGCTTGTTGGCATGTAGGTACGAGGTCTCACATATAAAGCGACGATATAAAGCTATTATATGAATGAGATTAAAACAAATTTACCCCCGTTTGTGACAGCCGACCTTTCGGCGGTGTTATCCTTGTTAGACTACCCTGGACACCGGCGGTTGCGACATCGCCGAAACGTCGGTTGTCACAAACTCCACGCGGTAAATTCGTTTTAATCTTATTTACAATTTCAAACAACCGCGGCAGTGTCCGTTTCATATAGATATAAAGCTATTTACTCAATGTGCTTGCATAGTAATTAGCTAATATATTTACTGTGGTGCTTGGCTTTTGAGTTACCTAGTTATATATCATTCAGGTGGCGATATGTTTCCTGTTTGCGTAGAAAAGAAATGAAATGGACGTTGACAAACCGTGTAGAAAGGCGGTGAGGCCGCCTGTTTTGTGCGTGAAAGTCGGTCAAACGTCGGGGGCGTGCCCAGCCAATAGCAGTGCGCCTCTGTACCCAATCGTGTAACTGATACGCCAATGATACCCCCTCGCTCATGAGCGCTCTGCCTATAGATACGCGCCGTTGTGTGCTTGCGTCTTTTTTACGACAGCGAGGTAAACATCCATAGGTATATAATATGAAAGAATGAAAGTCTGCTACTTTTAGTTAAATTATATATTATGTATGAATATATAAGTGAAGGTGGCCCAAAGCGGACCCCTTAAGAAAAAGGTAATTTTATTTTTCATAGGAATGACATACAGAAACTTATTTCATATCTTGAGAAGCTTGATTTGAGGCTTTTGAGTAATGTTTAGTAAAAAATGTCAAAACACAAAAAACAAAAAAAAAGGCAAATCACCAAACTCCCACGAATAGCCGCTTTGCCCGAAGGGGGTCCCTAAAGCGGGCACGTGTTTCATTCGACACTAATTGCCATCAAGAACTAACCTCAAAAGTTTGAGACAAGTAAAAGTGAATACAACCAAATCACTACCAGGTAAACGCTTAATAACGAATGAGTTGTAACAATAACAAAAATAACACAAAAATAGAGTAACCACTAGTAAGATATACCTCGAATAAGATACCACAAAATAATATTAGAACAATTTTTGGCACAGATTCTAAGCGCGTGCTCGCAGGCGAACAGGATGACTGCAGCAAGGTGACAGGGGCGCAGGCTTTACCCTCGCGGTACTCTCGAGTATACCATTTTTTAACCCCTCAAGCGGCGGGTGTAAATCTTGACAGTCACCTGTCATTTCTGAGAGTTAAATGTTAAAAATATAGCACTTTAGAAAAACGATCATAAGAAAGAAACTACTTGATGGATCATGAAAAGAAGAATTGTAGAATGATTGCATTGCAATTTGAAATATACAACATTTAAACTTCATTTTGTAAAACAATTAGATAATTATGAATAATCATTATAACCTTGGAGAACTGAAAAAAACTCATTTATTCAGCGATATCGATGTTTTATCTCAAAATACGAAACCCTCTCTAGAAATTGTAAACACATTTATGTACGGTATTACATGGCTTACCAAATCTATTAGTTCGTTTTATTTATTTTCATACATATATCCAAAGAGAAGCTACATAATATCCGAAGAGAAGCACAGATCCGAACACAGATCGAAGCACAGATCCAAAGTGCCCTTAGAATACAAACAACATATTACGGATTCTAGACTGGGAGACGCACGACTGAATAATCGTACAATACAGAATTTATCCGTCTTTCTCACACATATCTAACAGGGGGTGGTTGCAATGTGATTTTGGTGTAAATTAAGCCTCAGATACACTAGGGGACAAACTGTCCCCCAACATGACGCGCAACACACAATCAACGTGACGCTGCAACGTTGCCCAGTGTCCCGCAACATGCCGCGCAACATTTGGTGAAACATTTAACGTGACGCGCGCCATGTTGCATGTTGTCGCTCTCGGAGCGACAACACATGCCGCGCGTCAGTGCCGCGCCATGTGTTGCCGAGTGTAGTCGTGTGTGCAGCAGCCGCTCAACATGTCTGCAGTGTGGGAAAACGAGGCAGTGCTTTCACTAATCGAGCTCTACCAGAGTCATGGTTTGTTGTGGAATACTTCAAACCGTGAATACAGGAATAGAATAAAGAAAAATGATGCATGGGAGGATATTGCCAAGACGCTGAAATTGTCTAGAAAAGAAGTAGAGGCCAAAGTACATACACTCCGTTCACAATTCATTCGTGAAAAAAAAAGATAATATCATCAAAAACAACTGGTAGCGGACGAGACGATCTGAAGTCCAGTGCATGGTTTGCGTAGGATGCAATGAAATTTTTGCTGAAGGAAGCGACAACTTCCGGTGATTTGGACACATTGGAGACACAAGTAGGTAAGCCACGTTTTAATTATTTATTGTAAGAATTTTACATTATACAATCTTAAAATAGTTGTTTTATTCTAGAGTGGATATTTGATCATATGTGGGGAGCTTGCTTGAATTCCCGGTGCTTGCTTACGGGTTAAAAATTATTCTGCCAGGGAACACGACCGTCTTCACTCATGAAATATTCGGCGAAATTATTTCTTATTTCCATGGCAGACTGAGGGTAATGTCTTCCTACAGCATTCAAATTCAACATATTATGAGGTCCAACTTCTCTGCGCCAAGATCCTTCCACAATATCGTGATCCATATTTTCAGAATCGAAAGTTCCATGTGGGGTGTACAGTGACCTCGATTGACTATTTCGCCTTAAGAAATTATGTAGGTATACACACCCCATTACAACAACTTCAGCATTAGCGAGCTCGAGGGCTATGGGAGTTCGGAATATAC
This sequence comes from Micropterix aruncella, assembly GCA_944548615.1. Classification (NCBI taxonomy): domain Eukaryota; kingdom Metazoa; phylum Arthropoda; class Insecta; order Lepidoptera; family Micropterigidae; genus Micropterix; species Micropterix aruncella. The sequence goes on from OX155957.1 coordinate 22,514,888, forward strand.
GAAATATAACACACAGGATTCCGAACACATTTTCTACAAGTCTTCTAGCTCTTCATAGTCGATAGTTAAAAATGCGCTTTGTAGTCCCCTCCTCGTGGCTACCGGCATACGGCTTCATCATGTTTTCAGTCAGTGCAAAAGCGCTGTCTCCTACTAGTACGAAAGGCATATTCGGTCCATCATGTAGTATTTGCTCTGGATCTGGCCAGTTGAGTTGGTTATCAGCAAGAGCTCTATGAAAAGCAGTCTTTTGGAACACTCCACTGTCAGATGATTTTCCCTTTGCACCAATATTTGCATAAATAAAATTATAATTTGCATCCACAATAGCCAATAGGACAATACTAAATTGTTCTTCATAGTTATAGTAGTCACTTCCGGAATTCGGAGGAGCCTGAATCAAAACGTGTTTACCATCTATAGATGCAAGGAAATGTGGGAAATTCCATAACATTTCATAGCTACGAGCCTTGGCCTTCCATTCATTTGCTGTAGCTGGAACCTGAAAGAGAATACTTATAATTAATTATTAATATGATAGTTACGGATACATCTATACTACGTACCTTTTCAGATAAACACATAGCAAAGTCGGTAGTAAGAAAATAACAAGAGGTTTTGTACAATATATTGATAATAATATTATACATTTATTTAATTACTACTTTTTTAGATCCCACAAAGCCAGGACACGAGTACCATGCCTGTAAATGATGATGCCGTTGATCTAGAATCTCAGTCTACTCTTCAAGAATCTCACTCTGCTGTTCAGCTAGAATCGCAGTCCACTATTATGACACCAACACCATCATCGTCTCGAACATTTCGCAAAAGGACCCTCCCAAATGAAGATAGATTGGAGGAGGCTTACAAAGTTATGAATTTTGCTAAAAACAAAATAATAGCCCAGGATGAATGTAGTGTTTACGGACAGTATGTAGCGTCAGAGCTACGTGAAATAAAGGACGAACATTCCGTAATTATGGCTAAATATTACATTAATAACATTTTGATTGATGCACGTTTGGGAAAATACCGCTCCGGTTGTAGTACTACAAACCAGTCGACTGTGCACCGCGATATCAACCTAGGTTATAGTACTGCATCCAGTAATATCAGTTCGGAGCATTTTGATGAGCATATTGAACAAATAATTACAGACATGGATTCGTCAAATACTCAATAATTTCTGTTGATTACTACATCTTCCTCGTCTTGTATTCTTTAAAATTCTTTATTCTACTTTTTATTACATAAATAAAAATAATAAAAAATAAATGTATGTATTTTATTCACTCACCTTTATGAAATCTTTCAATTTATTTATCAGTTCTTTGCACACTTGTGGTACTATTCTACCGATCAGTTGTCGTGATACTCTAAAAGTGTACGATAAGGAAGCATAAGAATCTCCAGTCGACAGGTATCTCAATGTAATTTGCAAGTCTGATATGAGGGCCAACAGCGTTTCGTAGTATAGTATCTTGTTTGGCTATGGTAGGCCCGATCATTTGTAATAAAGTTTCAAAATCAGATGATGACATACGAGTAAAGTTTACAAATGATCCGTCAGATATTCGAAGATCACTTAGAATATTAATTCTTCTTTCTCGTTGTAGTAAGTAATTCCGTACCCACCACCTTCTCTTTCTCCTATGTTTCGCTAAACTACCAGAAATAATTATGTACGCAGCACTAATCGCCACAACCTCCTCGGGCGACATTTCGAAAGAACTGACCCTAGTGTGTCATACAAAACGACCCGCGACATTGTCCCCGCGACATTTGACGTAGTTTGATTGAGTGTTGCGCGTCATGTTGGGGTACATTTTGTCCCCTAGTGTATCTGAGGCTTTAAGTTCGTTGAGAGCGCGGTTTGTCGCACCGCGCTCTTACCCGTTTTGGGACGTTACTGAGCATTGACTACAATACATCGTACCCGATTCGGGACGTTACTGTCTTGAGGAGTTAATGACTGTATGCACGAGGGTGCCCGCTTTAGGCCCCATTCCCCTAGTCCCCCCCCCCCCCCCCCGTTAGCAAAAAAACCGTAACTTTCAAAATACAAAATGTTAGAAAAAGAAGCTAATTTTAGGTGAAGCAATAGTTTTTAGTCATAACTAAAATATATTATTTATGATTAAAATTTTAGTAGCTTTCATTATTATCTAATGATTAATAATAACAAGATAATTAAAAACAATAAAACACACCACTGCAATTACAAAAAAAAAAGTGGGTTTATACTACAATACAGTAAAAATATAAATACCAGAATAAAGATATAGTACCTATAGCAAGAATTACGTTGAAACAAAGCTACGCAAGCTTCCTTAGGTACATAGTTATAGCATATTTTAAATTAAAATTAACTGGCACGTATTTGTGGTATTTTCAGCCAAATTCCGTAGTACTTAATGGTATAAGTAAGTTCTGCTATGATTCGGTACATTTCATTCCATAATCTGGAAAACTGTTTCACATTCCATTTTGTACCAAATCTGAATGCCGCAAATCTGGACGCTGCGGCATAAAAGGCATTAAATATAGATGCTGCATATCTGGACGGTTCACTTTGCCGTAGATCTGGATGCCGCAAGTTAAGATGCGGCAAATCCGTAGTGACCCAGTGGTTTCATTCAGTGAACAAGTAAATAAGTTAAAAAGAATAAAAAACACGACTGCCATTACAGAAAGTGGTGAACTATTGTGTTTTTATGATTATTTTTATTACGGTTTTTTGTGAAATATTTGTGGTTTATGTATGTATTCAATAGTATTCATATAGATACACGTATATTTCCGGAATGTACTCAATGAGACCATTCATTTGACACTAAACACTCTATATATTACTTTATTGACATGTGGACATTTAGACGACTTACTCGATATTGGGAGAGTTAGGGTACCCTTTTACACTCGGGATGACATAACGATTTTACAATACCACACATTTTTTAATCGTTTTGAGAGTTTAGAAGTTATAGTAAAACAGAAAACAGTAAACATATATAGATGAACCTTAAACACATTACACTTCTTTTTTGTTGGGCAGTCGTGTAAAAAATAAATATACTGTTTTCATTATACATTTCGCTGTCTAACTTCAAGTGTCTCTATACCATTGTGTCTATTATGTTTCGCTTTATTGTGGTTTTTTGAATCCTTTTTCGCTTCATGTATAATGGTTCTTTAATGCGCATGGCCACGAAGATGCGAACAAACGTAAAGGTTTCGAAAAGCCGATTTCAATGCACTTCAAAAGGAGTAGTCGTTGGATGCTCCTTTTTATCTCCTTTTTTGCGGTTGTTTCAAAAGGGTTAGTGTAGCCATTGAAAGGGAGACTGATGCGGAAAATATGAAGAGGTTTATGAATGCTGTTAAGGCTTTTTTGGCCGCATATTCGCAATGAGAGACGTTAAGAGGAACCGACGTTCAACAGACTTTTAGTTGTTAATATTTTCAAAATAATCGTATTTATTTTAACTTCATTATTAACTATAGCTGCTGTCAGGTGGTTATGCAGGAGTTGTATACCTAAGCGGTGTTGCCTGCCTACATCTCATCACTGTGACCAATCCTGTTTTTTACAAGCTTTTATTTACCTTTCAATGTATGTCAGTATGTTTGTCTTGCAAACTGAATTAGAACTACTTTCTCTTATCCTATGAAGTTGAAATTTTAAATCTGTAGCTCACTTGTATCATCTATAACTCACGATATTCGAGTATCCCGATAAACACATAGTGCACTGAGAAAAATGCACCTCAGTTTTAAGATGAATTCCGAATAAATAAAGGGGTATTCCTCTTTAAAACAGACCCACAGTCCTTACGCATTAAATAACAGGAAAAGCGGTCATATTAATTTATCATTACCTGTCTTGTGAGAGGTGTGGCGTCAAAAATTAATGACGTCATCAATGTAACCGGAAGACCTCATAAATCGTCAGTCGGAAGACGGTTATTAACTTAGGAAACTACATTATGTCACGATAAAGTATCGATAAGTTTGTCTAAAGTTTCACTACAATCCTTGTAAATTTCTCTTCTATCCTGATAATTTAACATGACAATACTGACGCTAACGAAAAAAATCCTCATAAATCGTTGATGCTAGAACTGTTATATGATTAGTTGTGCCCTAGCACACTATCACTGTCCCTGATAAGTTATACTTACGATCCTCTTGATTCTCTCGAACATTGCCCATTACACTTTCAATCCAACCTGATGTATTATCAGGAAGTAGGATGATTCATGAATATAACCTGATATTTTATCATGAATTAGTAGATCTTTTTTATTACTTTACTATTATGTCTTAGTGCTTTTCCTGATGATTTATCAACCGAATACTGTTATCTGTATCTTTCGTACTGATACTTTATAAGTCCATTTAATCATACATCATCATTATTTCCTGTTGAAACCGCACACGATTTTATCGTGCCTTACCGAAACAAAATTAGGTTCATAATGATCCAATCACAAAGTGATCCTGAAGCTAGTCAAATGTTAAAGTTCTTAATCTTGAAGTTTGAACTTCAAAATCAGAACATAACTTTGACTAGCTGCAGAATCACCTGAGTGGAAGTCACATCATTATGGACCAATTATGATTTTAGTATAGGCACAGCATGCAGTTTCCAGGAAGTAAGCTATAAAAATTGAAAAGAAAATAACAAGACTGAATTCCACTATGTCTAGTAAATGTTAACGTTATGCTTATTATATTCTTTCAACTTTAGGCAAAAAATAAAGAGAGAGGATATATTTTAACCATAACTTTAACATTAACTAGAGATGGTGCAACTCAGCCTTAGTTTAATAATAAAGACAATATGATTTAATGCCTCTACCAACTAATATGAATGAAACCACAGAAATATTAAATTTTAATTTCAATTTATTTAATTAAAGGTACAGGTTAATATGCTTAAGTATAATTAACTTAACATTAATATGTACTTACATTCAATGTTAAAATAATTCTTATTTACTACATATTTATTACTAGGTACATATTTATTTTTAATTCGCAGCTGTCGATACAAAAAATAGAGAAAAAACACAACATTTCAAATCGAAGACTATGTAATAAGACTACAAATCCTACAAATTAGAGGTATCCTCAGGATATCTCAACCTACTTTTCAGGATACACCTATTTATTACTACTAATACAAATTGCTTCGATAGAAAAAAACTTCTGGAAAACTAGCCTCAAAGGGATCACTTGCATTGTACATGACCGGTTTCGTATTGAAAATGTATTTTGTGCTGACCCCGTGTCAACACGATGCCCTATAGTTATCTCATTTGGAGGAATGTAAGAACCCATTGAAATAAAATGTTGCAATCGTTTATATTCTGTGCGAAAAGGTAACATAGAGCTCTTTAGTGAAGACAGCATCTCATTAACACCGATGTTTATATTGTTGGTAACACTTTCACTAGGTACTGTTGAGTTGAACTGTAGCTTTAGTGTGTCGGAGGCATTATTGAGAAATGCTTCCAAACCATCAATCACAATTTGTACTGCGGAGCGAGGTATCATAAGGTTATTATACAATGCCGCTATAAACTCAGAAGTTTGGTGAAATAAGCGACTATTGGCATCAATACAACTCGATTCAACATGAGCGAGATTAACGGGTAAGTCAACATCCGGAGAGGTTTCTTCGCATTCCATAGAAGTGGATATCACTTCTTGTACAGAAACATTTTTTACTAAATGATTACACCTTACATGACGCCTAAATCAGTCAGAACTATTAAAAATCCGATAGCATCCTATTTCACCACATTTATAAGACATAGACAGTACTGAGTATCGTTGGCAAGCTCTACGGATATGATACATAAGTTCCCTCAAATCACTAAAAGATTTTTTACATGCGTAGCAAGTTAACATTTTTTCACTCAAGTAGGAACTGAAATCTCTCAACAGTTTAAGAAACGATTATTTAACTTTGGCTTTAAAATGAAGATCTACCATTACTTGTTTGACTGCTGCAGTAGGGCGATCATACTCGGTATATATGTCATAAAAAGCTTGCTGAATCAGAATCCATATATCATACGATTCATTAGGATACTGTGTTGCAGTGGCATGAAAAATTTTGAAGGCTGTATCAACGCCACTTAAAAGAGACGTACATTCATAAAGAGTTGTCTCACATACTACAAAAACCTTTACTATTGACTGGAGAGATTCGCCACAATAAACAATGAATGGTTGAAAAGTTGCTCCAACCTTGGCTAATTTATTACGGCGTTCTGCAAGTACCGCCAGGATGTCACCTTCAGCTGGAATGTGTGTAATGAAGCCATCACGGAACTCGCATCGGGAAGCCTTCCACGCTTCCTTACGCCTTCGCACAGGAGTAATGTAGATTATGTAGGTCAGAAGTAACAGGCTCGCATTTGCTTGAGACTCCTCGATGCTTGCTAGAACAAAATTTAGGCCATTGTTTAGTAAGGGAGCATTGCAAAACTGAAGCTGATGTGGCGGTGATAATTTAGATTATTACTATACATTTTTTTTATGGAACTTGACTTGATTTCTAATACCAGACCTACTGTCGTGATATTAACCCTTCGCACCGCATAGGAACTAGGTGCCATGCCAGGACCTTTTTTTTATTGCTCGGCTATAAAACACGGAAAATTATCATTGCCGCTTCGACCACCGTTCATTCAGCGCGGTGGTAACAACCCATATGGAATAAACTTCCTTACTAACTAGGTATGGTTGTGGAATTAACACAACCATACCTAGTTAGTAAGGAAGGCGACCTAAATGTTAGCATGTAATCATGAACAACGAATCCATCATTCGCCTCTTACGATAAGTACGGGACGAAATGTAGTGGTCCTACGTGTATGTTTTTTACGTGCCGGAACCAACGCAGCACAAATCATATGACATCACCATTTACAAGTAGTATCATGATTTTGGCCCATTACACCCTTACATGCATGTTCTATTTTATTAACAAACAATTCTTATTGTTTAACAGTGACATTGCTGCCTTTATATAAAAAAATGCAAAGATGAATAATATGTAACTTACACTCAATAGTCCCGATGTACTCCTGTATGGTCTTCTTAAGGTAACCGTCCTTGGTTGATTGGGCCTTGGAGAAGGCAAGCTCCACGATGCGTTTAGTGCTGCCGAGGAAGACTGTCAGCCCATCGCCATTCGCTGGGTAAAGCTTTTCAAAGTCCTGAAGGAGCAATTGGTAGCCTTTCGCAGACTTCAGGATGGGGAACCGATTGAAATAGTCTGCCAAAGACCCCTTCTCGTGATAGAGGTAGCGAAGTCTCGCTGGAAGTGTTGCGGTCCAAGCCTCCTCAATCGACTGCCAAGGTCCAGGGTCGGGGCTCTCCAGAATTTTTAATTGTTCTTCCACTAACTGCGAGTCACCTGTGAGAAAGAACAAAAGTGTATATTTTCACAATTTCAGGTTGATTCTTTTTGGAGACATAAGTATGGAATAGACGTAATAACGATCTATTTAAAGAAATATGGTGGGTAAGAAGACATATATAATTTTTCATTATTTTGAGGTATTTTTAATTAATTCAGCCAAATTTGCTATTTGTGATTTGGAAAACAATTGTATTATACTGTCTGGAAGATATTAGAGAAGCATGAAATTCATTTAATATTTAGGCACATGACAAGGTACAAATTCATATACAAGGCAGAAAAATACCCTACCATTGTCTTGACACAGCAACGCACCGCATGAAGGTATAGCCAACTCAGTGGCAGTGTCGGAGGATTGCTGGCTGGTGGACGACTTGGAGCGCGCTCGACGCATAGGTAGCAATGCGCCTAGTGATCGAAGGTGCTTCTTCCTTGTATTGTACGCATTATACAATATTCCAGAAGCATTTCTTTTAGTCTGGTAGACAGTCGCTGATAGGTACGGCGCATAGAAATGTCCCGGTGATTCTTTGGGAAAGATTGTGCCAATTTGGAGGGAAAACTTTAAAAGTAATGACCCAGTAATGGACTTGGTCGGGTCTCCTTGCAGTAGGTCCCTAATTAAAATATTTGCAAGCTCTTTTCTTAGCTCCGGACTGAGCAAGCCTTGGTTGTGTTCGCCTTTTGTCAGTATGGCTCTCCCCTCTGCACACTTTTTGAGTATGTTTTGTACCTGTATGTAATAGACAGCAATTTACCACAAATGTTTACATAATTTGATGAGAAAGAATAGTCAGCGTCGGTAAATTAAAGTGAAACCCAGGATTATGCATAAACAGTCAACTCACCTCATTTGATTCGGGCTCATTTTCGGCTACAAGGTTAGACTGGGTCACTGAGCAATCTTCGCGGGTACTATTACTGTCGAGATCATGTATCACTCTGTTGAGGAAACTTGAATCCAATCCCACGGAACTGTCATTAGTGCCCTAAGCAAAAAAAAATAATCATTAAATGATTGTGCCACGGAGCAAGGATTCATTAAATTAAAACATAGAAACCATTTATTGGTTGGGGTATCCAAAGCCCATGCAAAAAAAACACAACCTAACCAGTCTACGTATGTCGTGCCGGGGGATGTCTTTATGATGTGCGGTCTGTGCACGAAACGGAATGCATCCCTAGATAGCGAGCATAACCCTAATAACAGAATTAAGATAGGAACACTAACCATGCTGTTTCCTGCCACTGTCATTTCCTGTTTCCACAGGTCTAAATTGGCTTTGAGTCTCAATTGGTCTCCAACGGGACCGATCAATTTTTCTATGTCTTCCCGGCCAAGCATTTGCAGGGTCATGCAGTCGATGCGAGCAGCTACAATGTGCACAACATAGTATCAACATACCATTAGGACATTGCCTACCAATTAAATTAATGTCACGGAATCAAATAAAATTAAATAACAGAATACTAGGCGCTCTCATCTGTCATTGTTATCGAATTCAGTGTTTTAATGACATTCCCTTGCCAGAAAGGTCCGTTATTTGTATAAAACCATTTCGGTGAAAAATGCACGAAAAACGCCACAAAACAGACGCCACTTTTATTTTAAATTAGCCTAAAAACGATCATTCAACGGTTTCAACGGATCGCAGCGGGCAACTCAGGTTAAAAATATAGGCAACTTACCAGCAAATGCGTTAACATAATCCAGCAAACCCCATTTTACCAGTAGATCAGTGGTGTACTGGTCCATTGTGTTGGAATAAATTGTTCGACGAAGTTTGCAGCACGGTTGCAGTACACAAAGATAATATAATAATGGCAGTACATAGCAATCACTGTACACGTAGCAATATTTGTTAACAATGGCGGCATTTGCGCGGCATCGCCACGGAATCGCTCACTCGGTTGTCAAAATGTCGCCTCAGCGTGCCCTAGCGGGAAGCAATGGAACTACGACACCTGTTATATTAACGGTATTGAACTTCAAAGTTGTCATGACGACTCGACAAAATATAGTGCCGTCATGTTAACTAGATAGACCGTTATTTCAATACAGGGATTTTGACATGATACACCAATACAGTTTTAGTAAGAACTAATAAAGCATCAGGAAGGCATGATAAATAGTGGCCGTTAAATTACTGATATTATATCATTACGAATCTTGATTATCTTGACGACATCTTGATATAATATCATTACGAATCGATTATTTTTGAGGCAATGCCACAAATATTTTATCGGTAATCATAATAAGAGCGTTTTGTTGTTCCGTTCCTGATGTTTTTAGGTTAGCAAGGCGTTGTTAGGAAAGTTCCCATTAACCCTCCAGTACTTCCCAATACGATTGTGACGTCACTACCTTATCATGACAGCGTCCGGTTAGGTCTTCGTGAATTCCCAATGTTATGTGAAAACGTTTACTATTACATGCCCATAATCATGAATAGGACTTTGATTTTGTCATTTCGAGTTTTATAAAACTCATAAAAATACAGGTGCGCCTTTTATTTTACAAAAAAAAACGGGTATTTTATCATTCTACTGATACTAACGAATGACGTAACGATATTTTTCCGTTTCGACCAAATGGCTTTTTTCTCAGTGTGGCATAGTGGTTAGATCGCCTGATCTTACATTAGGTCCCGGGTTCAATTCTTGGCTGGGCCACCATTTTCCATTGGGATAATGGTGGATTGCATTTTAAATTCTGTTGATTGAATGCAATAACAAGATACACACTTTTTTTTCTTACCCACAAGACATGTGCCTTTCCGTGGAACCCACCTTGTTGCTAATTGTCACCATCTTCTAGGTAGGAATTTATAACAACATTCAGTCAAACACTCAGGCGATCTAACCTATCTAAGCATTTAACGGCGCCCAACGCTTCTTAAAGCGACATGAGACCTCAGAAAAATATGCGAAATGGGCGGACACGCGGAAAAATAGACGGGGTCAATTTTGTAGGGTTTGACCAATAAAAATCCAGCGTTGAGGAAGCGTCAAGCGCAGATTCAACGTACGCTCGCGCCGGCGACCATGCGCATACTAAATGCTCTATCGCAGCGCTAGCACATAATAACTATCTTTACGTAGTGGTGGTATAAAGGTGGTAATGGCAAAGCATATTTAGCGTAACACTCAGAGCGCTCTCACGTTTTAATTAATTGTAATTAATTTAGGGCCTAAATAAAATATGTGGCTAAGTGCTGCCCTAGAATTATAATAAAACACACTCACCGCTAACATTGTAGGAGTAAACGCGCCTGAAAGTTTTCGAAGTCAGTTTAAAGCCTTAATGTCCAAGGCAATAAGCAACTTTTTTGAATTCAAATTTTAAATTGTTTTTTATGGAGGGATTCACTTAAAAACTTTTAAAAATAAATGCTTATATTTTTCAAAAAACTCATAAAAGTAAAATTCTTCAGATATGGTCGTTCCCAGATATCATGTCGCCTTAACTTCGGTAACAACCAGGAGAACCGGTGTCAACGTGGTTACGGACGCATATATTACACGCACACATACATATAAACGCTTTATAATAGGGTTGTTTGTAAGATATTGTCGTATGATAGTAAAGAAAAATAAATAGTAGAAACAAACAAACAAACTAAAGAGCCTAGCATCCAGGGCGCGTCGTGTTATTGATTTTTCGTTTGATTTTGTTCATTTGATTTTTGGACGCGTGTTCAGTGTGAGTAATATATCTGCCAGGAGAATTCCCTTCGCGTCTAGAAAAAATCCTCCCTACACACATAAGGGGACGAGGCTTCACGAGCGGAGCCGAAAAAACCCAAATATAATATGAAAATACGTCCACTGAAGATCTGCTAAAAAATAAACCAATCTAGTTTGAAAATATTCCAGAGACTTAAATGCAGTTGATTTTGCCATGAATCTTATTTCAAAAACAAGCTCCTCTTGTAATCGGAATAAACAAAAATACAAGTGCATTTGACCTGTTGCAACATATGTGCAAACATGACTTGATGGAAGCCTTTGATAATATAAGTATAACTTTGGGATATACCATACTGCATATTACTTACTACATCGGCAAACTGTGAGCGACATTTCAACAAACTAAAAATAAGTAAATCCTACCTGCGTTAAACATGGTCATGAAAGTCTAATTTCAGCTAATTTTCAAGGCAAAACTGCATCCAATGAAATCTAGACGTGCGACTTGCATTATTCCCCTGCTCGCCAACAATACTTTAACTTGAATTTTAAATCAGTTCAACCTGCTTCCCGATATGTTTTCACGCTGAAAAACCTTACACAAATCCTTGGTTACTTGCCGGGAAAGTCTTAGGGTGACACAAAAACCATTTCCAGATGGAAGTGTCTGTGGGTTTCCCTGTGTATTCCAACACGACAGCGCGCAAATTTGTCATGCAGGCATTATTTGGTCATGTCAAGAGTTGAAAAGATTGTGCTTAAAATCTTACAACCGGGGGGGGGGGGGGCATCAGTTATAATTCAAACGCAGATGCCTAGATAGGCATACATCACATTGAGTTGTCGTCGGCCAATGTATTTGCATCAACGATTGAATCGAACGTGTTTAATGCGTTGCATTCTCACGATCAGCGCTCGTCGCCGACTATACATTAAAATTTCAATCAGGTCAACCCTCTTCCCAAAGAGACATCACGGACTATACTTGCTAGGAATATTTTATGATTACTTTCCCAGCTCATCAACCGACAAGGAGGGAAAGTTTTAGGAACGCGCAAAAAAACTTGAGCCCGCCTGAGACGAAAAAGACCATTTACAGACTGAAAACTGTCTGTCCGTCTGTGTGTCTATGTGTGTGTGTGTGCCTCCACGATAGCGCCCAAAAGCTTAATCCGATTGAGCTGAAATTGGGCAAGCTGGCATAATGGAAAAAGTTGAAAAGATTGTGGTTGAAACTGTCCACCAGAGGGCGCATTAGTCAAATTTCAATCTCGAAATATTCAACTTAGAGACTTTGGTACACAGATGCCTTGTTAAGCCGAAGTCACGTTGGGAAATTGTGAATATTTTATATACAAGCTACAATAATAATAGTGTGGATAGTATTAATAGTAGTATTATGTAGTATCGTAACAATACCACTAATATTAATAAATCCGCCATCTGTTGGCGCTTAAATTCGCCCTTAAATTAAATGAAATATAAAAAAAGAAATAAACCCACCCTTAGAAAAGTTTGGCCACCGCTGCCCAACACGATAATCCTTATTGTATTAAAATTTACATACTTTCTATTTTTAATATATTTTAATACAGTTAATCAAATTCATATTTTAATATCCAAATAAGTAAATACGAGATTATTCCATAGCGACTATATTTTATTAGCATTGTCGCACAGTGGGTTCCCTCAATTTGCCTAACAAAGGCACTTGCATCACAAAGGATTTCTATTGCCCTCGTAAGAAGCGAGTGTCCAATAATTAGCGCCCTATGAATTCATGGCGATAATAAGAGTGTGTTGACACAACCGATGACCACAAACGGACACTAAATAAATCCCGTCGACCATTTCGATTCATGGGACCAGCGCGCGACCGCGCCGAACTGGACGATAAATGACCGGCGTGCTCGAGTAACAGAAGGGATTACATGTATATTTCGTGGCGAGATTGAAAGAAGTAAACATAGTGCCTACAATCTTTATTTCAAAGCGTTCTACTAAATACTAGCGAAGGTAAATGGAGGGAGCGGGGCGGGCGGTGGGGAAGGGGGGGGGGGGGGGGGGGGTTAAAATAGAAGTTCTTGTATTAAGGCTGTTCATAACGACTCGTTTTTATACTTTTCCCTTACTGAGCAAAATATACGCATTTTTCTACACTGATTATATATATTTATTTATTTTATTTTATTTTATTTTATTCAGAAAACAGTACAAAAAACATATATATTTAATCAAAATATAACAAACATAAACCATTTATATGTTTCCACCAATTAAACGGTCATATAGTGCGTAATTCTATATAAAAGAAAAGTTTAAAATATACAAGCATCTTTTAAAGCCTAATTAAAATAACATGACGCGTTGGAGTGGCGGTAGTTACCGTGTCGTAATGTTAAAACATAATGTTATTTCATTACGTCGCGACCTTGCGATCTCGCTTCTGACATAACAGTATGTAGTAGTATACGTACGGCTATAGCCAGACACATGAATCATGTTGAAACTACAGGATACTGTTATGTCCGTATTAACTGCAAGGAAAATTTTGATACATATAGGGGGAAGTCCCCTAACTCCGGACGGCACCTAGCGCCGGACACTAATAGTATCTCGACAAGTCGTGGCGCGATCCGCGACAAGTCTTGTCAATACACTATTATTAGTGTCCGACGCTAGGTGCCGTCCGGCGTTAGGGGACTTGCCCCTAATCGAGTAATAGAGTTTTAATAACATTCCTTGTAATTCAACAAAATTACGATTGAAACATCGTTATTCTGTATAGAACCGTAATAACAATATGGTGATGTAAGAATCAATCCAATATATTTCTCAGTGTACGCGACATAAGCGTAATCAGAAAATTTTAACTACACCTTTGCCAGTGCGATCGTATTTTGTTTGTGTACACGTCTATTTTACACGTCAGAATGTTCGACAGGCAGAAAGGGGCCCCGAGATTTCAAGTAGTAAAGGGCCTCTACATAGGTTAATCCGGAACTGCATATGCAGCCAAAGGGCCTCTACATAGGTTAACCCTAGATAAACGACCACGAAGCCAGCAACACAGAACTACAAGAGCATCTGCAGGCTTGAATTATGCCGTTCCCCGAGTTAATTCATCATTTGCCCAAAAGCAATTAAACTTTTTCGCACCCAAAATATTCAACCGTCTTGATGACGACATAAAAAAAATTGAAAGTACCTTTTTATTCAATAAAAAAATAAAGAAATGGCTTCTTGACGATATAGGTCGTTCAAGGACAGAGAATGTTGAATCTTCTGCAAATCATCTCTTAGAAATAATATACCTGCATAAATGTGATATAAGATAATAAACATAATGTAACATATATGTGTATGTGTGTATGTATGTATATGTATATATGTGTATATGTATATGTGTGTGTATAAGTGTATGTGTCCTACGTCAGTTATGCTTCTCCACCCAAGTCTGAAAATAAATCGGATGCCCAGATACAGGCTATATTCGGCCTAGTTGGGCATGCGCTGCGCATGGTCATGTGAATGTGGGTCGTCGCTTACTTCGCACTATTACTTGGTATGACCATTTTATGAATTTCGCATGTTATGTTTAAAATAAATAAATATATAAATAAATAAAAATAAACACTTTAACCTTGTCCTATATACATATGAGCTCTCCTGTCCACGCAAGTTTTCTTTGCCTTGAAAATCCACGGTTAATTTGCCCTGTCGCCAGTGGGATGATCACTATGGAAGCTTGTCCAGGGACACTGCGGAATCACGGCACTTCGCCGCCGCCATATGCACCATATTTCTACGTGTTTATTTAAGGCGAAATTTGTATCATTTTTGTATGGCAATGTAAGAGAGTTAGTCCATGCACCGGACGTTTTCACGGCGGACAATTATTGCGTCACCTTGAAGTTGTTTACAAAATGTATGTACCGTCGTACGGCGAAAAAACCGTGCAGTTGACAAGAGGTTACGTTTTTCTCTATGGCGCTGCCAACACAAAGTAAGTTAAAAATACTTGCCGTAAACAAAATGCCTGATTATAACTACGTAGACCGAAAATGTATACATACATTTTGTAAACGTTAAAGTTTGTTTGGTAGTTCCTATGATAAATCGAGATAAGCCACATAAGAGTGACCAGATCCAGAAAGTTTCAGTACGCCCTACGTGCTCTACAAGTATGGAACCCTAAAAATTTTAAAAACGCGATTTACCCCTTTATGCGCTCCGTGCTCGACCGTCGCGTTATCCGGGCGTTTTGTTTTGATAACGCCATGGATTGGATGCTGCGCTGCCGGAGCGGAACCGCTGCAATCTCCACAGATTTATTGGGCAACTGTCATAACAGAGGCGCAGCGCAGTGTCGATGGAGCGGCCCATTGTGCGGGGTGTCCGAGAATCGCTACCACAAACAGGCGAATTAGCCACAATGACGTCATTAATTCAGATGGACCCTACTGCATTTGAATGACAAATCGTTATGACAACTTTTCATTGTCACACTAAGAAGCTGTAGTTCTGGTGCGGCTGCTGCGGTGCAGTTATGTACAAACTAGTTTCATTAAGAAACTTAGGTATATTCGACTGCTATACTATCCGCATTACAAAGTGGCGAGTCAGGTCATTTATCATCGAAATCGTGCTATCTCTTTCGCACTTGTACGGCCTTATGGAACGGCTTTCGCAACCGTAGTGCAGGTAGTTTTACGCATACAAAAGGAATTTATTTATTTATTATAAAAGGTACACAAACAATACTCTAATATTACATGGCTATCGCTAACATTTTTACTTTGTTTCTAATTAGGGTATAATATTATATGCGTACTCCGCTTGCTTAATTTATAATTGCGTATGTGCCGTATCTCATGATTTACAAAATTATCAAAATTATCAAAAATTATCAGCACAAAAATTAATATCCTTAAAAATTATCAAAACAAAAATTAAAAATTTTAGAAATAAGTTTACAGTGAATTCTGAAAAACAATTAAACAATGAAATGGTAAAAAATAGATCAAATATTGTCTGGAATAAAATAATAAAAACATAAAAATTATCAAAACAAAAATTAAAAATTTTAGAAATAGGTTTATAGTGAATTCTGAAAAACAGTTAAACAATTAAATGGTAAAAAAAAAAATAGATCGAATAATGTCTGGAATAAAAATACTAAAAACATACGGTAAACTATCAATTTGTTTCATAATACGTTATTTATAATGGACTTAACTACTAATGGTCCCAGGTTGAAGAAATCAATGTTATCGGTTATAGTGTTGTATAACCGGCATGTACGTGAGATAGGATTGTGGAAAGATTGATTTGTCTGCGAAGTGGGAAGGTGAAATGTTAAGTGCTGCCTCAGTCGCCTGGATGGTACGTTGAAATTTAACGCTTCTAATAAATCTGGTGAGTCTATCCCGCCGTTAAGAAGTTTATGCAGAAACATTAGACTTCCGCACTCTCTCCTCTTTCTAAGAGTAAAAATCTTAAAATAATTTAAACGCTCTTCATAAGAGTAGAGAGTGCGTGATAGGCCGGTTTTATAGGTTACCATACGCATATACTTCCTCTGCACAGACTCTATCGCTTCCGAATGCACCTCATAGTATGGATTCCAAATTATGGAACCAAACTCCAGTTGGCTGCGTACAAGAGAATTATAGAGCAAGTTAAAAGAGTTAATATTTTTAAACGGTTTAGTAACCCTATATATAAAACCCAGTGTTCGCTCGCTCTTACTTACTACATTGTTGATATGCTCTCTAAAAGTCAGGTGCTCGTCGTGAAGTATTCCTAGATCTCTTACACTTTTTGTAGATTTTAGTGTTGAATTGCCGATAGAGTAAGGGTAGTCTTTAATTTGCTTATTTCTAGTGAAACGAATAATTTGACATTTTTCAACATTCAGTTCCATTCTATTAGATTCACACCATTTTTTCAATTCGCAAAGATCTTTCTGTAGTGCATTGCAATCCTCCATTGTCAGTATTTCTTTGAATATTTTTAAATCATCTGCATACATTAGATGCCGACAGCGTAGACTCTTAGAGAGATCATCAATGAATATTAAAAATAGAAGTGGTCCGAGATTTGATCCCTGAGGCACACCAGATTTAACTAAGGCAGGGATCGATGTATATCCTTTCACACGAACAATTTGTGTCCTATTTGTCGAGAAAGTAATAAAACGAGGGAAATAAATATTATTTCAGTATTGTTTCATGACCATAAACATTAAATAAGTTAAAAATATAAATATTGATATTGAATTAATAATATAAAAATACAAAAATATCAAATTTTTAATAAGTGACAATAAAATAATTGTTATACAAAAAAAATAAAACTAAACAAAGAAAGTAGACAATAATTATAGTAGACGAAAACTAATTTGACAACAGTGTCGTTAAATTGTCATAAAATGTCGAAATCGAACTGTTACGGTTACCACAAATAATAGTCCTAATCGGTTAGCTACTTACCACCTATTACGGTATTTACTTTTGCTTTTGGCTAAATCTAGGAATTTTATGTACCTATCTAATTTTAGCAGGTAAATTATTATATAAATAATAAATATTTTATCGACATGGTACCATCCCTACGTTAACTGTCTCTAATTGCCCGACTCGCCACTTTGTACTGCGGATAGTATAGTTACGGTGATTTAGTTATTTATTTATTTATTGAGGAAAAAATTACTATAAAACATCGATTTTGTTTACAACAATAACAGGAACCGAATGGCAAAACCTTAACCTTTTGCTTAATTGATTCTGTCACTGAACTGGGACTAGCCCGTTCTAGGGTGGACAGGACTCTAATATTGCAATAAATTATATTAAAGTTTTTTGTAACATACTAATAAAACTTAATTTCCTAAAATGTGGTCCTCAAAAAAAATATAGAAAAATATGAAAAAAAAATATATATAATAAGAAATAAAATGCAATTACATTATATAGTCAGCATAAAATTATATTGCGTTCATTTTGTATACTTTATATTCGGAATCACATTAATGGATTTTTGTCACTTTTAAATAGGTTTTTATTGCATTGTATCATGTATGTAGTTCTGTTTGGTTCCAGAATAAAATAAAATAAAATAAATAAAATAAAATTAAATTAAATGGAATATTGATAACAATTAATTAAATAGATAATGACAAAATGAATAGTCCTAATACTAATATAAAGAGAAAAATAAAGTTATAAGTAGGTACCCAAGAAAAGAAATAAAATATAATAATTATTTAATATATTTTAAGTAATATGAAATTTAATATAAAAATACCTAGTGCAAAAAAGTATAATTCATTGTTGATTTAGTAGGAAAAGGATTTCCGTGTCCATCTATTATATATACCCTACTAATTTTCTACTAGGCATGGTGGGCTATACATCTCTTAAGTTGCGTAGAGAAATGATCGCCATGGCCTACGTTTTCAAGCTCATCCGGGGAAGAGTTGATAATCCTAGCATGCTAGCGAAGGGTTTGTCTCTTTGTTCCGGACAATTATAATCGTGCTCGCACTCGTAATCTATTTGCGGAGCCGTCCTCGCGCACCCACCCAAGTCGATGGAGTCTGCTTTGCTTTGCGGCACATAAATGCGCTATGTTCGACAGCGTCAGACTTTGATATTTTTACAGCAAGCCCGCATCTCTTCAAGGTGTGGGCATTGCGCTACTTGTTTATGTCAGAATAAGATAAATTGTGTTCACTCTTTATGTACTGTAAGTTTGTAAGTTTTTCTATTCTTAATGCCTGTATTTGTATTTAATGCTTATTTAAACATGTTGTGTATGTACTTGTAAGAATTCTATTATTTTTTATATTTATGTGTATATTGCATATCAACGGATTGGTATAAACTGTTATGTTGATTTGCTTATGAAATAAAAAATAAATAAAAATGGATGTTGGTATATCTATCTGTCCGAGCTTAATGGCATCCGAAACCGTTTAACCGATCACCATAAAAATTGGAACATATGTATATGTATTTTTTCATGGAGAAGGTTTTCGTGACATCCGCTTTATTGTAACTTACCGCTAGATGGCGCTTCAGCACATCAACTTCTATACCGCTCAACTGATCACCATAAAAATTGGCATACATACACATTTGAGCCCGCATAATATTTTACTAAAACTTTTACATAATTTATTGAAATATTAGAGTCCTGTCCACCCTAGAACGGGCTAGTCCTAGTTGGGTCACAGAATCAAATAAGCAAAATGTTAAGATTTTGCCATTCGGTTCATGTTGTTTTGGTAAGCAAAATCAATATTTTATAGTTATTAATTCTTAAATAAACAAATAAATATAAATAGATAAATGTATAGTTAATATATACGTAATAATTTAAAGCAAATACCAAAACCACGGCAATAATAATAATACTAATGATAATAAATACAATGGGAGACCTGTCAACAAGATAAATATGATTTAAAAAAAATATAAATGGTAAGATTTATTTATTAATATCATATTTATATGATTGGTACTATAGTCAATTCTTGACTCTTCTCCGCTTTGTCATATTTTTTGTTCGCGTTTTTGAAGTAGGCATAAAGATTGATCGTTGGAGACGAGCCGGTGATAAATTGTTTCTTTGTCTATTCTCTACGGTCGGAAGCAAGGCGGAAGTCATTTTGGCAAATGATAGTTTAATGACCTCTAAAAGATCATTAATTATTTAGACACCAAAAGCAGAGATACGAAAGGAGAAAGCTGACTCTCGGTTGAAAATAGTTGCAAACTGCAACCATTTTTGGAGATGTTTAAACGACGTTATTATTCCTATTGGCATGTGGCAGTCAAATTTACAACCGGAAAGCATAACTTCTTACCACTACTATCAGTTACCTACTAGTTTTCTTCTTCAGATACCTTCTCTTCTTTGGAGCTTGTCTATCATCATATCTATATCAATTTCAGATACAACTGCCCTGAACAAAGAAATAATGCTTCTTCCAAACCATTGTCTTAAATTCTTTAGCCAAGAAATTCCGCGTCTTCCTGGGCCTCTCCATCCTTATCTTTTTTCCTGGATTACAAGTTGCAGAAGTTAGTTATACTGTCTCTGATTACATGGTCAAAGTATTGCAATTTCCTTAGTTTAACCGTCGTAGGGAATATGTAGATAGTAATTGTGCCTGCCAGTATTTATTTTTATGTGGTTCCAAAGAGTTTTAAACTCATTTTCACTTTTTTTTAACACCCCTCGTTTATCAAAGAAACCAATTATAAGAACGTGTAGAATTTAGATTAAAATAGCATAAAATGAAGCATATAGTCCAAAAATAAACAAAGTTATCTATAATATCATCTAGATCAGAGGTGCCCAAACTTTTTTGTCCCGTAGACCACTTGCTTTTTTCCGTAGACCCCCTCCTCTGCCTTCATAATATTAAATTTTCCTAAACTTACTAATTTTAAATGTGTTTTTGACAGCTGGTACAGTACTAATCACTGACACAGGCTTTTTGGTAAAGTGGTCAGTTGTAAAAAATTAAAAACATGTACAATCTTTACTTCTTCATTTTCTCAACTGCGTCCTACTTCAAGCGTCCACGAACTTGAAGTAGGAAGCAGTTAAGAAAGCCGCACATACGTAACTGCACATGTAGCCGTTAGCTTGCTTATTCATGTGACGCGTCAATCCTACTCGCTCGCGCGGATACCCATTAAAGCGCATTTTTTTTAAATATCGTCGTCTCACCTCCCCTCGTTAGACATGCGCGCTGGCCTCCTTATAATCGAGTAGTGATGCAATTTGAGTTGAGTTTTGATTTTCTTCCATGATAATTGTGTCGTGCGCGTTTGTTTATCGCTATTATTATAAGTATACAATACTATGCTGCACACACAATCTGTTTTAGAAGTAATACGACACTTAGGGATCGCCTAAATGTTTATGATGACCTGCCTAAATGGGCTCCGCTAACGTGGACCCCTATTTACATCTCTTGCCACCCGATTATTTTGCTCGCTTACATGGACCCCCTGCAATTCGAAATCGACCCCTGGGGGTCTATATAGACCACTTTGGGTATCACTGATCTAGATCTTCAATCTTATAAAGAGCATGTTTGGTAAGATTTCTCTCTATGCAGGTTTTAAATAAAGTTTTTAACTATATTTTTTTTGTGGGTACAAAATTGACCGCTGATATTTACTGAACCTCACTTTCGGCAATATAACGCTTTCCTGACATTGCGTATTATAGCAATTCACCATATTCAATATTCCGCTTATTTTAAATTAAGCGCTATTATAGTAATCATATTCCTAGTATCAAGCCAACATCCCCGAATCTGCTAAGATTTACCCGCAGTGCGTTTCTCTCTTTAGTCCATAGTATTTCCGAGAGCCTGCTTCTGTAAAACACAAAACATTACCCCCACAGCAAAATTCCATATGTCGTAAATAAATGGAAACAGAAACTATAGACACTTGAGGAGGCTTGTTATCTAGCTAGAAATCGAACCTTTCAACGTGCTAGTCCAATTACAGTTGTTATCAAATATCATCAAGTGCGCCCAAATTATCGTCATCTGTATATTTGTAGTTTTGAATTTTCTCTTATTGCGACTAAATTTTAAAAGATAAACATTTACAAAATAAGTCGAAATCATCGGAGTTCGATTAGTACAGCTCCGGAAGCAGCGTTACCGACAGTTCTGCCAGGCAAGCCGAAACAATGCATCGTTTGCCGTACAAATTCGAAAAGAAAAAAAATCATATCCCAGGCATGACGCATTGTTTATTTACCCACCTATACGTATACGATGACTACAGTGGCTGCTCATATTATTAGAGCCACGGTACAATTTTTGTAATTTGCTGTCTCAAAATTTGAAATCGAAGACTAGAATAGAAGAATGGACTTCGACACGTATATGTATTTGAATGGACTTCGACACGACAAGTATAAGTATGTATTTTTCCACAGAAAAGATTTTTATGCTATCCGCTTTGTTTTATGCTACTCGCCACTAGATGGAGCGCATCGACATCGATGAAAATTGGAATTTATTTTTATTTATTTTATTTACATACACATTCAAATACATGAGCACAACGGAAAATTAATCTACAATTAAGAAAATGCCGTTGTATGCTTCTAAAGTTATATACACATTTGTCTGAGCCCAGGTTATATAGCCCATACATTAAACGCAAATGTTTATCTTTCTATTATGCTAAGCAAAGTGCAGCCGAGCCGGCATTGCTAAACACCCCTGTGTTAAGGCGAGCTCACTTCGGAAGTCCCACTAAGGAGCCACGGTTGTGTCAAAGAAAATTTTAAGATAACATTTTTTTTATTATTTTTTATTTTTGATATAATTTTTTTTTAGTATTTTAACCAATTATCTAAACTTTTTGCCCTATAAAGGTGATTGTATATCGCATCGCATTCATACGAGCTCAGCCCGTTTCACTGTAATAAATGCTATTCATAATGCAGGTAGGCAGATAGTTTCGTATTGAACGAACTGAAATGATTGTCTAGTAATACATAGACATTTGAGACCGGATAATATATTCGCGCTATCCACTTTGTTGTAACTCGCCACTAGATGGCACTGCAGTACATCAAATTCTATACCGTTCTACCGATCGCCAAAAAAATGGTATAAGTACATAGATATTTCAACACCGATAATATATTTGCGTTATCCACTTTGTTGTAACGCTATACCGTTCAACCGATCGCCATGAACCTGCCATGAACGACACCGGGTAATATTCTACTAGTAGTATAAAAGTTTGTAATTTTCGTGTGATTCGTTTAGCAATCAAAACAGAAATAATCCTATATTTTGGATTTGACTGTTCAATAACGGTTATTTCTACCTACCGTTCGGAAATCATGACCGTGGAGTTTTAATAAATGCAGGCAGCGCTGCGGGTGCGTTAAGTCGAAAAAGCCAAGACGGGCGTCTAATGATACGTTATACAGAGATTATGTCGTAATTAATATCGATCCCTATCTGAATTATATATTAATAGTGGCGCAGAACGAGAAGGACATAAATATAACCAACACCTCGGGAGGAATACTCCGACAGACGGCTTTACTGCGGGCACGGTTTACACTGTCGCAGTTGATAACAACAGTAACGATATGTATAAAATCGAAGACTATTGCGGTTGTTTGACATTATAAATAGGAGAGAAAACGAATTTACCGCTTGAAATTTGTAGCACCTGACGTTTCGGTGACGTTGCAGCCGCCGTTGTCAAGGGTAGACTGAAGAGCTGTCAATCCGTTGTTTTGCGGGTAGGCCGCATACCACTGCCGACACTGCGTAGGTTATAACGGCTCGGAGCGCGCGAATTTTTAAAATCCGTCTTGCACACAACACTCACTGTATCCTGTCTTACGTCTTTGCGTTCGGCGTTCGCCAGCGGGAACATTTTAAGAAGAGGGTTCCACGTAGAAGAGAGTATGTAACCGTCGTCTCTATTGAAGTTCGGGGTTCTTCTTATTTTAATGGCTTCCCGGACCATGCGAGGAAAGTAGAATTGTTCCTTGGATAGCACAATGGGATTTTGAAACTGCATCCAGTGGTTGCTTCTTCTATCCAATATAGGTTCGCAGATCGCCGATTTTTCTAGCTGAACGTTTTTAACGGCTTTGATGTGTTCTATCAGTCGCGTGGCTATGGGCCGTTTCGTTTGTCCAACGTAGGCTAAACCGCAACTGCATTCGACTTTATACACACCCGGGGTTTGCAGTGGTATTAGGTACATCCTTTACAGGCCTCAAAAACGGAGCTATATTTTGGGTCGGTTTGAAGATCGTTTTTATATCGAATCTGATTAGCATCTTACTTATTCGATCTGTCACGCCCTTGACGTATGGTAAGAATGCTCTTGATCTGCTCGGTTTCTGAGTTTCGTCTGTATTAGATCGTGTATGATCTCGTGATATTTTCCGTATCCATTTTTCATTGAAGTAACGATATGTTTCATTGAAGTACTCCGAAGTGGAAACGATCGTTGGAGATAGCAGCACAGATTAGATTAGTCAGCACTTTTAGGAGCTTAAATGGCTGTAAAGCGTCGCCGTCGCTTTCTTTCAAATTTAAATTTCTCGTTTCATATATCTCCTCCCCGTTCTGGAGCCTTCTGAAGCATTTTTGAATGTTCTGGAATATTTTAATCTTTTCCAACCTGCGTGCCGCAGTACACTTGTGTGTAGCCAGGCTACCCCTGATACACTTAGAAAAATATTGCATATAACAAAATGGTAATGTAAGAATCATCTTAAATTACCATTTCGTTATTACGGTTTTAAATAAATATAAAACAAACGAAGCTGCCATGGAATTCGCCGACTGTAATCTTTATCATATAGGTACTATACTATTACACTTCTGTGGGGTGAGCGGTGGATTCCGGACTAATGACCGGCTGTGGTAGATTTAGAACAGCTGTCTTACCACATGTGAGCGATCACTTTACGACCCATTCACTCCCCCATAGAATAACGATGTTCCAATCCCAATTTTGTTGAATCACGTTTAATTTTGTTGAAACTCCATTATTCGATTATATGTATCAAACTTTTCCTTACGGTTAAAACGGAAATAACAGTAGACTGTAATTTCGACATGATTCATGTGTCCGACTATAATCGTACGTATACTACTAGGTACTTGTCGCATCGTAATGTAATAACATAATGTTTTAACTTTACGACACATTGACTACCGTCACGCCAACCCTGCTACGCGACATGTTAATTCATACGTATGGACCACAGTACGAGTTGTATACGTAATCCCTATTGAAACGTGCTTATTTCCGTGTATTAAATCGTTATATTTTAACACGGCTTCCAAGAAAAAAGGAGTGTAATGTGTTCAGGGTTCATTTATGTATGTTGTCCGTTTCTTTATTCCACCATAACTTCTAAACGCTTGAACCGATTTAAAAGCGTGTTGTATTGTTATAATCGTTATGTTATCCCGAGTGTCATAGGGTATCCTCACTGTCCGAATATTAGGTAAGTAAGTAGTTGTCTAAATGTCCTAATTTTCCAAATGTTAATAAATTGACATTTACATCGTGTTTATTTTCGAATGAAAGGTCTAAGTTACTACATTACGAAATATACATCTATCTATATGGATAAATACATAAACCACAAACATTTCATAAAAAACCGTTATAAAAATAATTATAAATACAATAGTTCACTTTCTGTAGCGGCAGTCGTGTTTTTTATTCTTTTAAATATATTTACTTGTTCTCGGTGTATTCCGTTAATATTACTATAGTATAACAGCCAGCATATAGGTCATCGAAAGTTCTGCAATCGATAAAAATGACTATAGCTTGAAAAAGACTATAGATGCATCTCATTCAATAGTGCTGACGTTTATAAAATCATCCTGCATAGGTAGACATGCGTGTAAAATTGACAAATAAACGCGATTGTGTTTTAGCGTAATTTTCTCGCAAACTAGTAGGTATATTAGAGGTTTGAGGAAAATCGTCTCAGTTTAGTATTCTAGCGCTTAGCTTCTTATTTTATCGTATGTGCGAAATGAGTTTGTAAGAAGATTTTATTGCAGTGTTTTATACGATTTGTAAGAAAATGATTAGGCAGAAACTCTTCAAAAATCTCTGGAACAATTTTGATGCAGAGATGTCTTGCTATATTTATTATTTAACGTCGATCATTGCCACCTAAACGCAGTGTGATAAATTACAGTCTTTTAACATACTATAACAGTATTCAGCTCCCGTATCGAGTGACGACAATCGTTTATCGTGTCGTCGCTACAGAATCCCAGGGCAGTTGTAATATATGATGGTCTATATATTAATTTGAAACGTGTTTTTCCTGTAACCGCCATATTGAGAGACCAACTAGGTATAAAAATTTGGTTGTGGTAGGTATCTAAAAATGCTCTCGGTCTGTAGACGTGTCATCAAAAGAGGAAAATAAAAAAATATTGCGCCATCTACTGGCCCACTGAGCGACCTTATTGTACCTACTGTCAACAGGTGGCCCTCTATCAGGCGATAGCTAAATCCCCATATTCGTATTATAGTAGAACACTGGGCTCGATTGCGTTTCTTCGTGAACTAAAATTGGAAATTAGTCCGTGTGAACGAGACAGGGCAATAAGCTAGAGCGGAGTGTGAGATGACCGGTTGTCACTTTTTCGCATTAAAACTGCCCGCCAAGGTCAATTTTTATACCGCACGAAATATGCTCGAATTTACTCGGACGACTATAAGTTCGGCAGGTAGTATTTATCGACGATCGTTCGTTTCATATACAGCTCTAACGTATTGCGCTGTCTCGTTCACTTGGACTAATTTTGGTTTTAGTTCACAAAGAAACGCAATCGGGCCCACTGATTATCCGATTTAATTGGGGGGAATGGGTGTTCAGAGCATCGAAATTTTCGGTAGATCAAATGAGCAAGGCACTGCAACGTAATAGAATTAATCCAAGCAAATATCATTTGTACATAAATAATAAGCATCTTCCAGTTTATTTTTGAAACATTTGAGTCAATAAAATGACCGTCGAATTCGACGGGTTTTTGCTTGTTAGTTTGTTATTCTGACACCAAGACGTAATAAAAAGGTTTTACCTACTCTAATAATAAACAAAATTAACAAAAAACCGACACCTTTTTATATAAGTGCAGCGGCCATGTCATAGTAAAACTTAAAACGGGCTAGTAATTAAATGCATATACAAAATTTCGTGTCTGTGCTATTGACCGTTGAGGAGTTCCCTCGTCGGGAGTCAACCCTGGGTGCAGCAGCCATGTCATGGTGAAACTTAGAACAGGCTATCATAAGTGAATGCGTCTACAAAATTTCGTATCTGTGCTGTTGACCGTTGAGGAGTTCCCTCATCGGGAGCCAACTCTGGGTGTAGAATCAGGTCATGCTTACAATTAAAAATGTACTGTCATTGGAACTGAACCAAATGTAAATTTTCAACTTCATATGGTAATATATGAGGAGTTCTTTTAATTCCTTATGGATCCCATCATCAGAATAGGATTTTGATAACAATGGGACCAATCTGGGAGTATATCCATTGAATTTAAAACTGATTTTTCCAAATCGGTTCGTAAATGACGGAGTTCTGAGTTAACAAACATTAAAAAAAGAAAAGATACCACCGAATTAATAGCCTCCTCTTTTATTTGAAGTCGTTTAATAAACTATTTTCTAAATACAGCGACATAGGTTTAGTTTTAGCTATAACTTTTTCCCACGATGATTTGAAAGTGACCGCAATAGTAATAAATGGCAGTCATAAAAGGAGCTTTTTAACGACATACGTCCGGTCGTTATTGGTAGGGGAGGTCGTTTGTCCCATTCTACTTTACTAATGAAATTGTAAACAAATCGTATTTTCTCGAAATGATCATTTTGGCGCTTAGTATGTTTAACACTGATTTGAGAAAAGACGAAATGGTGAATCTGTGTAAACTGTGCTCAGTATGCATATCGGGCTGGGTATCTGTGTCGGGCAGTGTAATGTTGCTGGGCCGCGAAAGACAATGGAGGGCCCGCGGCTCGATCGCCAGTGATATCTTTAGCCGGTGTCCGGAGACCGGAGTCCAGAGCACGGGGCTCCGAGTCCAGGGTAGAACGACCGACGGCTTTTTGTTTATCAATCGGTAATCGCGACAGCCAACACTTCCACCAGGGCTAGCCCACTCGAATCTGCATAGGGGCACGTCCATAAACAATTTAACGCCCTTTTCGTTATGTACAGCAGACGTAACCAGAAAAGATAATATAAGACATTGAAGAGGCAGAAGGAATTTTACGCCTGTCGCATACGCAAATTTTCTATATATACCTACATTGAGAGAAATATTGGGTTGATTCTTACATTAATAATAATAATAATAATAATAAACTCTTTATTTTATATAAAAAAGGCGAGCTTATTGCCTTGCAGCAATGTCTATCAGCTAACCTATAGCTTAAGTTTATACGAGTAACATATTTAAAACGTTGGCTACGCAAAAGAACAATAAAACACAAATGATAAAGAGAAACAGAGAGAAACTATAGACAGATAATAAAAAAAAGTAAAACATAGGACTAAAATTAAATAAGGACGCAGAGGAAAGGAAGGAGAGGAAGGAAGGAAAGGAAAGCGAAAAGGAGGGGGGATAGGTGGATTGGTTAATTTATGGATTTTAATGTTATATGCTCCTTGAGCCTGGCGTTGAACGAGGAGATGCTGGGGGCTGTTCTAACATAATTTGGTAAGGCATTCCAAAGTCGTGCAGCTTCCACGGAGAAGGAGTATGAAAAAAAATCACTGCTATGACCGGGGATGGATAACAGGTTATTGCCCTCTGATCTCAGGGGACGGCTGTGCGCCGATAACGCGGTGAACCTATCGGCAAGATAAAGCGGCACGCCATCAGCGAGGATTCTATATAAGAGGCAGAGAGCTCTAATTACCATTGATTCTTACATTACCATTAAAAACAGTAACAATATGTTTCATAGGAGTACTACAAGGTGGAAACGATAGTTAGAGATAGCGGCACAGATTTATCAGCTTAAATGGCTATAGTCTGTGAAGCGTCGCAGTCGCTTTCTTTAAAATTCAAAACCCTCGTTTCTTATACCTCCTTCCCATTCTGGAACCTACTGAAGCATTCCTACTGAAGAATATTTTTATGTTTTCCAACCTGCGTGCCGCAGTGCACTTGTGTGCCGCGAGGCTAGCCCTGGTATACTTAAAAAAATATTGAATTGATCCTTACATTAGCATTTTGATACAATAACTATTTTTCAATCGTAATTTTGTTGAATTACAAGGAATATTGTTGAAACGCCATTACTCGATTGTATGTATCAACATTTTCCTTACGATTAACACGGAAATAACAGTACACTGTACTTTCAACGTCATTCAAGTGTCCAACTATAACCATACGAATACTACCATGCTGTCAAGTGTCATGTTAGGAGCGAGATCCCAAGTTTGCGACGTAATGAAATAACATTATGTTTTAACATTACGACACATCCGTCTACCGTCTACGTCACGCCAACTACCGTCACGCCAACGCCGTTACGTGTCATGTTAATTCATACTATGTTATTATTTATTATACTTTAATAGTTCTATATGTTACACATTGAAATGTAATTTTTCTTTTTTTACTAAATTTTAATTTCTATAATTAGGTTTGATTATATTACTGTATTTTTGACCAATTATGATAACTAACATAATTTTTATTATGATTATGCAAACATTTTTAGGTTATGCATTTTTATGCTTAGGTTCCATTATTCACATGCTAGGTTAACCATTTTAAATATTTCATCTCCTCTTGTATTTTAATTCCCATTTTATTTTATTTTTTTACTAATGTTTAATTTTTATAGCTGGGTTTAATTATCTCACTCTATTCTTAAGCAATTATGATTATCTAAATACTAGCTAAATGTCTATTTTGTATGATTATGTTAAGGTTGTCAATTTTATATTAAATTTTCCAGCTTGTAAGAATTTCTTTATTCTACATTACTACATTTTCTATATTCTACATTACTTAGTTTTTTATATTGGTTCATAATATATTTAAAACAATTTAAATGTATGCCTTGGCTTAGAACACGCTATTGCCTTGTTAGTCGACATTAAAATAGGATTACTGGCAACAGTTTTAGGCATAACAAGTTATCAGTTCTTGCTACTGGATTCTCGGCTATGACATGATAATTGTATATGTCCATTTACTGTAGATAATCGTAAATTACCAAATAAATAAAATTTAAAAAATAAACAAATTCGTATGGACCGTCCGAGTTATATATGTAATCCTTGTTGACAAATGCTTATTTCCCTGTATCACGTCGTTATATCTTCTCAGTGTATTCCGCCAATGTTACTATAGTATTATACAGCCAACAAATGCGTAAACATGCGTATCTCCGTGTATTACATCGTTATATTTTTCTTAGTTTATTAATGAAAATATCTGACTACCAAGGGTTGGGTTTGCCTACAAAAATATAAAAATCTTGTATATTTCTTTCGAATGAATTTGTTTCAAATGAATGAAAAATCGAATGAATTCGATTTTTTTTCTTGTAGTACGATTTTTAGTACGTATAATTTCGGAGTTAAATAATAAAATGATCTAATTTTGGAAAACGTTGTAACTTTGCATCTTTATGAAAGACTGGAACACTTACGTTCCATCAATTTATACAAAATCTGTTGAAGTAATTTTCACAAAACAAAACTAGTCTGACCATATATTTCGAGTTCTTTGTTGCATCCACTGTCTTCTGACGAATTTTCAGCTTTTCCAAAACTCTTCGGGGGTACTAATTAAAATTACACCTTTCATAGTACGCCAGCGCCAGGTGTCCCGGAATCTGGCCTGCTGACTGTACCCCGGGATTCTATGGCGAAACAACTGTCTAATCTAAAAGTATTAGCTTTTCCAAAACTTTTTGTCGCTGGCTCCCCAACTATATTGACACTCTCTGGATATAACTTCTAAAGATAGCGGCCGCCTTCGAGTGAGATGTACAGCTGATTACAACACGAACTACAATAAAATAAAATAATAAAAATAACAGAGCTGTGGACCGCTCGGGGCCACCGCGAACTGATAACGGCGACTATACACTATAACGGCTAATTTATACACGACCGCATTACTAATTACACACGCCCATCGGATAAGTTATAACACTGTGATAGCCACCCTGTACTACACACAGTAGTAAGTAGGGTGTACCTATTCCACTACTACCGTAGACACAAGCCTTGAAACAGGATATTATGCAAAGCGTTTAATATGGAGGAAAAATTTTAATAGTAACAATTGATTACGGATTGCTCAACTCCATAGTACGACTTAGCAACCCTTTTGAAACGGCAAAATGCAAGTGGCGCTAATAGAATTGGCGGCAAAACTAATAGCAAGTGATTTAGTTATCTCTAACAACATTGTTTGTTTGTTTATAATCTTTGTTGTGAAATTTCAGAATAGGCTGGTTTCTATCTCTTCTAAACGTCCCTACTTATACCTATAAAATCAATGCTACTACGAAGTGTTTATATGTAGGTATGTGTGCATGTAAAACGTGATAGTATGAGTTTTGTTATAGCCTTCGATCGACAGAATTAAAATACAATTCCGTTAATTTTATCTTAACGAAAAATAACAACCCGTCCAGGAATCAAACCCGGGACCTTAAGAGTATAATTAGTCCACCTAACCGCTATGCCAACGCCGTGTGTACGGGAACATTTATAATGAATATTCTTTTATAAAGGATTGATTGATTAAAAAACCCAATAATTTAACCAGTGATAACAATAATAATTTTCAATTATTAGTGCCATCTATATTATTTTTGTATAGGCTGATACATCACAGAAATAATAAGTAGAGATAGAATACTATCTATTAGTCTATTTGAACATTAAAGTACATACATTTTACTTATTAAATCTGTATACCGTAGTAAAAATTGATATGTTAACTTAAATAATTTTAAAAAATCAGAGTCATGATTTAAGAAATCGTTTGTTATTATATATTTTTTTATACCGTATAGACGTGTTTGGAGAGCCATCTACAGTGCGCCGCCTTACTGTTATACCACGAAAGTCGCCATATTGAACATAATAATAGAAGAATAATCAATTTTCGGAACTATGAGTGCCATCTACACGTTGCGTTTCATAGTAAAATCCTGGTTGCTAAATTGTATTACGACGTCGATCGATCTAATACGCTAAATAATCAATGGTCTAACATTAGGTATCCGGTGGAATCACGGCTCGGCTTACATTTAGATGAGAAGATGTCCTACAATCTACATATCGATTGATTTGTCTGCAAATACGCTAACTCCACGTTTAATCTTTTGTTTTAAATGTAGCAAATTTCCTTCTCTGTAACATGAAAAAAGAAACAACTCCCTAAAAAGAAAAAGCTTTTAAATGGACTTTGATAATTCGATAATGGTAATAATAATGATTCTATTACGTACAGTTATCTCAAAGTACACTCCCCTGTACAGTTATCTGAAACGGAGTTAGCACTTTTGCAAATTAGGCCATCGATATAGAATATATCAAGTCCAACTTTTCAACAGCCTGTCATGCTCTATGACGTATCGAGAATTTCACAGATAGTCGCAGGTTCCACAGATAGTCGCACCTCGTGTAACCGGGTGATAAAAAGAGATGTCATTCAACGATAGCCTAATTAATGGCTATCGTTGAATCACATCTGCTCTATTATATGGTATCCGAATGTGGAATGCTGCAGCGCACATCGAAGATATCTTCAAATTACAAAAATAAGCAATACGCAAATACCTACGATATTTTTTCACTGTCCAGGAATATTTTCCGTTATTCAAATTTTGCTTAAGAAGATCTTTACCAAAATAAGAGGAATACCTCGAAAAGCGTCGACATGTTTCCCTAATTATATTTGCATATAAATTATTCAAGAAACTACAGCTTCTCATTGAGAATGTTACAGGAGTACCTATGTGACAAATGAGGAAGTTAAACAACACAGAGACTAAGTCCATTACGGTCAGTAACCGTAAACACATCTACAGATACAGAACTTACGGAGTTCAACTGGTGACGACTGAGTGATATGTTCCAAGTAATAGATTTTGCTCTAGTAATAGATCTATTCATGAAATTTTACGTTTCCTGAAGTTTTTACGTTTTCGCTACTAGCTTTTACGTTTTTACGTTTTCGCGTTACTAGTTTTTACGTTTTCGCTACTATATGGGAACGATAGTCCGATTCACGTCGGACTGTTATTTTTATATTTTCATCATACAGTACCTTGCGAATTAATTGGAACAAAGAGTACTTTTCTTCGAAATGTGTTTTATTGGACATAAACATACAAAAACAGTACTGGTAGTTATACATTGTTAGTTTATAGACTGTTCCTTTTGCGTTGATAACACAAGTCACTCTTGTAGGCATAGAATTTACCAGGTTTGACAGCTTCCTTTCAGTTCATCATCGTGAAACCAGATTTAAATTAATGCACTGATCATCTTGGTTTTCTTTGTACAATCCATCTTGGAGAGCCTTTTTTGCAAATGGCCCTGAGGTTTTCGATCGGGCTGAGATCAGGGTAGTTTCCGGGCCATTCAAGTAGGTACCTACAGTAATTTGGTTCTATGTTAAAAACTGTTACCTACACTTTTTCGAAGAATGGAATGGGGCGAGATCCTGTTGAAAAGATTCCTCGTTGGAAGGATAGACCTTGTGGAGAGCTTCCGCATCATATGGTTTGATAAGATGTCGATATATTTATTGGTCCGAGTTTGAATTCGGATGATGTCAATATATTGGTTGGTGGTGTAAAGCCTGTCTTCTATACTCATTTGAACGAGTACTGCCATCTATCTGCAAAATCAAACGCCCGAATAAATTAAAATAAAAATGTATGAAAGCGCCCTCTATCAGTTGGAGGCATAACCACTCGCTCCAATGCGAAGTAGTTGTGACCGCTACGGCTAGATGGCGCTGGTATTACGTTCTAATTTTGTTGAAATGGGAGAGTAGCATTATTTGACAGAAAGTCCGTGAAGTTAGCTCGTCCCAAACCGAAAATTGGGAGTATTTGTATTATCCATTAGTAATTCAACGTACGTAGATATTTTGTTTTTCGAATCCCAGTCACGATAAGTTGCATATTTTTAACTTAATTAAATTTTAATTAAATTCTTTTAAAAATAAGTTCTTTACAGTAAAAGTGTTAAAACCAAATAATGTACTAAAAATAAAACCTAACCTGGTTTTAAAAAACGCGCTATCATGAAACTCATTACATTACAGATAATTACTGTATTTATAAGTATTGTAAGCAGATTAAAATAGATCTACTCGCCGTTGGCGCTTGAAGGGATGCTATGTCGCTCTATGTAATAGACATAGAAGGGGGGAAGGGTATGGGGGATATATTTTTATCTATTTTGGCAAGGAAGCATCCTCTTCCAGTCACTCCTTATTCTTTTGTATTTATTCCAATACTCGGCCCTGGCACAGTTACGCATTCTACCTTCTCTTGGATATTTTCTATTTATTTTGGCAAAAAAACATCCTCTTCCAGTCACTCCTTATTTCTTTGCAAAAGAGAATTTGCGACATCGGGAATATGCATTCCACTTTTTTGGAAATTTTGTATAGAAGACACCCGAAAGTGGTTTTTAAAACAACTTTTACTTCCTTATTACAGTCTTCTAATAAAACCAGAGAATTTAAACGTTCCACCATAGAGTCATCCTTTCATCATTCAGTAAAGTGTAAAAAGCCGTGAGTATGGCAGTAAATAAATTTGTAGGTTTGGAGTAACACCTTTGATGTAGCTCTTCCTTACCCAATAATACAGTATACATATACTTCCCTATTAAATCTAGCAAAATGTAAACAAACGATAACCAAACTGTTTGCATAGGTACCTACTTCAAACTTCAATTTTCGATTTGGGGCGTGCTAACTTCACGCACATGTTGACAGCAGGGGATGTAAAAGTGAATTGTGCATGACGTGTCTGCTGCGAGACCAGCCCTCCGTCACCCCTCGATGATAAGTAACAAGGAAAAAACTCGTTTGACGTAAATTGTACCTATGGATGTGCATGTTCTCTAGTACAGTTTTGTTTATTTTAATTTATTAAAAATTAAAAAAAACAGCCTTTTTTTTCTTTTTTATGTTACATATATTTGTAACATAAAAATTGTTGTACCTAATTATAAAAATTAAAATAAAACCAAATTATACAATTACAAATTAAAATAACAAGCAGAATAATCAAATCATATAAGTTGCTTCTTGAAGTGCATTCTCATTGTTTTGTTTTGAGTGAAATAATCATCGATAGGGAATCCTATATCGATGGAAATATTAGGTACATAGAAATTATTGGATATTTAAATTAACAGGAGGCGATTAGTTACAATAGAAATATTTTAATAAGTGTGGATTTCTACTTATGACTTAAATGTCATAATGACAAAATACCTACTTACCTACCTACGTAGTGGAAGCTAATGGGCCCTTGCTGAATTGGCCACGAAGACCCATTTGTTCAGGATTGGTCACACTCACGGGTCAACACTCATCCGGCGGCCTCCACGCATGAACTGCGAGCCCCGGTAGGACTCTGGCCTTGGGGCTAGTTTCCCCTAAGAGTCAATCTTCCGGCGCTCCTGGACGGTCTCCGCTCCGTGCGACGTAAGCTAATCGATTGTGCATTCTGACTAACAGTCGGAAAAGGCTGGAAGCAGTACTGTTTCCTATAGAGCGGGGTTGGTTGCTGACCTTACGGCGACTGCTCTTGAAACGACCATCGGCTACCCGATCCCGGGTGGAACAGCCAGGTAAAAGATGCCGTGGTCCGTGATAGATTAGGTTTACACCGTTTCATCGCTTCGTAAGGGAGAGGACCGCGCAAGCGACCTCGAACTCGTAACCAGTCGAAAGACCGGAGTAATCTGGTCGCAATTGGAAGTAAGGGCGTAGGTACGTGTAAGCCTGCTGGGTAACATACCTGGTTATCTCGAGGATAAGACGTTGGCCTCTTACGGGCATGTGGCGGAGCTTGGCGGTGGACTGTTTTGTCCAAGTCTTCGCGTTCACTTCACGGGAGATAGAACGACCAATCGTTAAAACTTCCTGAGGTGACGGGTTCGCCCGTTATAGTTGACAGCTCTATTTGAAGGTATATGGTCTGCCGATCGATTGTGAATTCTGAAGGGAGATGGAGGCTATGGAAATATACTGTCTCCTAAGCAGCGGGGGTGGAGGTTGACCTGTTGTCATGCCACTCTTGAAACGACCTATCGGCCACCCGATCCCGAGTGAGTTGAAGAGCAAAGGACGCACAAGTCTGCGATAAATTCTAATTGAATTGCCGCTTTAATACAACAGGCAGAGACCACGCAAGAGACTTCGGTCCCGTAACCAGTCGGGAGGAGGTATCCTTAAGATTAATTTCAGACGGAGATATCCTGCCAAAACTGGTGCCTTTCCCGGTGCCTCGCCGTAAGGCGTTGGCCTCTAACGGGCATGTTGGCTTAGCTAGATATTCAGTTTGACTGCGAAAACTCAACGCTGCGGACGAGTGTAACTTATAGAGTGCACTCCTTTCTATGAATTTCGAGAATTTTTGAAACTGAAATTTTCAATGCGAAATTTTCTATTAATTAAGTTATTGTTTATGTTTTTTAAAGTAATTTTATAGAATTTAAGTAGTACTAGCTGCTCCCCGCGGTTTCACCCGCGTGGTGATGAAAAATTGTGATAATGATGATAGAAAACTATATATCTTTATAAATTATAGCCTATGTGTT
Organism: Micropterix aruncella; assembly: GCA_944548615.1. Classification (NCBI taxonomy): domain Eukaryota; kingdom Metazoa; phylum Arthropoda; class Insecta; order Lepidoptera; family Micropterigidae; genus Micropterix; species Micropterix aruncella. The sequence goes on from OX155957.1 coordinate 22,551,432, forward strand.
ATTCTGATGTGTAAGCTATATTATTGTAAAGTTTCATCAAAATCCATTCAGTAGTTTATGCGTGAAAGAGTAACAAACATCCATACATACATTCCTACAAACTTTCGCGTTTTTTAATAGTGTTGATAAAATTAGGATGTTGATAAAATTAGGTCATATTTTTTAATAAAATTGGTTCAAAATTAGGTCAATTTAAGTAATATGTACCTAACTTTTACACCAGGATACCAGTTGAGAGCAATATGGAAGAAATAAAAGAAATAAACTATGTCTTTTCATATAGATCTTCATAGCTTAAACAATCTTTACTGGTTACTTTTTTTTTATAAATATTTTGATTTTCCTTAAACTATGTAATGAGATAATTTTGAATTTGTATTTTTCGACAAAAACATTTTCCATACCGGGATCGGATACGTTTGGAGGTAATATGTAGGTAGATGAAAGTGTATTAAAATCTATTTACAACTAAAGTCGACATGGGCTAGTAGTCAAGATTTTATTCTATATAAGAATTAATTACAAAAAAATGGTCGAAATAATTAGGTATCACGATATCTTAAATTGCCAACTGATTTTAAAAAAAATATTATGTATGTGGTTTTCAATATTTAAAAATAGCGGAAAGATAAGTGTTTGCTTTTTATTACAAAATCATACTACTAATATTGCGTATTGTTAAAGCTTGGGATCGGTTTTGGTCTTTGCATGTGCTGATATGGTGGTCGCCACATCTCTTGATTGCCCTCTAGCCTATATATTCAATCTGCCTCTTAACGCTTTAATATACCCAGAACTAGAAGGTAAAGCGTCTTTCCTATCTACAAAACCAGGTCTAAATCGGAAGCAGAGTATTACAGGTCTGTGGCAATATCATCAGCAATTGCGAAGGCTTCGAAATTATTCTTTATCGGGATATTTATTGCTAGGTGAAGAAAAGGCTCTCTGATGCTCAGTATGGGATCAGTTCCTATCTAACAAGATAGATTCTACAGAATAGACACGAAAACAGAAAGTATATATTCGAAAACATATAGATTCGCGACAGTCGCGAATCTATATGTTTTTACAGATTATATGGCAAATACCCTCGCTGTGCCAGGAGGCAAGTAGGTCGTTTTCCCTACATCGATTTCAGCAAGGCTTCCAGCAGGATCAATAACGACATTATCTTGTGTCAACTGTCCTCTTTTGGGTTCTCTGAAAATCTCCTCTTCTTCTTTACTGACTATTTCGAAGATCGTCAACAGTTTGTCCTGTACGATGGGTTCAGGTCGTCTCCTTATTTTAATAGGTCTGGCTTTATTCACGGATCCAACTTGGGTCCTCTTCTCTTTAATGTATTTGTCAACAGCATCAGCAACAGATCTTTAACGGTATCAATCTAGTGTTTGCTGACGATTTAGACTGTTTCTTAGAACCGGCAGCCACCAGATTTGTGAAGATCTCCAGCGTGATTTCGATGCTGAGATATAGCTGGAGTGTATCTAGCAACTTGAGTTACAATATATCTAAATGTGCGGTAGTGACATTCACAGGTCGGTCATCCGCGTCGCTCATGACTACACCTTCGCAAGGAGTCTACTTCAACGAGAAACGGAGGTGACTGATCTCGAAGTGAAGTGAGACTGCTTACATATTGCCACCATGTGGTGACTCTGGATTGATCGTCGTTTGGGCTGCTATAATTTGTGCTCGGCAATCTGAAAGGGGTCAGCGATGTGGCGGTAATGAGCTTGCTGTATGACTCTATATTAAGGATTTTGGACCCAACAAGGCATCTGTGTATAACATTTCAAGTCTTTAAGTCCAATATTTCGAGATTGATATATGGCCCTCATGGTGGACCGATTTCAACCAAAACCAGTGGCGTAATTAAGCCGGTGCAGCCGGTGCGGCGCACCGGGGCCCACGGTAGTTAGGGGGCCAAAATGGGCGAAACCACAATTGCAACCCTTACAACAAAGTACAAAAACTTATTATTACTTTGTGTTAAATCTTTAACAATAAAAATTGCAAAACTTGCAAGTATATTTGAGATTGCTGAATCAGTTATTATAACAGACAATGCTATGAGAGACAGTTTTGCTGAAGTTTATTCGAGTTACTAATATTATTTCTAACCATTCCTATCATAATAAGCCCACAGCTGAACGTTTGTTTTCGATTCAGAAATATGTTTGGAGCAATGCCCCCAAATGAATACGCCGATTTATAACGTAGTTGCAATATAAGTATGCAATGTAGCTAGGTATACAGAAATAACTTCCTATATATAACATAATGAAGGTAAGTAAGGGGAGAAGCCTTTTGTTAAATTTTGCACCAGGCCCCATTTTTTGTATATACGCCACTGACCAAAACCTTTTGATTTCTTTCCATGACCAAATGATACCTGCATGCCAAACTTCAGCGCAATCGGATCAAGCTATTGGGCGATATCATGGAGTAAAACACACAGGCACAAAGACAGAGTTCAATCAGGAATTGGTCCTAATCTTCTCAGGGAGGCTCAACATGGATATTTCCGTCTTCATCTCGAATTTTCTTTTTAGCGCGTCTCCAATACTTTCCCTCCTTGTCGGTTTGTGGGCCGGGAAATTAATAGCCTTCCTGGAAAGCGTTAAAGGCTACCTAGACGATCAAGCATGCTTGACAAGCATTGCTCCGCGAGCTGGGAAGGGATCGTAAGCTGCAGGAAATATGCAAATATTTTTTTAAAATATTCATCAAAAATGCCTAATACTGTAGTTTATACCAGGGATTAACAATAATTAGACGTAATTGATTGATGGATGACTTGACTCCCTGGTATAAACTACAAAATTAGGCATTTTTAGTAAATATTAAAAAAAAGTATTTGCATTTTTCCTGCGGTTTACGATCCCCTCCCAGCCCACGACGCGATGCTTGACAAGCATGCTTGATCGTCTAGGGAGCCCCTTAGACACATATCTACGATAGGGTCTACATACTGAGCATAACACGGATTTTCATCATTATAAACAAATAGATGAATTGGAAAACCAGATTAAGCAGTGCAGACGGGACTCGCCGTGAAAATCCATGGTTAATTCGCCGTGTCTAGGCGCGGTCGTCAATGGGGTATGGATCTTTATGAAAGCTTATCCACGGACACCGCGGAAAAACATATGTTTACCCCTCGGCGAGCCGTGTTTATTTATTGCGAAATTTGTATCAGTGATGTATGGCAGCGTATGAGAGTTTGTCCAAGCAACCTGATGTTAACAAAATGGAGCGCGGCTAACCCGTCGTACGGTGAAAAAACTGTGTCGTGGACAAGAGCTCACGTGTTTACCACGGCCCGGATAACGCGCCGTATGGTTAAAAAGACGCGCCATAGACAAGATACCTAAGGGAATGGCTACAGAAATGTTATATATAGGTCGGAAGTTTGTTTGTTTCTACTTTATATTGTGAAATGTCACAATGGATATGTTTATTATCATACGACAATATGTAGATGTATGTGTATGTGTGTATATCATATATGTATGTATGTATGTTTGAATGTGTATATGTGTATGTAACTAACCCTTTGTCATGTATATTTGTATTAATATGTGTACTATTTTATGCCATTATCTTAGTGTTAGTATTGAGTTTATTAGTCAAATAACGACAGTACTATGTACTCAAAAAACAAAGGCAGTATATTTCGTATGCCTGTTCAGTCTAGTTGGGCATTCGTCTAGAATGATCGTATGGGTTGTGTTCATTTCATATTGCTTATATAAATAGTTACAAATTATATCTGTACGATCATACTGTTAACTCTCAACCTCGCAGAACCTCGAGGGCCGCTGCTCAGTGGATAAGGCAACTGCGCTAGGCTCGACCCGCCGGGCGTTCGCGTTCGGCCAGAGGGACGGCCCTGTCGTCCAAAGTGTTTGGATCGTGCACCCGGCGGTGCGAGCGGTGCTTGTGGCGGAGGGGAGAGTGTTCCTGGACTGGGACTCTTGCAGAGTGCGTGACTACATCGGGGCGGTAAGGTGTTTCCGCTGCCACAATTTCGGGCACACCCAGGGGAAGTGCTCGCAGGAGGTAGTCTGCGGACATTGCGCCGGCAAGGGACACGAGAGGTCGGCTTGCCCTGCTAAGGAGGCACCCCCCAAGTGTGCCACATGCTCGGGTCTGCGAAAGGAAGCAGCTCACGTGACGGGCTCGTCGGGCTGTCCGGCCTATCAGCGCGCGGTGGACAGGGAGATAGCCACCACGAACTATGGCGGGGCATAGTCCCCAACTAATGATAAGTTGCGCGCAACTGAATCTTCAGAGAAGCAGGGCTGTAACTGCCGAATTCGGTCGCACGCTTGAGACGATGGGTATTGGAGTGGCGTTTGTGCAGGAGCAGTTCACGTTCCTCGGTAAAACCCGGGGTATTGACGGGCGGTGCGTTGTGCTCGAGAAGGGGCACCGACCCATGGCAGGGATCGCGGTGAGTTCGTCTCTCCCGCCTCCCCTGTTCCTGGATCGGCTCTCCAGTGAGCACCTCGCCTGCGCGTCCATAGTTATCAACGATGTGGACTGCTACTTCATCAGCGTCTACTTCCAGTTTGGCGAGGCTGTGGACGCCTACATTGCTGAACTCGCCGCGGCCCTTGACGCTCTTCGGGGTCGGCCGGTAGTGGTAGCGGGCGATTTTAATGCCCGCTCCCCGTCCTGGCACGACGACGGCAACCTGGACCGCCTGGACAGGGTCGCGAAGGGAAGAGCCGAGGCTGTCGAGGAGCTGATAGCGACCTATGGGTTGCATATTGTCAACTCCCCCGGGCAGCCCCGGACCTTCTGTGGCCCCGGCGGGTCCAGCAATGTGGATTTGACGCTGTGCTCCCCTGGATTCGCCCGGGAGATGATGAACTGGACCGTCCACGAATCGTCGTCTTCCTCAGACCATAGACTAGTTACCTTCGACATTGGCCGCCGTGTGAATCCCCCGTCCCCCTCGGAATGGGCGTACCGCACCTCGGATGTGGACTGGGACCGCTTTGGGGAGTCCCTCTGTGAGAGGCTCTCCCGGTTCCCGTCCCCTCACTCCAATTCGACCGAGACACTTAGTGTTGCACTTCATGAGGCAGTTGCCTCGGCCTGCGAGTCGGTCCTCGGTCGGAGGAGGCCCTGCGGAGGCTTTACGGCACCGTGGTGGTCTCCGGAAATATCCGACCTTCGCAGGTGCTTCCGGCAAGCGTACCGCCGCATGGGGGAAGTCCGCAGGGGTTCTCTTCCCCCTGAGCGTGTGGAGGTACTTCGGGAGTCCCTGAGATCGGCTCGGAGCGTCTACCACGCCGCCATTAGGCGTGCCAAGACTGATTCCTGGCGTACATGGGTTAGCGAAGTTGGGAATGCAAACCCATGGGACATGAAGAACGTCATCGACAAAGGTGCCAAGCGGGGTGGGAACTACCTCTCTAGCATTGTCGAGGGTACTTCCGCCCCGCTTGACACCGAAGGCACTCTTTCAGTTCTCCTCGGTTCTTTGTGTCCATCGGATCGGAATGACAATGACGATCCCCACCACGCGCAGCTGCGGCGGCTTATTGCCGTAGACTCGCGCGTACCTGATCTGTCAGAGGTAACAGCGGACGAGGTCGGCACCATCATCGGGTCGCTATCGCGCAGAAAGGCACCGGGGATAGACAACCTTACGTCTGATATAGTGAAGCGGGTGTGGGAATTCGCAAGATGGGAGGTGACTGTCCTGATGCAGAAATGCATTAGGGACGGTCATTTCCCATTATGCTGGAAGGCTGGCCTCCTGCGGGTGATTCCCAAAGGTAACGACAAGCCGCGCTCGGATCCGAAAGCGTACAGGCCCATCACGCTCCTTCCCATAATGGGTAAGGTGCTCGAAGTGCTTGTGCGCGAACGGCTGGAAAGGACTCTGTCTCCCCAGAACGAGCGTCAGTTTGGCTTTACCCGAGGGAAAAGCACGGAGGACGCCATCCTGTTTGCGAAGAACTGGGTCCGCAACTATGACGGCCGCTACGTGGTAGGCGTATTTTTGGATATCTCCGGTGCATTCGACAACGCGTGGTGGCCGATGCTCATATGCAAGCTTCGCGCCCGCCTGTGCCCGAACAATTTGTTGAAAGTAGTGAGGAGCTACTTTTCAGACAGATCTGTTACTCTGAGGTACGGCCCGACCAGCGTCACCAAAACCCCGACTATGGGCTGTCCACAGGGGTCAGTGTTGGGTCCTAGCCTTTGGAACATTCTCTTTGATGATTTCCTCGGTCTACCTTACCCGGAGGGGTGCACCGTCAGCGCTTATGCAGACGACGCTCTCCTCCTGGTGGGCGGCAGGAGTCGCGCAGAGGTCGAAAGAAGGGTGGCTGACTCGCTGGACCTGATCCTCGGATGGGGTCAGCGAAACAGACTCACCTTCTCTCCGACGAAAACTCAGGCGCTTCTCCTGAAGGGACATCTTAAGCGGAACCCTGTTATCAGGATGAACGGTCGCCCGGTATCCTTCCCGGCCACCGTTCGATACCTGGGGGTGACGCTTACGGCTTCCCTTTCCTTTCTTTCGCACGCAAAGATTACAGCCGAAAAATCCCGGGATCTATTCTTTGCGCTCCGCGGAGTAAGTCGGGCCGACTGGGGAATTCGTTTCCCGGCGGTCATGACTATCTATAAGGGCGTCTTCGTCCCGCGTGCGACTTATGCCGCACGCGCTTGGACGGAGTCTGCTGTTCCTGAGGCGACGCGTGTCGCGCTGCTGCGCGGACAGCGCATCCCTCTCGTGGCCCTGACCGGGGCGTACAGAACGACGTCCACTCTTGCGTTACCCGTCATCGCTGGCGTTTTGCCGATTGACCTGGAAATTCTGGAGCGTGCAGCTTTGTCGCGGTACCGCCGGGGCGAGCCGGTAGTCCTTCATGGCCTATCGATCGACCCGGTGGCGCACCGAGCTGGGGAGTTTGCCCGCCTGATTCGGGTGGAGTCCTTGCGTGTCTGGCAGGCTAGATGGGACGCCGGGGGTACGGGCCGCCTCACCCATTGCTTTTCCCGTCTGTTGCAGTGCGGATGGCAAATTCGTTTCTGCGGTTCGACCACCATACCACGCAGCTGGTTGGGGGCCACGGAGAGTTCAGAGCCAAACTATTTGACTTTGGACTTGCCGATGACCCCCGGTGCGCCTGTGGGTATGGTCGCCAAACTGCGGAACACGTAATTTGGTCTTGCCCAATTCTAGCGGCTGCACGGGAGAAATTGATGGATGCAGTGGGCGCGTGCGTTGGGCGTTCTCCGATTTGGTACCCGGATTTGGTCAGTTGTAGGAGCTGCTTCCAGTCGTTTGGCGAGTTTGTGGGGCACTGGGTGGCTTCTTGGGAAAGCATGAGGCTTCGGGATAACCCCCAGGGGGTACCCTCTTCCTTGGTGGCGTGATTCGGCGGCTACTTCCAGCCCGAAGTGCCCGTCTTTGTGTCCGTCTCTTTACCGCCCCGAGGGGCGTTTCGTTCTTTGCAGGATCCAGGGATTCCTCCCCCCCCGTGGCTGCTCCGAGACCTGCCCACGGACAGTGCGCCTTCACGTTCATTGTTCTGGAGCGTCCTCTACCCCGCTTACCGGCTCCTAAATTTACGATATTGTTGTTTCTTTTCTCGTTAAATTTTGTAATATTTTGTAAATTTTTTATGTTTTTTGTAAATAAGTTTTATTTTTTGAATAAATGGGTTCTCGGGGCGGTACGGGGGGGGGGTGGTTTACCCTATTTCACCCCCTGCGCGTTTTACCCTTCTGGTACGCGCAGGGTTGTCGTAGCACGACATCCCGGGCAGACAAGACGACCCTCGTCGTTATAACTGCCCGGGCGGTGGGCGGGGTTTGCTGCCCTCACCTATCGCCTTGAAACTCTTAACTGTTAACTCTCAACCAGGATGTGACAAATAAATAAAATAATATAAAAATATCTTACAACCAACCCTACTATAAAGTTTTTAACATGTGTAACATGTGTTTAAGTGTGTGTCTTATTATTGCATGGGATGGACAGAATTGAAATTTTATCCCAACGGTAAATGGTGACCCAGCCGGGAATCGAACCTTACAATATACGATACGAAATCTTACAATATAAGATCATGCGGCTAACCACTAAGCCATCGGGTCGGGAGTGATGTTACACCAATCTGTATTTAGGTCTATTAACCGACCAATCGGTGGTTTCTCCGTTGCGACAACTCGCGGTTGGCCGATCTCCGTATTTATGCAAATATGTAATTATTTGCAAAAAAAATCGTTTTTATTGAATAAGCCACTATTATACATTAGTATGCGTGCACTTAACCCCTCAAGCCCCGATTGGCCGATATCGGCCACAAACTGATTCAGCGTGACGAGTCCGTTTTAATTCTATTTTAATTTAATTTGCTTTATTTTATTATGTTTTATTATGTTAATATGTTTCATTGTAACTATGGGTACAGTGGTTTGGCAGTAATTAATGTTTTTGGTGTGACAGTGTCATAATTCAATTTTTTTACTAATTTTTACTAAAATTATTTGGGACATCAACTTGTCAATCGGCTGAGGGGCCGAGGCCTGAAGGGTTAACGGGAGTTAATGAGCCCTTGCTGAGTTGGCCACGAAGACCCATTCTGTTCAGGGTTGGTCACACTCACGGGTCAACACCCATCCGACGGCCTCCACGCAGGAAGTGCGAGCCTGGGTAGGACTCTGGCCCTTAGGGTTAGTTTCCCATAGGAATCAAATTTCTGGCGCTCCTGGACGGTCTGCGGCATAAACCAATCGATTGCGCACTCTGACTAACAGTCGAGGGAGTCTGGAAGCAGTACTGTTTCCTATAGAGCGGGGTGGTTGCGGACCTTACGGCGACTGCTCTTGAAACGACCATCGGCTACCCGATCCTGGGTGAACAGCCGGGCAAAGGATGCCGTGGTCCGCGATAGATTCGGTATACACCGTTTCACCGCTTCGTAAGGGAGAGGACCGCGCAAGCGACTTCGAATTCGTAACCAATCGAGAGACTGGAGTACTCTAGTCGCAATTGGAAGTAAGGGAGTAAGTGTAAGCCCGCTGGGTAACACTCCTGGCTATCTCCCGGTTAAGGCGTTGGCCTCTTACGGGTTTGTGGCGGAGTTTGGCGGTGGACTGTTTTGTCCAAGTCTTCTGCGCTCACTCCAGGGAGATCGTTAACGACCAATCGTTAAAACTTCCTGTGGTGACGGGCTCGCCCGCTGTAGTTGACAACCCTAGATGCGTGCACTAACACGCACCGCACACCTAAAATTTCTTTGTAGGGGTACAAAGAAATTTTCGAGGATTGAAAACATGCTTTCTTGAGTTTCATTCTCATGGCTAGCTTTCTAAGAGTTCTGAAACTCTTGCGTTTGTGGCGAAAGTTTCACATTTTAACCAAGAGTTAGCTTAACTCTCACCGATTTCATGAAACTCGCTTCACGCCTGTGAGCATCGTCTCAATTGAACAGGGGTTGAAATTATGTAACGTAATTTCGCTTGCCATCCCTCTCGAACCTACTGCCTGAGCGTGAGTCGTCCCCCTCTGGCAGACGGACGGGGGTCGGTTACTGGCATATTTACATGTCAATTGACTCGCGAAAATGTTATTACTACAAAATGGCCGGAACGCCGGCGTCGAGTGCTTATGTCACGCTAAATGCGTTGCTATAGAGGGTGATTCAATGGCGGATCGCATAATGGTACATAATATCGCAGCCCTATTGTTATTATGGCACCTAGCTAGTAGCTACATGCTTAGTTATAGTTAGGTACCTATCATATAAGCTAACTATCATTGTTTAGGTATCGAACTACAAGATTGGACTATCCCTTTATAGACATCTCAGGCCGATATTTTTGACATATTTTGTTTTCACATATATGAAACCGTTTCGTCACAGCACGCCGATATCACAATAAAATACAGCCTATAGCATTACTCGATAATGTAGCTTTCTATTAGTGAAACAATCTTTTAAATCGGATAAGTAGTTTTGGATATTACCCCCTAAATACAAACTTACAAACTTACAAACATTACCTCTTTATAATATTATTTTAGATAATGTGCAATGGCTGTACAATTTCTGTTGAACATTTTTTTTATGAATAAAGGAGGGATTTCATCATGACCTGCACCTTTACTATCATCTAACATTTTTAATCTATTTTATTCATAATAATATTGCATAGGGAGTAATTAGCACTCGAAACACACACACTTTGTTGAGTCAGATTCACTGGGTTAGCGTCAAAAACTGAGGATAAATATTCCGAGAAAAACTCGCGTATTCCGCATCCATCGGTGGCAGTTTTGGTTTGAAAATACATAGTATCCGGTATCGCTGGTTTTGCTTTTTTTGCTTTTACGAATGACCAGAATGGTTTACTTGTCTTGGGCGACACAAGACCTCAGAAAAATATCCGAAATGAGCGTACACGCGAAAAAATAGGCGAAGTCAATTTTGTAGGGTTTGACCAGTAAGAATCCAGCGTTGACGAAGCGTCAAGCGCAGATACTACGTCCGCTCGCGACGGCTACTAGGCGCATACTAAATGCTCTATTGCAGCGCTAGCACAGAATAACGATCTTTACGCAGTGGTGGTATAAGGGTGTTAATGGCAAAGCATATTTAGCGTAACTCTCAGAGCGCTATCACGATTTAATTAATTGTAGTTAATTTAAGGCCTAAATAAAAAATGTGGTTAGTGCTGTCCTAGAGAATTAACCAGTCAATATTATGAAATTATAATAAAACGCACTCACCGCTTACATTGTAGGAGTAAACGCGCCTGAAAGTTTTCGAAGTTAGTTTAAAGCCTTAATGGCCAAGGCAATGAGCAACTTTTTCGAGTACACATTTTAAATTGGTTCCTTATCGAGGGATTCACTAAGATTAGATTCACTCATAAAACTAAAATTCTTCAGATACGGTCGTTCCCAGGTATGTCGTCTTTTAAGAGACCCATCTGTTGTCTTAATATAGTCATGTTAACTTTCTTTATGATAAAAAAAACTATATGAAAACGTGTATTTTGTCGGGCCTAATTGTGAATGTTGAAAATCCATCGTAGGTTTGTTTGGAAAGCTTCGCTCGAAGCGCGTGTGGTTGCGAATAGAAAACGCATGCGTTGTCGGAGGCTAGCGAGCCAAGGGGTGTAAATATGTAATAAGTTATTTACAAAGAACTGATTGACTTTCAACCTTTATTTTAATCAAATAATCTTAATAACACAAATGATTATTTTTCTAATAACATTCAGTTATTGTTTCCATCTATCGCATTTTTTATAAAGGCTGATTATATCATAGAAATAAAATGGAGAGATAGAATGCCATATACTAGTCTATCCAAACATCAAGTGCGTAATCATTACGCAATGAAACCTGCATAATTCGATCCAGACTTTTACGCGAAACAATTTGTTATGATAGGTGCGAATTACTCGTTATGAGGATTTAAAAAGAAATTGGTATTTTTATTTTAATCTCTTTTTATTCCAATATTATTTGAATAAATATGTATACAGTGGAAACTCTCATAACAAGCACCTCTCATAGCGGGTAACTTGCACCTCGCATAACGAGTATGGTAAAAATTGTTTCGCTTAACGAGTGTTTCGCGTGTAAAGTAAGAGTCTGGGACGAATTATGCTCGTTATGAGAGGTTCCACAGTATCTTTTTAGATTAAAAAATTAGTTTTTTATTATATTATTGTTTTATACCTTACATAAGCGGGTTTAGAGCGCATATACAGTGCGACGCTATACTATACTATGTATATATAAATGAAAGTGACATTTATAAAACGGCTTTGCCGAAGTGACCAATAGTTTTTTTTTTTGTTTTTTCGCTTAATTCGTCTCAATTGAAGGCATTTTGTGTTGCATAAGGATAAGCCCTATTTATGAGATATATGGATGAATAGTGATCGTTAGTCGACTGCAAAAGGACCTTTAAACTTACATTGCACCGTCGAAAGTCGTGCACATCCGTAAGTATATCTCATTCAAACATAAGCATTTCCCAATAACAAGCTGGGATTTCCTTCGCTTCTTTTTAAGTAGCTTTTACTAATTTTATTTTAAATAAAAACATCATCCTATAAACGGATTTCTTTACAAACCTTATCAAATATATATATATATATATATATATATATATATATATATATATATATATATATATATATATATATATATATATATATATATATATATATATATATATATATATATATATATATATATATATATATATATATATATATATATATATATATATATATATATATATATATATATATATATATATATATATATATATATATATATATATATATATATATATATATATATATATATATATGTATATATTTTTTTATTTATTTATCCTATTTTTTATAGTTACATAAAAAGATTGCGTTCATTTTTTTAACACAGTTTAAAAGAATACATATGAAGAAAATCGCGAAAGGGCATTAACTTGTCAGGATTACATCACCCCACTAGGTATACGCCTGTGTTGGGGTGATGGATACATAGTTCTGTGGTATTATTTGCTGAGCCTGTAGCATTGCCTGCTGTCCTTCTTCCGTCTTAAAAACAGTACGTAATATAATTTAGCATAATATAATATAAATAATATAATACTTATAACATATTACAATATAATATAATATCATATGTAATAATGTAGCATATTTATATATAATATAGTATAACATAATAAAATATAACATATTATAATCTGTATATCTGTATACATATCCATAATTTACATCTATATATCCTATAATTTGTGGTTAGAAATAAAATATTTTAATATATCATACTTTCGCATTCTTCTCTAGTATAATTTGAGAGCCAATGAGACACCCGTCTCTTGAACTGATTGTCGGTTATTTATTGATTCTCATCTTTCGAATTGTTGTTTTACCGCTGTAGGAGAAAATAGGAAGCCGGTTTGGTCATTTTCCAATACCACAGCAGGAAACAGCAAACACTGAAAGAGGAGAAGAAAAACGGCGTGGAGTCGCTCCTGGTCGCCACAGACCAGATAAGTGCCCTTTCATTTATTTTATAATTTCATTTATTTAGTAATAAACATAATTTCAATTTGAAAAAATAATAATTTACACTTATACAATCAAATATATATATATATATATATATATATATATATATATATATATATATATATATATATATATATATATATATATATATATATATATATATATATATATATATATATATATATATATATATATATATATATATATATATATATATATATATATATATATATATATATATATATATATATATATATATATATATATATATATATATATATATATATATATATATATATATATATATATATATATGTATATATACATATATATATATATATATATATATATATATATATATATATATATATATATATATATATATATATATATATATATATATATATATATATATATATATATATATATATATATATATATATATATATATATATATATATATATATATATATATATAAAAATATATAAATATATATATATATATATATATATATATATATATATATATATATATATATATATATATAAAAATATATAAAAATATATAAATATATATATATATATATATATATATATATATATATATATATATATATATATATATATATATATATATATATATATATATATATATATATATATATATATATATTTTTTCAAATTGAAATTATGTTTATCACTAAATAAATAAAATGATAAAATAATGAAAGGGCACTTATCTGGTCTGTGGTGACCAGGAGTGACTCCACGCCTTTTTCGTTTTCTCTTCTCTCAGTATTTGCGGTTTCCTACTGTGGTATTCGAACCTTTCTACTTTATCCTACAGCGGCGACACAACAATGCGAAAGACGAGAATGAATGCTGGAAAATAATAGGCGATTAGTGTTTCTTAAATATTAATGATTTTTATATAATGTATATCAATATTTCGGCTCAGCCGTCGTCAAGATATATGACATTTCTGAAATCGAACAATTCGTTGAAAATTTAAATTCAAGGAATCGAACAAAAAGAAATGGATTAATAATATTTTACACGATTTAGTTAAGGTACCATAACCAACCGTGCAAAACGTTATTTTAAAATGAATGATTATAAATTAAAAGAAAAAGCATTTGATGATTATGATAATATGATAAACCTTATTAATTTTGCCTATTGAGACCGGAACCTTTGC